>LR738713.1:45368167-45393592 GCA_902687465.1 Secale cereale | reverse complement strand
CCCCCCCCGCAGTCGAAGTGTCGCCGGAGACGCAAAGACTGGACCTAAACTCCACGAAAACAGAAGTAGGCAGTCCTTTTGTCATGACGTCGGTGAACTGCTGCGCCGTCGAGACGTGGAGGACCCGGAAGCGCCCAAGAGCCACCTGCTCGCGAACAAAGTGGATGTCAAGCTCGATATGCTTCGTTCGACGATGGTGGACCGTGTTGGCGGAGAGGTACACGGCTGAGATGTTGTCGCAGTAGACGAGCGTGGCCTTGTGAACATCACGAAGCAACTCCTGGAGCAGCTGACGAAGCCAAGAGCATTCAGCAACGGCGTTAGCCACTGCCCGATACTCTGCCTCGGCACTCGAGCGGGAGACGGTGGGCTGTCGCTTGGAGGACCAAGAGATCAGAGACGGCCCAAGATAGACACAGTACCCCGAAGTGGAGCGCCGTGTGTCCAGGCAGCCAGCCCAGTCCGCATCAGAGTAGGCGACGAGGTCGGTGGAGGCGGAGGCTGTCAGCGTAAGTCCCATGGACGTGGTGCCGTGTATGTAACGGAGGATACGCTTCACCAGGGTCCAGTGAGAGTCACGCGGAGCATGCATATGAAGACAAACCTGCTGAACAGCATACTGCAAGTCGGGGCGCGTCAGTGTCAGATACTACAGAGCACCCACAATGGAGCGATAGAAGGACGCATCGGATGCGGGAGAACCCTCCAGAGCGGAAACCTTGGCCATGGTGTCGACAGGCGTGGGAGCAGGCTTGCAGTTAAGCATGCCGGCTCGATCAAGAAGCTCATGGGCATAACGCTGCTGGTGCAGGAAAAACCCATCTGGCCATCAAACCACCTCAATACCAAGGAAGTAGTGCAGGGGCCCCAAGTCCTTCAGGGCAAACTCATCGCGAAGACGAGCAGTGAGCCGCTAAAGAAGCGCGACAGTGGATGCTGTCAGTATGATGTCGTCGACGTAGAGCAGCAAGTAGGTTGTGTAAACTCCGTGATGGTACACGAAGGGAGACGCATCGGAGCGAGTCGATGTAAATCCGAGCGTCTGAAAGAAAGCAGCGATGCGCTGGTACCAGGCCCGAGGTGCCTGCTTCAACCCGTAGAGAGAGCGGGAGAGCAAGCACACATGGTCGGGATGCGAAGCGTCGACGAAGCCGGTAGGCTGCTCACAGAACTCTTGCTCAGCGAGGTGGCCATGCAAGAAGGCGTTGGAAACATCCAACTAATGCACAGGCCAGGCTCGGGAGACGGCTAGCTGAAGCACGGTGCGGATCGTGCCCGTTTTTACAACTGGGGCCAAAGTGTCGGTGAAGTCCACGCCCGCACGTTGCCAAAAGCCCTGAACCACCCAGCGAGCTTTGTAGCGCTCGAGAGTGCCATCCGAACGGGTCTTGTGCCGAAAGACCCACTTGCCCGTGATCATGTTGGCACGAGGTGGCCGAGGGACAAGCTGCCAGGTGCGGTTCAGCTGGAGCGCGTCGAACTCTTCCTGCATCGCAGCGTGCCAATGGGGATCCCGAAGGGCTGCTCGAGCTGACGATGGGAGAGGGGACGGCTCAGAGGCGGAAGCAGTAAGCAGGTACTCATCGCTGGTGTACCGCGTGCTCGGTCGGAGGGTGCCAGCCCGAGAGCGAGTCATCGGGCGGGGCAGCGAGGTCGGGGCGGCGGCGGGCAAGGACGATGAAGAGCCCGCCACCTCCGAGGCCGCGGAAGAGGCCGCGGTCGAGGCCTCCGCGGGCGAGGATGCCGCAGGCGAGGCCGTCACGGCGAGGCCGTCGCGGCGGGCGTAGGTGACGAGGGAGGTGTCGCGGCCGCCGGCAAGGCCGTCGGTGAGGCAGTCGCCGGGGACGCCGAGGGCGTTGTAGGTGCTGGGGAGGGTGCAGCCCCTAAGGCAGCCAGCCGGGGAGAAACTCGACCCGTGGCGCGGGGGACATCCTCAAAGCCGGGAGGCAGCCCAAGAGAAGCCAGGCGGCCGTCACCGGGAGCGGGCAAAGCCGCAACATCCGAAGGTACCTGCTGGAAGGGAAAACCCATCTCATCAAAGTACACGTGTCGGGAAGTGATCACCCGATGTGAGATAGGATCATAGCAGCGGTAGACTTTGGTGTTGGGGGGATAGCCGAGAAAGATGCAGGCCACAAACGGAGGTGCGAGCTTATGAGTAGTAGTGGAAGCGATGCTAGGATAGCACAGGCAACCAAAGATGTGGAGCTCTGCATAGGAGGGTGGCGTGCCGAAGAGAAGGTGATGGGGTGCAAAATTCCCGTGAGTGCGACAGGGGCGGATGTTGATGAGAAGTGAGGCGGTGGCGAGCGCGTCTGGCCAAAAACGTGGTGCAACGTTGGCATGAAAGAGAAGGGTGCGAACGCAGTCGTTCAGAGTGCGAAGCACGCGCTCTGCACGGCCATTTTGTTGCGAAGTGTACGGGCAAGTGAGGCGAAAGATCGTGCCGTGTGTGGCGAGAAGGTTGCGAATAGCAAGGTTATCAAACTCCTTCCCGTTGTCTGTTTGTAACGCATGGATGGGACGTCCAAACTGCGTGGAGACATAGGAGTAGAAGGTGGTGAGGGTGGCAATAACATCCGACTTTCGCCGCAATGGGAAGGTCCACACATAGTGCGAAAAATCATCAAGTATAAGAAGATAATAAATATAGCCCGTATTACTTGCAACAGGAGAGGTCCAAACATCACTATGAATTAACTCAAACGGGTATGATGCAATGTGCGAGGAAGTGCTAAAAGGAAGACGAACATGTTTGCCGAGACGACAAGCATGACAAGTGTGGTCGTCGATCTTATTACACGTGAAGGAAAAACTGCGAAGAATATGACGAAGGGTGGCGGTGTTGGGATGACCGAGACGAGCATGCCAAAGGTCCACTCCGGCGGGGAGCGCCATGGGTGCAGCGACGGAGGAGGTGGATGAGTGGACCGGGTAGAGCTCGTCGGAGCTGTCACACCGGTGGAGCACCATCCGGGTACGGGCATCCTTAACAGAAAAGCCAAACATGTCAAATTCAACGGTGACAGGATTTTCACGTGTAAGAGAACGAACGGAAACAAGGTTTTTAATGATGTTAGGAGAAACAAGTACGTTAGAAAGAGATAATGGCACGGAGGTAGAGGGAAAAGCAGCATGGCCGACATGAGTAATAGGCATGGAGGACCCGTCACCCACGGTGATGCTAGCAGTGGTGTGAACGGGGTGAGCGGTAAGAAGATTACCGGGGTTAGCGGCCATGTGAGCCGTGGCACCGGTGTCCATATACCAGTCGCCACCGCCGGTATACTGCTGTGGTGTAGGGGCGGTGTGGAGTGCCGCTAGAAGCGCGGGGTTGCTAGGTGGCTTCTCACCCCTCGTTGGTTACCCCAAGTGGAAGGTTTGAGATGCAGTGTAGCAGAAGTTTTCCCTTGGTAATACCAAAGATCGATTTCCCAGAGACTCCCAGTTTCAACAAGAAGGTGTCAACTGCTAACGACGCCGGATATTAGCAATCAACGTGGACCTGCACACAGATACAAATAACTTTGCTCCCAACGAGTACAGAGAGGTTGTCAATCCCTCCGGCCTTGTAGTTTACAAAGGATCAAACGCAAGTGATAATGGTGATAGGTATAATTGCAATAGTAAGTAAATAGCGGAAAAGTAAATAGCGGATGTGATCAATGATGGTAATATGGACCGGAGTCTCATGATGTTCACTAGTGATGTCTCTCTCCCAAAAGACGATAAAACAGCTATGTGAGGTAAACGAATTACAGCTGGGCAATTGACAGGACCATGTGCGCAAACCAATGCTGACTACATTGCAAGAAAGGTTGAGGTTCAAAGCATGGGCGGTACGCCAAAGTAAGTAGACCGATCCATCAATATCTACTACTAATCATCCACCATGAGATATCTATCCAGAACATCTCGCTGGTATTAAGTTGCGAGTCCCACCCATAGTGTAAACTCAATGCAACAGACAACTGCATTAAAAGAACTTTGCGTAAAGTAAACAGTCCTTGCACCCGCGGGCACAAGCACCGTTGTTTTCCCCCTTGTGGCAATAGCACATCCCCTAGACTCATGTTTCTGTCACTCAAGCTAGTCATCGAGGGGCATGAACCCACAATCAAGCATAACGTTCCCTCTTGGAGTCACTACCTATTACTTGGCCAAAGCAATAAATAACAACGGAGAACATGCAAGAATTACTTACGAACATAAATATAAAAGAGGTAGATCAAATATATTACTCAAACACAATCTGAACATAATCTCATAATACATCGGATCCCAGCAAACTCATCATAGCAACAGCATAAGGATTACATATGTGCCTCGATCATGTAGGGCAGCTCACGAGAACTAATTAGTGAAGCACAAGAACGGGAGGAGAACATCACATATCTAATGGTCATGGACTCATGGTCCAAGGGAGACTACTCACAACTCATCCGGGAGGCGTCCATGATGGTGGAGAAGCTCCCGGTGGTGATCCTCCCCTCTGGCAGGGTGCCGGGAAGGGTTCTCTTTGTGCTCCTGATCTTGGAAGCGGCGGCGGCGGCGGAACAGAGATGGGATCGCGAAAAAGAGTTCCTATTTCGAGGGTTTCGGGAGACGCTTTAAATATATGCCGAAGGGGGCATCGGAGGAGCCTCGGGGGGCCCAGGCGCCCCCCCGGCGCGGCCCAGGGGGGCGCGCCGCCAGGGCGCCTGGAGCCCTGGTGCCCCCCCCCCCCGGCTGTCCTTCGGGCGTACGGTAGTTTCTGGAATGCTGATTTTTTATATAATTTTTCTGGATTTTTCCTGGCAGTTCTCGTAATGTGAAAACCTGAAATACAAAAACAGCCGAAAATTAAAACTGGCACTGGGGTGCATTGAGTTAATAGGTTAGTCCAAATATGATCAAAAGTGTATGGAAGTGTATAAATATCATAGCAATATCACCCAAAAGAGGCATGGAGCAAGCAGAAATTATAGATACGTTTTGGACGTATCAACATCCCCAAGCTTAATTCCTGCTCGTCCTCGAGTAGGTAAATGATAACAAGAATAATTTCTGTGGTGACATGCTATTAACCATATAGGACTTTTTCATAGTCATATGACAAAAGCTTACTGAGACAATGAATCTATAGTAATTAAGTTGCCTCATGAGAAAATCACAAAGAACTGAAAGTTTTACAATATGATACTAAAACATCAAATAGATTTGCAATGAATATGATGTGCAAATATGATAAAGTGATATCTAGCTTGCCCCCTTTAGTGAAGCAAAACATAAATGCAGGGGCACCTCCAAGGTTTAAGTGATGACTAGATACAATGATTTCAAAATAAACGATATCACAATCATGCAAAAGACAATGCTACTTTGGGACAATGCACATTACACTCATAATGACAATCATGCTCTCAGTAGTTGGTGCTTTTAAGAAAGAGGGTGGAGACTCAACATAAAAGTAAAAGAATGGCCCTTTGCAGAGGGAAGCAGGGATTACTCATGTGCTAGAGCTTTTTATTTTGAAAACATAGAAACAATTTTGTCAACGGTAGTAGTACTTCATATGTGTTATGCATAAGACATCCTATAAGTTGCAAGCCTCATGCATCGAATACCAATAGTGTTCGCACCTTGTCCTAATTAGCTCGGATTTCCATGGATTGTCATTGCATTACATATGTTTCAACCAAGTGTCACAAAGGGGTACCTCTATGTCACCTGTACAAAGGTCCAAGGAGATAGATCGCATTTGATTTCTCGTTTTTGATAGATCTCAACTTGAGGACATCCATACCGGGACAACATGGAAAATAGATAATGGACTCCTCTTTAATGCTTAAGCATATTCTCATAAGAGATTGAGGATTAATGTCCAAGCTAAAACTTCCACCATGATACATGGCTTTGGTTGGCGGCCCAATGTTCTTCTCTACAATATGCATACTCAAACCATTCAACCCATGGCAAATCACCCTTACTTTAGACAAGAAGAACATGCATAGCAACTCACATGATATTCAACAAAAGTGTAACAGTTGATGGCGTCCCCAAAAACATGGTTACCGCTCAGCAAGCAACTTATAGGAAAATAAGATACATAAGCAACATATTCTTTACCACAATAGTTTTTAAGCTACTTTCCCATGAGCTATGTATTGCAAAAACTGAAGGTTTTAAAGGTAGCACATGTAAATTTACTTGGAGTGGCGGTGAAATACCACATATAGGTAGGTATGGTGGACTCATATGGCATAACTGTTTAAAAGGATGTGGATGCACAAGCAGTCAGTCCGCTTAGTACAGGTGGAGGTTAGCAAAAGACTGGGAGCGACCAACTAAGAGAGCAATGACGGTCATAATCATGCAGAGCGACAAAGCAACATTGAATCAGACATGGAAGTTATATCGCTACTCAGAAACAAAAGATCATTAAGGCTTGACAGACTTTCTTTACAGTCTTAAATATGCGTGAGCATACGCCAAGTCAATCAAAATAAATTCTTGAGGGAAGATATTACTAAACCATACCACATCATTGGCAAACAAATCATGTTGGTACTCCAATAACACATTGGGAATCCCCCAGCTATTTGAGACTAACCATAAGAAAACCTGAACTACTAAGCGCCATTATGCATGTAGCATCTTTATCATAGAGATATCAACCAATGCAACGGAAGCAAACTCTCTTAATAAGATAAGCATGATAATTAAAGAGAGTTCAAGCAACCAACTAAACACAAGCTCTTTAAAAAGATAAGCATGAATACTAAGAGCAGAGCATGATAGTAGCTATTAAAAGACAAAGAACACACACAGCAAAGATAGACATGAAAATTCTATGTTATGTTCTAGGTAGAAGTGGAGCGTGTTTTTCTCCCACATAAAGAACGCTGAGTTCCGACTCGTTATGAAAAACTAAAAAGGAAACTAAAAGCAAGACGCTCCAAGCATAGCACATAACACATGAAGTGATTAAAATATAGTGGAACGAAAGACGAACTGATAATGTTGATGGAGAAGGGGATGCACGGGGACATCCCCAAGCTTAGACGCTTGAGTCTCCTTGAATATTTCTTGGGGGTGCACGGGGGCATCCCCAAGCTTGAGCGCTTGACACTCCTGAATCTTTTTATCATCTTCCCTCGCACACTTGAAAACTCCCTTCATACATAACTCATCATAATCTGATTAGCGAGGTTAGTACCCATAATAAAATAATTGTACCTTGCTGGAAATAAAGATATTCTTGAAGGTCTATTGTTTCTCAAGATTGCCAAAAGGTTTTTGCAAAGAAAAAGCAAGCTCTAGGTTTGCAAAATGAAGGAAAGGCAAAACAGGACAAAATCTGTGAAAAACAGAACAACAGGTAGTAAATGATTTGTTCGTGGCACTTCTGCAACTCAAATCAAAAAACTCAGAACAGATGCACGAAATAAAATTATATAGAGAACGATGTCGAAAATATTCAGACCAAAAAGAAGATTTGGTGATTTTATACGATTTTTTCTATCCAAGGACAGAATCTGTTTCCTGGACAGCACCTCACAACTTTTGAACTTTCTAGCAATCAGAGGCTACACTTGGCACAAAATTGAAAAGCAAAGATACAATGATGATGCTACTGTAGTAAACAACATCAAGACACAACAAAAGCAAAATAAATTTATTCATTGGGCTGCCTCCCAAAAGTGCTTTCTTTTATGCCTTTAAGCTAGGCATAATGCATATAGATCAAGTTTTATCAAGAGTAAAAGAATAGCTAGCCCGTACAACGGACTCAAAAGGTAACTTGATCTTCTTTCGAGGGAAGTGTTCCATCCCTTTCTTGAGAGAAAACTGAAATTTTATATTACCCTCTTTCATGTCAATGATAGCACCAACGGTGCGCAAAAAAGGACGTCCCATAATAATTGGACAAGAAGGATCACATTCAATATCCATAATAGTAAAATCAACGGGAACATAATTATCATTGACAACGATAAGAACATCGTCGATCCTCCCCAAAGGTTTCTTTATGGAAGAATCAACGAGACGAACACAAAAAGAACAAGAATCAAAAGGTTTCAATTTAAGCATATCATATATTCTTTTGGGCATAACAGAGGTACTAGCTCCAACATCACATAATGCATAGCAAGAGAAGTCATTCAATTTAATCTTTATCATAGGATCCCAACCATCTTCTAGCTTTCTAGGTATTGAGGCTTCTACTCTAAGTTTCTCCTCCCTAGCTTTGATGAGAGCATTAGTGATATGCTCTGTGAAGGCAAGGTTAAGCGTGCTAGTGCGGGGGTCTCTAGACATCTTGTGAAGGAAATCAATAACTTCGGTAAGAGTGCAATTATCAAAATCAAGGTCACTAGCATCAAGTAAAGTGGTAGTGGTGTCCTTTAGGTTCACATGTTTGGTAGTTTCTATAGTCATAGCATCACCATTAATAGGTCCATCGGGACCAGGAGTACATTGGGTGCTAAGAGTTTGGATATCCTCAACAACTTGGATAGTAGCAACAGTGTGGTGGGTAGGAAGGCTCTTAATTCTATCTTCTTCCTCCCTTTATCTAGCCCATCTCTCTTTAAGTTTAGCCATCAACCTAATATTTTCATTAATTTGCAATTGAATAGCATTCATAGGAGTGACCTTCCTCTCCTCAAGAGGAGAAGTTCTAATTTTAAGCAATTCTACCTCATTGGCTAAATTGTCTACCTTTGAAGAGAGATCACCTAGTTTGTTGAGTTTTTCTTCTACACTATTATTAAAAGCTTTTTGGGTAGTGATGAAATCTTTAAGCATAATCTCTAGTTCAGTAGTGGAGTTCCTGGTGCTAGGATAAGCATTGTTGTTCCCATAAGAATTAGAGGGGAACGGTCTAGGAATGCTACCAAAGTTACTCCTATAAGCATTGTTGTTAAAATTGTTTCTAGAGATAAAGTTCACATCTACTTGTTCTTGAGTAATCAAAGAATTTAAAGGAACATCACGAGGATCAACAGAGGATTGCTTCGAAAGTAGAGACATGATCAAGTCAACCTTTTCATTTAAGGAGGAAATCTCCTCGACAGAGTTTACCTTCCTACCTGTTGGAGCGCGTTCGGTGTGCCATTGGGAATAGTTGGTCATCATCTCATCGAGAAGTTTTGTGGCAGCACCAAGTGTAGTTGACATAAAGGTTCCTCCCGCAGCCGAATCTAACAAGTTCCGCGAGGTAATGTTCAAGCCTGCATAAAAAGTTTGGATAACCATCCAAGTAGTCAAACCATGAGTAGGGCAGTTCTTGATAAGAGATTTCATACGTTCCCAAGCTTGGGCAACGTGTTCATTATCCAATTGTTTAAAATTCATTATGTTACTTCTCAGTTGGATAATTTTAGCAGGTGGATAGTATTTTCCAATAAAAGCATATTTGCACTTGTCCCATGAATCTATGCTATTTCTAGGCAAAGACTGAAACCAAATTTTAGCTCCTCCTCTCAAGGAGAAAGGAAAAAGCTTAATCTTAACAATATTACCATCTATTTCTTGGTACTTTTGCATATCACAAAGTTCAACAAAGTTGTTTAAGTGTAAAGCAGCATCATCTCCAGCACCGGAGAATTGATATTTCATGACTAAGTTCAGTAAAGCAGGTTTAATTTCATATGAAGGTGCTGAAGTGGCAGGTGTAGTGATAGGTGTGCTGATAAAGTCATCGTTGTTGTGACTAGTGAAGTCACACAACTTGGTGTTCTTGGTGGAACCCATTGTAGCAAGCAAGCAAGATAACTATTTTTGTGATTTTCAATAAAAGATACTAAAGCAAAACTGAAAGGTAAACTAACAAGACTAAAAGCAAAGGTAAAAGATAACATGCAACTCCCCTATCCTGAAGAGTGGAGTCCCTGGCAACGGCGCCAGAAATTTCTTTGCTAGGTGGCTTCTCACCCCTCGTTGGTTACCCCAAGTGGAAGGTTTGAGATGCAGTGTAGCAGAAGTTTTCCCTTGGTAATACCAATGATCAATTTCCTAGAGACTCCCAGTTTCAACAAGAAGGTGTCAACTGCTAACGGCACCGGATATTAGCAATCAACATGGACCTGCACACAGATACAAATAACTTTGCTCCCAACGAGTACAGAGAGGTTGTCAATCCCTCCGGCCTTGTAGTTTACAAAGGATCAAACGCAAGTGATAATGGTGATAGGTATAATTGCAATAGTAAGTAAATAGCGGATGTGATCAATGATGGTAATATGGACCGGAGTCTCATGATGTTCACTAGTGATGTCTCTCTCCCAAAAGACGATAAAACAACTATGTGAGGTAAACGAATTACAGCTGGGCAATTGACAGGACCATGTGCGCAAACCAATGCTGACTACATTGCGAGAAAGGTTGAGGTTCAAAGCATGGGCGGTACGCCAAAGTAAGTAGACCGAAATCCATCAATATCTACTACTAATCATCCACCTTGAGATATCTATCCAGAACATCTCGCTGGTATTAAGTTGCGAGTCCCACCCATAGTGTAAACTCAATGCAACAGACAACTGCATTACAAGAACTTTGCGTAAAGTAAACAATCCTTGCACCCGCGGGCACAAGCACCGTTGTTTTCCCCCTTGTGGCAACAACACATCCCCTAGACTCATGTCTCTGTCACTCAAGCTAGTCATCGAGGGGCATGAACCCACAATCAAGCATAACGTTCCCTCTTGGAGTCACTACCTATTACTTGGCCAAAGCAATAAATAACAACGGAGAACATGCAAGAATTACTTACAAACATAAATATTAAAGAGATAGATCAAATATATTACTCAAACACAAACTGAACATAATCTCATAATCCATCGGATCCCAGCAAACTCATCATATATAGCAACAACATAAGGATTACATATGTGCCTCGATCATGTAGGGCAGCTCACGAGGACTAATTAGTGAAGCACAAGAACGGGAGGAGAACATCACATAGCTACTGGTCATGGACTCATGGTCCAAGGGAGACTACTCACAACTCATCCGGGAGGCGTCCATGGTGGTGGAGAAGCTCCCGGTGGTGATCCTCCCCTCCGGCAGGGTGCTGGGAAGGGTTCTCCTGGTGCTCCCGATCTTGGAAGCGGCGGCGGCGGCGGAACAGAGATGGGATCGCGAAAAAGAGTTCCTGTTTCGAGGGTTTCAGGAGACGCTTTAAATATATGCCGAAGGGGGGCATCGGAGGAGCCTCGGGGGGCCCAGGCGCCCCCCGGCGCGGCCCAGGGGGGGGGCGCGCCGCCAGGGCGCCTGGAGCCCTGGTGCCCCCCCCCCCCGGCTGTCCTTCGGGTGCACGGTAGTTTCTGGAACGCTGATTTTTTATATAATTTTTCTAGATTTTTCCTGGCAGTTCTCGTAATGTGAAAACCTGAAATACAAAAACAGCCGAAAACAGAAACTGGCACTGGGGTGCACTGAGTTAATAGGTTAGTCCAAATATGATCAAAAGTGTATGGAAGTGTATAAATATCATAGCAATATCACCCAAAAGAGGCATGGAGCAAGCAGAAATTATAGATACGTTTTAGACGTATCAGGGGTCCCATGGTGCCGGCGGAAGAGCCCGCACAGACGGCATCGGCTGTGGTGGCGGTGTCGCGAACCCGCCGGCTGGGGGCGGCCCGTAGGCCGCAGAAGCGCCGTAGGGCAGCGCGGGCGGGTACAGCTGAGGAGCTGCATGGAGAGCCTGATGAGAAGCCCGACGAGCGCCAAAGAAGCCGGGGACGGGGGCACGCGGTACGAGCATGGAGTAGGCGTGCACAACCACCGTCCAGGGGTTCTGGCCGGCCTGCCAGGGGGCCGGCGGGAGCGGCTGCTGCTGGGGCCGCGGCGCCCCGCCATTGGCCGCCGTCTGTTACTGCTGCTTGCGGCCACCGCGGCGTTGTTGCTGCTGCTCGGCGGGGGGCGGCGGGGGTGCCGGGTAGGGGAACCCGGGCGGCGGCGCCTGGAAGGCCCCCGGGGTGGGCCGCGGCGGGGCAGCCGGGGCCGTGGGCGGCGCACCACCGCGGGTACCGGTGGTGAGGGCCGTGTGGGTGGCCCGGGTGCGCGACATCCGCATCCTCCTCTCCTCCAGCTTCTGGTACGCGACGATCTTGGGAAAGGTCGGGTTGGTGATGAGAGGGATGTTGGAGGCGGCGTTCCCGAAGTCGTCGTTCAGTCCGGCGATGAGGGTGCTGAGAAGAAGCTTGTCGGAGACATTCTCACCGAGGTCACGGAGCTCGTCAACAAGCTTCTTGAGGCGCATGCAGTAGTCGTCAACAGACGAGTCGAGCTGCTGGCACCCAAAAAACTAACCGTGCAGGAAGACCTTGCGTTGGAGCGCGTTGTCGGTGAAGAGACCGTTGAGCTTGGTCCAAACGGTGCAAGCGTCATCATCGACGAAGACCACCGTGTGAAAGAGGTCCTTCGAGATGGTGGTGTAAAACCAGCGGATGAGAGTGGCGTCAATGGACATCCAGTCCTCATCGTCCTCCATGAACCGGGAATCGGAGGAGCCATCGATGTGATCCCGGAGATTGTACTCATGGAACACAAGGGTGAAGTACGTCTTCCAGGCATAGTATGTGGAGGTGAGGTGGTCGAGGACGACGGGAACCCGGTCGAGGATGTTGAGATCGCGGATGACGACGGGGTCGGGACCGTCGAACGGGTTGGAGCGGCGGCTGCGGGCGGTGGCAGAGGACCCGGAAGCCATGGGAAGGGGGAGGCGGCGGCACGCGGGGAGGCGGCGCGGCAGAGAGGGCGGCGCGGCTGGGAGCGGCGCGGCGGGAGATGGGCGGAAGCGTGGGCGGCGGCGGCTCACGAGGCGGCGGCGTAGGTAACGTGGCGGCGATGTCGGCGCGTGGTGGCGGCGGCGGCGGCTCACGAGGCGGCTGCGCGGCGGCGTAGGTAACGCGGCGGCGGCGGCGGCGCGTGGTGGCGGCGGCGGCCTGGGGCGGCGGCGGCGGCGGCGATGGGATCGCGGCGGCGGCGGCGGCAGGGTTAGGGTTAGGATCGCAGGTATGATACCATGTTGGAGGCAATTGTTTTGGCAATGCTGCACGATATATATTGATCGGTGCATAGCGCATGTATATATGGAGTACAAGTTGGGCCACAACCTCAACTATACAAAGACTAGGAGATTGGCCGGGCTATACAATATACATGCACAAACCATATATTCAACAGTAGTAGTAGTAGCAAGGTGGGGTGTTATGAGAATAAGGTCTTAAGGGGTCTTATGAGAATAGACCAACCCTATATATATATATATATATATATATATATATATATATATATATATATATATATATATATATATATATATATATATATATATATATATATATATAGCCGGTATATACAGCCGGTCTATTCTCATAACATTATGAGAATAATATTCTCATAACACTTCCGAACTGCATTGGAAAATTGCATTAGAAAGCTATGCGCACTGCTTCCTTCTTCTGCTGCGAACCACATAGAGGTGCAGCAGGAAACATTCATTTAGCATCGTTTCTGGCTAGTTTGACTGATTTCTACTGGTTTATTCGTGCGTGCGCTGATTTAATATGTGGTTAAGCACTGAATTCTGCGAGAAAACGACGGAAATCCTTGGATTTGGCGGATCTGCGTCCGTTCTTCCGCTTTTGTCTGTTCTCTGTTCTCTGTTCTTCTCCGTGCGGATCGAAATTGTTGCGTTTTGTATGTAATATTCTGTTGTTTTCGGCAATTACGGGCTGCTTTTGATCTATCCGTATGAATTGGAGCGGATTAAGTTGTTAATTTGGAAGAATTTTAAGTTTTTTGTCCTTGTTTTTTTGCGGCGCGACTGGCTCTGGTCGTTTCTCAAAGATGTTTTTTTGAGATTTTTTGCATTATATAGTTGTTAGAACTGCATTGCAGGCTGTGTTTTTCGTATGTGAATCGCGGTCAATAGCGGTGGACTGCAGTAATATGCAATGCGCGTTGAATTTTTGTAGTGCGGTGAACTGCATTAATATGCAATGCGAGCCTGTATGAACTGCATTACAGCCACGGGGGTGTGGGGGGACTAGTTTGATATGTTTTTTTGATTGGTCAAGCGCGGTGGACTGCTTTTTTGCGTTGCTTCTAGTGTATTTTCTTTATGAGAATTCTGAGTATAAGTGAACTGCTTTTTTATATATAGTTTTTCTTGTGCAGCAGCAGTTGAAGAACATGCATTCTGGAAACCCCCACCGAGCTTTTCCTTTTTTAACCCACATACGGAACTAGTGTTTTTTTAATAAAAGAGGACTGCATCAACCTTCTCAATAGCAGCAGTTTTGTGGAAGAATTCTCTATGTGAACTGCTCTGATAGTTTTGTTTTTTATGTGTATCCTAGCTACAGCAGCAGTTTTGAAGCAATATACATACGGAAAACAGACTACTGAGAACTCCATATATTTGATAGATAGAAACCACGGTTCTGCGCTCATAATTAAGATAGTACATTATCAAGCAAACTAACGCAACATAAGCAAACATTGTCCCAAAGCAAACTACAACGAAAGCAAACTAATCTACATACGCAGAAGGAAACTAATCGAGCACTTCCGACAGGAATCCTTGGCTTTTCAGCATCTGTCCTGCTTCACTAGTTCCACCCGTTGGAGTTGGAGGTGGAAGTTGATGCCCCCTTGCCCCACGGCTTCCAAGATGACCTCGGGCGCTTCCTGGTCTTCTCTGTTTCAGCGTGCGCGAGGCCTTTCTTCATGGTGCTGATTCTGTTCCATATCTCGAACGCAGCGTAGGCGTCCATGGCAGCATACTCGACGTGCTTGGTGCTGAGAATGGAAGTCCACAGGCTGTGGTCGTGGTTTGTCATCTTCATCTTCATGTCTGCGTACTCGTCGTCGATGATGGCAGCAGCTACATCGCCAAGCGAGTCCAGTGGCTTCGTTCCATCAGGCACCCTCTAATTCGTCTGGATGTCAACGAAGTTTTGGATGTGGAGGTTGCAGGCTGCGAGCTTCTGCTTGTCCTGCTCGATGGCGAAGCCAGCGAACTCGAACCTAAGGAAAGTGAACCGCAAGTTATACCTTTCGGAACTTCATACATGTGTATATAGAACTGCAATGCGTACTCGGCAGAGAGAATTGCTTACCTTGGGTCGCCGAGGAACCTGTCGAAGGGGATGCATCTCTGGCCCAATGTACCACATACCTGGAAAAGAAGCACTGGGTGGTACTTGCCGATGGATAGTTGAACCAGGGCCGCCCTCTCGTGGTCGGGTGTGTACTCCACGTCGATGCCGACGATCTTCTGGCGGCGCCGCTGGAGAACTGTCTTGAACTCTTCGACGTACGTCGCCATGGCGGCGACGTCGGTGGTGTAGATCACCTTCAGCTTTGTGTTCCCGTGCGCATGCACAGCGTCTTAGGTCCTGCTGAACCCCATTGCTGCAAAGAGGAGGTAGAGGAGGAGGAAGGCGCAGCGTCGTGTGTTTTGTGCGGACGGTCTGGTTGATGGAGCGTGGGATTTAAATGGGAGCGGCAGCAACTTCTGCCGAGGCCACGATCTCGTCTCCCAACCGTGTTGGCGATCGTGGGTTCGTGATGATCGTTGCAGTTCGTGCGGCGTGCAACTGCCGGGATAGAGGAGGGGTGGGGGCGCGGGTGCTTCGGGCGATAGTGGGCGCATTTATTTTAGGGCAGGCGAACAGAATCGTTCGCCGTAAGCGAACTGCATCGCTTCAGAAGCGGAATCGTCCGTCGTAAGCGAACTGCAACGCTTCAGAAGCTGAGGCGGTTTTCCGTAAGCGAACTGCATCGTGTTACAACACCGAGACGTTTTTTTATTTTTTGTCTATGACCTGTGGGCCTGTCGGACGGGCTTTTATTCATTAAGTCTCTCTTGCAGCCCCCTTGCCCGCCTCCACTTCCCACTCCCCCGTGCCCGCACAGAAATCCCCCCCGCCCTCGTGCTCCCATGATGGAGAGAGACGACACCCGCAGCCGCCGCCGTCCGTAGGGGCTCACTCGTGGTGGAGGGCGACGACGCCCGCAGCCGCCGCCGTCCGTAGGGCGCTTCCTCCGCCGTTGCCGTCTGCACCCGCCTCGTCCGGCCGTCACTTCGTCCCACGTCGAGCCCCAAATCACCCCTAATCCGTTCCAGATCTTGTGCTAGGGTTATTTTTCGTGCCAGCATTTTCTTCTTAAGGTTGTTTTTGTATGCTTCAAATTGCAACTCCCTATGGACTGAAAGTTTTTCTCTGCCTGAATTTTTGTGTTTGCTGTCTAGGTTTTAATTATTATCCCTTGCTGATTGGAGGCACAGTATGGCTTCTTCCTCACCAGTTAGAACGGCTTCTCCATCTGGTAACTACATCATAGTGAACTGCAGTTTTCATTCAGGGTCAATTTACTTCTTTTTTGTCGAACGAAATAGTGCACTGCATCTTAGATTCTTTTTTAGTAAGGCCTTTTTTAAGACACGCGTGGCAAACTGATATGAACTGCGTCAAGTTAATTGTTTTTTACTTTTTTGGAAGGACATTAAGTTAGTTGTTATGTTTTTTTTGTTAAACATAAACTGCTAAAAGAGCACTGCATTTTGGACACTGCTTTGTATTTTTTTTTTTGCCTATCCACTATGCGGTTTTGCGAAATCGATATGAGCTGCATTAAGTTTTAGTTTTTGCCTCTCACAGAACTGCATGAATTTGTTTTGTTTTGCATATCTAAGCACACTTCTTTTTTTTATATGCGGTCAATTGGTCACTTGAACAAATTAGTGCACTGCATCATATAACCCTGTGCCAATGTGCACTTTTCAGACACGCGTGAATATGATATTCAAGCGACATGAACTGCATTTTTTAGGTTTACTGTTATGTTTTTAATTGTTAAACATAAACTGCTGGAAAAGTGCACTGCATTTCTACATTTTGTTTTGTTTTTTCCAAGTTGATATGAGCTGCATTAAGTTTAGGTCTTCATCTCACACACACATCTTTTCTTATGTTTTTTCTCACCCACAGTTTTATCTCCTGGTGGGTCAGGGGGTGGTGGTGTTAACTATTTGATTACACGTTATTTCACAGCCGATGTTGTCGGTGGCGGTACGTCTGATCAGGTCAACATTCCACCTGAGTTGAGTGAAACCCAGTCGCAATCTGTTGATGGCACAGAGCCAGTTACACAGGATTGGATGGTCCCTGATCAGATTGCAGCCGATGTTGAGAGGAGAAGGCAGAAAGCTATTGCGCTCGGTAATACTTTCGTGAAGGATCATAGGGTGAAGCAAGTAAAGTTAGGGGAGGGTAAGGAGATAGGAAGGAGGATTGCAGATTCAAAGAAGTCTGCTAAATTTGCACCCGCAAAGAATCCTGTGAAGAGGAAACTCAACACTGTCGCAGAGCAAGCTTTAAGTTCTCCATGCCGGAGCCCGCGTGTTGATTACTCAAAGAGACCTAATTACGCCGAGGTTGATGTGGGTGGGATTCAAGGAAAGCGGAGACGCGCGGACGATCACTCTGGTGTTGATTTTGAGCGTCGATCTAAGCTTGCGCGGGAAAATGCAGCTGAAGAAGCTCTGGACAGTGATTCTGATGAGGAGGATGTTGATGTTAGTAAGGTATACGCTGTTTATTTACTTTTTCTTCTAGTTTTTTTAAGTTGTTTTTGCATGAGTTTTGCTGATGTGAACTTCATTTTTTATTCTTTTGTTTTTTTGTAGGCTGCTAAGAGTACGAAGAGGAAGAGGTCTGAAGACGATGTTGCGCACGAATGGCGTTTCAACAAGACTGTTCGGCTGTCCATTCCAAATGTAATCAAAGCTGTCACTTTGCTGGGTGAGGTGCACAGAACTTTGGTGCGGCAAGCAGGTTTTGGCATTGCCTTTGACCTGAAATTAGAGAAGAATGTTTCTCGTGTTTTGATGTGCAAGCTGATGGGAAAGATCGACCCCGACACGATGAGACTGGACTGTGGGCCAAACAAGGTCCTGGAAATCAATCGCGAGGCTGTCCATCACATTTTCGACTTCCCTATGGGTTCTCACACTGCTCCCAGGTCTGCCGCCAGCGGCCATGATGATTCGCTGACTAACCTGAAGGATGAACTCGGGTTCAACCGTTCTCGGAGCATAGATGCGAAGGACCTACTTACCTTACTTCGCACGCTGGCTGCGGACCCTGCGAAGGTTGATAAGACGGTGAAGGTTTTTTTTCTCATTGTCTTCCAGTGCTTGCTTTGTTCTAGCCCCGCAACTCGGTTGTCCAGGGTAGCTGCTATGGTTGAAAACTTGGATATTGCATCTATGGCTAGCATGGATTTTTGTCATCTTGTTGTCGACGAGCTGCAGGCCGCTGTGTACAAGTGGAATTCTACAGGGAGCAAGCAGAACTGCGCTGAGGGTTGCACCATTGTCCCCCTGTTCATGTACCTGGATTCCTTGAACATTCGAAAAGTATCGGTGATGGATAAACGCACTCCGCGCGCCGCAATAATGTCCCATGTGCAGTTGAAGAAGATTCACAACGCTGACATCGTTGTCAGGGGAAAGATACACCTGGACTCTTACAAGTTTGGCAAGCTGCCGGTGAGTTCATAGCCATGTTTTGTTTTTGTTTTTATTCCTTTTTTTTCGCGCATGCTAAATGTGAACCTCTTATGTACTATTTTTTGTGAACTGCACCTTTTTTTTGTTAATTTTTTCAGTGGAAGGCGGAAGCGGACATTGTGTATAAGCGGACTGCAGTTCCCGAAGCCCCTGAAATGTTTTGTGAGCCTCTTGCTAGGGCGGCTCCAATTCGACGGGGTCGTGGTTTTGCTAGGGCGGCTGCTGGAGGTTTTTCTGGCCGTGCTTTTGCTGATCATAATAAATTTGTTCAGGTCGATGAGCTTCTCGATAGGGTCATCAATTTAACTAGTGATTTCCCAACATCCGGCTCCAGGATGAGGAATATTGCCGGTTTGTTTCCTGAAGGCAAAGGCCCCTCTGAAGCAGAAATCGAGGCCGCTCATAACTTTGACCGTGGGCAGCTTGAATGCCTTAAGTAGGCTGTAACGAATATCAGATCTTCATTCATTCAGTTGAAGCAGTCTCAGGATGACAGGTGTGCTACGTATGAGCAGGAAGCGGATGCAATCGTGAAGGAAATGGACAGGCAGGAAGATGTTGTCCGGCCTTCTCTGCCCGACCCCGCAGATGTGGATGTATGTCTTTTTTCCATATGTGAACAGTTTTTTTTACGCATATTTTGTTATCTATTTTTTCTATGCGTTTGTGGCATTGACTATTTGTTTTTTCTATCCTTTTGTTCTTTTCGCAGTGTGTTGGAGAATCTTCCAAGGCTAACGCTGGTCGTGTTGATGAGCACCAGGACCACGACGGTGTTGATTCTGATTACTTGTTTGACAGGCCATTATCCCCCGTTGACGAAGCTGCCAAAGTCAATCCTATTGACGAAGTTGTCATCGACAAGGTTTGATTTCTTCCTATTATTATTTTTTTGTTAAAGTGAACTTCATTGTTTGATTTTTTTGTAGTGTCCAAAACAAACAATCATATTTTTTTTGCACCAGCAGTGGGAGCGAACTGCAGTTTTTAACTTTTTTTTTGTATTTTTGTGCACCAGAAGTGGTAGTGCACTGCAGTTGTTGTTTAGAGAAGAAGCATCATCTTTTTTTTTAGAAGTGAACTGCATGATCTGGTTTTGGTTTTTTAGTTGTAGAACTGCAGATTTGGATAATAGTTTTATTTATGTTTTAATGTTTTTTAGGTTGCCGAATCAAACGTGGAGATACATGGGAAGGATGCAGATGGTGATGCCGCTGGCAAGGATGAGGAGGCTGACAAGTGTAAAGAGATGGAAGGCGACGACGCTCCCCTGGTGAGTATAGAGAATTTTTGCATTTTTGTGTTTTATTTTTTATTTTTTCGTGGTAGCTTCATGGTCGTTTTTTATTAGTGAACATCATTCTAGCTTTTTTGTGTAATGTGTTTTATTTTGTTAACTCATCAGAACTGTGGTTTAAATGTTGAAATCCAAGAGGAGCGCAACATTGGGGATGATAACGTGGAAGGGAGAGGAGGGCAGGAGCCTGATGCGGAGGTTGACAAGGCAGAAGGTAGAGAAGGAGGGGAGTGTCCTGTTGAGGCTGATAAGGCACACGAGAGAGAAGGAAGGGAGGACATCATGGATTGTGATAAGCATGAAGAGAAAGAAGTAGCTCATGTTGTTACAGTTGAAGTTGCAGAAGAGACAGAAGGAACTCGTAGAGTCGGATTTGACGATGCAGGGACATCCGCTGGCATCGATGGTGTTGTTGGGCCTACTGTTTTGTTGGTTGGCGACGAGGTGCCTGGGAAATTTTGTGTGGTCCCTCGCACCCCTGAGCAATCTGTCGGCAATCTGGCTTTCCTAGCCGATACAACCAAATTCCCATCTGAGACAGTTTCTATTGATTCTGAAGAGGAACAGCCAAGACTCTTTCAGGACATGAGCAATCAAGCGCCGCTTGACGATGATATTATTGGGCTGGAGCACTTGACGCTCAGCGAAGATGTATATGAGCAGCAGAAGGAAGTTTATTCTGAAACCGAAGGTAAGCGAACTGCATTATTTTTGTTCTTTTTCCTGGGGGGAAATGGACCGTGTGTGTTTTATAATATGATATCGTTCCCACTCTATACGCAGATGAGGAATTACCTGTTGTTACTCCTTCAAGGATTGATCCAGCTCTTATGAGGAGATACAATGAGTTGTATGACGCTGTTACGAGGGCTAGGAGGGACAAGAAGAAGCAGTATGACATTTTCTGTCTTACGCCCCGGTTAATTAATATGTTATTTTTTCAGGGACGCTCCCATCTTATCACTTTTTGCTGTGCTTTTTTCTTCTTGTCTGAAGGCATCTAGTTGCGTTCAAGGGCGAGTTTGGTGATATTACTATCGGCCATGTTGGCGAGTCTTTTTGGTCGTATGGAACGCTGATCACGCGCCTCGCAAACATTGGTGTCTCTATGCTAGCTGAAAGGTTCAAAGGATCTCAAACTATGATTGTCCCGTACAACCTATGTGTAAGCATTTTCATTAATTTATATTTTATCCCCCTCGTCCAATTTTTATTTGTGCTATAACCATTTTTCATTAACTATCTGGTTTTGTCTTTTTTTGCAGAATTCCATTTGGAACGGCGGTGCCACAAATAGGGCTTTGAAAAAGATGTTTTCTTCAAGCGCAGAGGAACGTGTGGACAAGAAAAACTTGGTAACTTAACTTGACCATTTTTTCGTCATCTTGAAAATAAGTTTTCTGTTTTTTTTCTATTTTCTCTCACCTGGTTTGTTTTATTCTTTTTTTTTTCAGATTATGTTTGCAACATTTGACCCTCCTCCCGCAACAGTGAAGGACGCGATAGGCCACTACTACTTGGTCACTTTGAACCTGCGAGAGAAGCGTTTTGAGCTTCTGGACTCATTGAACGAAGGAGACAACGCTGCTGCAAGTGTTGTCTTCAGGAAAATGGTCAGGAACATCAAAAAAGTCTGGAAAGATGGCAGCGCAAGCTGCGACGAGCCGTTGAACCCTCCCACCCTGGACGGCTATGTGCTGACTCATATTAACGTCCCGCAACAGGGAAACGGGTTTGTACCTGTTCTCCTTTTTTCTTTTTCCTCCTTCATTTTTTCTTGTGTAAGTGAGCTGCATTGTTTTTACTAAATTAGAAGCACCTTTTCCCTCGAGCGAACTGCATTACTCGTGTGTTATTGGTTGTTCTCCCTCGGTTTCTTGTGTGTACGGAGGTGCATCGTTTTACTAACATCAGTAGCACTTTTATTACTGAGTGAACTGCATTGTTAATGTGTTTTGTGTTGGTTTTCTTTCCAGGCATGATTGTGGTTTTTACATGTTCCAGTTCATGCAGACCTGGGATGGTGAAACGATTGCCAAGTTTGGGAAGGAGCACATTGGCTACATCAGGAAGGCCATGCTCTATAGTTGGCTGACCTCGTCGCATTGCTGTCTGGACCTGACATCACTTTTAATTTTTAAAGAAGGTTATTACATTTTTTTTCAGTCACACACCTTTTTTATTAAGTGAACTTCATTGTTACATAGAGGGGAGGTCGACTACTTTTGTTAAGCTTTTTAGTAGAACCCCATTTGTGTGTTTAAAATGACTTTTCCGTAGGGAACTTGATGATTCTTTTTCACTACTTTTTCTTATTATCCTTTTTTTTTGTGCAGGCTTTGATGAAGGCGCACACCAAGATGGTGTTTCCTTGTTTGAAACTCAGGTTCATACTCCAACTATTCAGAAAGTTGTCCTCGATGAACCTCCCGTTAAGGCTGTGAAAGAACCTGTCTGTAAGAGGCTGAGGAGTGGCACCGGCACTTCGAATGAAAAAGCTCTTGAGAAATCTCCTGTCAATGTTAAGCATGTGAAGAAAGCTGCGAGCCCTCCGAATGCTGAAGATAGCGATGATGATTTTGAGAGGCCACCACCAGTGCCTAGGAGGACCAGGAGCGCAGCTGTGGAACGCCCGACGGACAGCGAGGCACTAATTCTATCAAATAAGAGGCCTGTGCAGAAGCCATCAAAGTTTTGATCTCCTGTACAGAAGTTGAATCCTGCGAGATTCAGTCATCTTGTGGAGATGAGGAAAGTCTTGCAACTCATCACGAGCACACAATTCAGGCAGAAATACAGCGAGTCAGTTCTTTTTTCGTTAGTTTTTTATTTTTATTTTATTTTTTAATGTGTGTAATGTTCTTTCTGTGTTTTAGCTTTTGTGCTACTAACCCCCCCACCTTTGCCGTTTCTTTTGTGCAGGTACGCGCTTTTCATGCACAGGAATCCTATCGAAGTCTACACTGTGACTGTGGACTACTTGTTCTTAACTTTCACCAAAGGTGGTTTTATGGACTCGGAATTGATGGATCATATCATCAGGTACTGGAAGAATGACGAGAGTATGAATGTGGTTTATCGATCTGGCGAACGCGTTCTGCTGTCCCCTTTGTTTATCACGGTATTTCTCTTTTTTACTTATTTTTTTTTCTGCTCGAGTGAACTACAGTAAATAGTGTATAATTATTTGTTTTTAGTATATACCGAACTGCATACAATTTTTTTTGTGTCTTAGCCCATGCATCTTAAAACGAAACAAATTATGGTGACAATTTTGTGAACTGCATACTGTTTTTTTAGAGAAGCGTGATCCGTTTTTTATTAAGCGTCGGAGCGAACATCTTTTTAAGGTGAACTACATTAACTTTCTTTTTGTGAATTACCCACACGCAGTATGTGCTTCAAATGAATGATCACGCGAATAGAGATGAGGATGGAAATGTTGTGTTGCCTTTTGTCCACGGCAAGTTTAACGTCGAAGATGCAGCACAGCAGTTCGAACTTTATGTCCGTGATGACGAGAACCTTCTTGATTGCAAATTAGTAAGTTATCAGATTTGCTTTTTGTTCAGCTTTTTTGTATTTATTTTCTCTCCCAATTTTTTCCAGCAATCCCTTTTCACTGATCGAACCCATAACAAATTTGATGAAACAAAATCAGATTCTGTTACCACGGATGAAAGACCAGCATTATTCGCTATACACGATGAATAGGCACCGCGAGACCCTTGACATTCATGACACTAGGAGGTACAGCGGACCGGTTGATCAAACGACGAGGTGGCATAAGTCTGAATACCATAGCGACCGCACTGAAATGGTAAAAAATTTCCTTTTTTCACCTTTCTTTGTTTTTTTTCATGCGTGGGCGTGTTGAACAATTTTTGTTGTGATGTGTATTTTTGTTTTTTTTATTTTCCACCAGATGATCAGGATGACTGCATTGTTGAAGAGGGTTTATGGAGAAAAAGAGTACAAGAGAAAGGAGTCGGTAGACTGGGTGGATGTTTCAAAGAAAGCTAGCTATTTGGGCACCCCTGAGCAGGGCCCCAATGAGTGCGGCTTTTATGTTCTGAAGATGGCTCAGTATTACGACGGCAAAACCTTTGTTGTGAAATTCGCAAAGCGTAGTGTAAGTATCTTCTTTTTAACCCAGCAATATCTCCTCATTCCTTGACATTTTTTTCGTTAGTTTCTTTTTTCGTAGATGATGTTGTATATTTGTTTATTTTATTTTTTTCTTCATCGCAGGAAGCTGTTATTCAGGATTGGAAGGCTGAGTTTTTGTTCCAGATTCTGTTCCACCCAGAAAACATGGTCGTTGTCACCGAGTTCCCGGAGGATCTAAGAAATCTCTGCATTTCTCTTGGCTTCTCTCCAAGACTGCATTCGCAGGAGCAGGATGAGGCATAAATGATAGAAGATCTTTTTCTATGTGTGTTGATGTCTTTTTCGCGGGTGCTCCAGAACTTTATGTAAACAGTAATGTATGGTCGCTGTGCGTAGTTCTCGATGTGCAAAGCTGTAAACACCATGCTGTGTGCTTTTGTATATATCGGTCTAGTTAGTTTTTGTGTGTGTTTTTTGTGGCAGATGGTGACAATGTCAAATATGTGCATAATGGAGCTTTCAGCCAACTCCTCCTTGTGAGTTGTAACATGTTCGCAGCGCACTGCATTATCTCATATGATTAGCAGCCAAGTTTTTTTTTAAATATATGCATCCGCACTGCATCTCACCTTATCACATGGGACTGCAAAGACGAATTCAACGAGTTTGTCGTCGAGTTTCAAAATTCATCCGCACTGCAGCCAAGTTTTTGTTTCCATATTTTTTTGCACTAAGCGCACTGCACTGTGTACTCGAAGCGTACTGAAGTGCAAGCTTTAAACGCACCACGCACGCACTGCAGTGTACGCGAATCCTAGTCTGACTCTACATTTTTTGTCTTCTAACTGCATTCTGTATTGATTCATGTTCATGTCAGATTCTATACGACGAAGAGAACTGCATTCTCCAAATGACATTCCGATCTCAGAGTTCTTATAAAGAAGAGAACCACATTCTGAGATCTTATTTTCTTTTTTGTATAGAAGAGAACTGCATTTTATCAAACATATTACAAGTTAATATGTTTTTTAAAATGTAAAACTGCATATGTGTTGCTCTACGTCCTTTTCCTGGTGCTTCTTCTCAGATTGTGCACTGCAGTTCGCATCCACAACGAATGCGATGGAGTAGTCATCCTTGCAGTTCGCTTTCCCCTGTCATGCATGACTGTGGCAGGATGCTTCAGCGGCGGATCCCCCAGGTGGTCTCGGGGCGAAGGTGAGGTGCGCCGTCGCTTCCTAAACACCGCCGCGGAAATATCGTCGCCGCCGGACTGCATTGCCGGCCGTTTGGCTCGCTCTCTGTGGTGCTTGGCACGGAAGAAGGCGGGGAGGGGTGGGGGTGGACGCCGGCCGCCGGGGCGGTGGCGCGGAAGAAGGCGGGGAAGGGTTGGTGTCGCCGCCGGCCGCCGGGGAGCTGGCGCGCTAGGAGGCGGGGAGGG
>LR738713.1:45303332-45366107 GCA_902687465.1 Secale cereale | reverse complement strand
CCCCCCACACACACAGTCGTAACGGTCGTTGCATCGCGGAAGTCGTGTCTGGAGTGGAAACCAACAAGTTTGCTCAAGTAAGGCGGTAGCCCTTTGTGCCGTTTGTCGAGGTAGCCGAGAGCGTATGGTGGTGGAGCCATGGTCGAGGTAGCCGTGCGAAGAATGTCGTGGTCAATGTCGAGTCGGGGTAGCCTGTGTCGAGGAAGTCACCGTGGAGCCGCGGGCGCAATAGGGCACCGAGTTAGCATGGGCGGTCTGGTGTCGAAGTAGTGGTGCGTCGGGAAGAATATGTTGTTGACGACGCGTCGCGGCTGGTTTGCCAAGACCGGGGACACAACGTAGACGAAGGCACGCACCGGTGTTTCCAGCATCGGGCATGCGTAGAGGGACAAAGACGAAGTTGACGAAGCGCCGACCAGGCTTGTCAGGCCCGGGTACACGTCATGGATGAAGGCACACATCGGTGTTGCCAGCACCGGGCATGCATAGACGAGGGACCTGCACGAGCTGTACGCCATGTCGGAGAAATCGGAGGGGCCAGCAGAGAAGAACTCGACGATGATTGCGGCGTCCATCGGTGCGGGGCGATGTCACCAACGGTGGTCGGAGTAGACGAAGTGGTCGGGGTAGATGACGGCGACGCTAGTGACGGGCTGGTGCTTGGACGAAGACGAATGGTGTGGACGGGCGCCGGCGGCGGCCAAAGAAGAGCGACGGCGGCGGCAGCTAGGTTAGGAGTGCGGTGACGGTGCTCGAAGTAGGCAAAGAACCCTGACAGCGTGACTGTCGGGACCCCGATCCTAAGTCACACCGGTCTAGCATGTAACACACCATATCACTTTGCGGCCTCACGCACAGTATCCCCACGGGTGCCACCTTACCTGGCCCGGGACCGTTTGCGCATTTTGGCTCACGTATATGATAGTGTCGCTAGCATCCATATGACAGAGAACCCGGGCCGACATGACCAGTTATAAACCAAAAGTGGCACTAAGTTACAGAGACAGGCATACATGACCCAGCAACGAATGTGTCGGTCATCAACGTATGAACCCAAGTCGTAGCAAGCTACAAGGACTTAAAGGAACAACGCGTGACATTTCCCCTAAGGGACAGACACAGGAACGAAGAAGGACACATGCCGGTCAGCCTAAATGTTCCGGAGCAGTAGCAAGCTACCAAGGCTCAGTGGAAACACTAGGAGACATTTCCCTGTAAGATAGGCTACCAAGGGTAAATAACTAGGTGTCGGATCCCACACATACCAAGCATTTCAATAACATACACACAATATGCTCAATATGTGCAAATACAACATGTTATCACAACAAGACTCTAATAAACAAAGTATTTATTCATTAGGCTCCGAGGAGCCAAGTATTACAAACATGGGTCTCACGACCCAACATTCAGAGCATACAAGCAACAAGCGGAAGCACTACATGTCTGAGTACAGACATCTACAAATGAAAAAGGCTGAAGAGCCTGACTATCTACAACACTCGTCCAAGAACGTAGCTGAGGTACAAGCTACTTGTCGAAGTCCAAGCGGAACTAATAGTGAGACATCAATCCTATCTGTAAAACATAAATTAAGCAAACATGAGTACAAAGGTACTCAGCAAGACTTACATCAGATCCTGTCATACATGCACTTGTATCAAGAAGGCAAAGTGGGGTTTAGTTGCAGCAAGCCAGCTTTGACTCAGTGGCTATCCTGTTTCTATGATTGCTGATAACTCTTTTCAGGTGGCGCACACGAGTCCACTAAGCACCACACAATACACCACTATGGATTCATTCCCGTCTCCCTACGAGAAAGCCATCCATAGCACTCACACTTGTCTTGAGTATTTTAGAGTATCCACTTCAAGTTGTCTATGTACCACGTAAGCATCCAAGAAGTCCATATCCGCGGACCCGGCTATTCGAATAGATCATGTTAACCCTGCAGGGGTGTACTGCTTCACACACGCTCTCGCCACTTACCGCCATGTACATCTCGTGTATCTCGGCAACCTTCAAGCGGAAGCCTGGCGAGGGTGTCGGCCACGACCTGACTAACCACACAAGTCTCTCGTCCAGGTTTATCGCCTATTCGGGTTCCATCCATGGGGAGATCCGGCCGGGGTGTCGCTCACGACCCCAAATGATGTGCGCAGGGTTCCCAAGCCCACCTCGCCGAGTGGATCTACGCTTTGTACACCGTGCCACGATGCCTAGTCTGTCCCAAGCCCACTGGCCGAGTGCCACTTGGTAGACTACTAACACTACCTACAAACACCAGAAACTAGTTGCAACTCCTGGACAGAGATCATGTTGATTAATAAGTCGAGAGGGGTCGAGTTACCGGAACCCAATGTGTGGTAGTAACTAGTCATTGGACAACATACTCGGAACTCAGTTCTTAGGGACGGTTCCAGTGAGACAACCCACCATGTACTCCTACATGGCCTCTCACCACTACCTTTACCAAAATGTATTCACACACTTAACCCTCAGCATCAGAACATATCATTTCACTCCAATTCATTCCCGATGAATTAGACCTGACACACTCTAAGCAATAGCAAGCAAGGCATGGTAAGATCACATCATGGCTTCAATCAACTCCTACACATGCTAGTGGGTTTCAACTATTTACTGTGGAAAGACAGGTCATGCAGAGGAATGGGCTCAACTACCGCAGCATAAAGTAGCAGTTGAAATCGTTGTTGTCCTAATGCAATAACAGGGGGCAGGAGCGAGAGAGGGATTGTATCGGAATGAACAAGGGGTTTTGCTTGCCTGGTAAAACAACGTGCAGAACACTGCTCCTCTGACAGGTACTTTGGATCGGTCTCCGGAGCTGGACCTATCGAGAAGAACGGTGCCGACAATCAAACACAAGCATATGCAACAATATGATGCATGAATATGGCATGAAGTTATGATGTTGTTTGAGCTAGTGCAACTAGCATTCAATTTGAAAGAAGTCCATTTGAACCAAGGGTTCAAATGCAATTTTAAAATAAGCATTTTAAATGCCAAATATGTGTTTTCATAAAAACAGTAGGTATAACTTCATTTGTCATGCATGAAAATGGTACAGATGGATAGATTGAATTTTTCTGATAATTTTTCATATATAAATTATTTCATTCTGAGCTACGGTTGAATTTCTGTGATTTTTTGAAGTTTAGGCCAATTTCTGTAATAAATAAATCATTTAAGATTTATTTAAAAACCAGAACTGGATTACTGCGTCAGCATGACACAAGCATGACGTCAGCAGGTCAAAGGGCTGGTCCAGAGTCAAACCTGACAGTGGGTCCCACTGGTCAGTGACTCAGTTAAATAACTAAAGTTTAAAACAAAAGTAAACAGACACGGGGCCCACATGTCAGTGTCTAATTAGATTAATGTCAGTAATTAAAACTTAATTAAACCCTAAACTAAAAATTAGTCAAGGCTGGCCCCACATGTCATTGACTCAGGAGAAGTCAAACCCGGTGGGTTTGGGTCAAAACCCACCGGCGGTTAGCCGCCGGCGAGGCCGAACGCGGCGGAGGGCGTCGGAAAATCGCCTCCGTCGACCAATCGAGCGGCGGAGGGCACCTACAGGATGCGCAGGCTCTTGCGCATCCAACGCACTAAGCGGCAACAGTTGGGGTGGCCGGAATCGTCGCCGGCGTCGAGCCCAGCGGCAGCCGGAGTTCGGGCCTCGTCGGTTTAGGTGCTACGTTGCACGAGAAGGTGAGGGAGTGGGTGCGTTGGGCTCCTGGGGGCTTCCGGAGCACGATGACGTGCTCCGTTGTGAGCTCGTGCGGCTGTGGCCACGGCTACACCATGGCCGGCGGAGAGAAGCTTTCGGCCGCGGGAGGAAACAGGGCTAGGGGACAGGCGCGAGCACGAGAGAAGAGGGGAAAGGTAGTGGAGCTCACGGCGATCTCGATAGCTTATTCAGCGAGCTCGGGGACACGTCGGAGCGGGCGCAGGGTCGCCGGCGATCTCCGCGGCCGCAGGTTGAAGACGAGGTCGACGACGGCGCTCCAGGGGCTTCTGACGTCGGACAGCTCGGCGAGGAGAAGGAGAGGAACGGGGCGGAGCTTCTGGGCACTCCGGCGAGGCGAGAGGTGGACGGTGGCCACGGCTACGGCGAGCGGCGGCGACGTTGACGTTCGGGTGTTCGCGAGGAAGAGCACCAGGGGGGAAGGAACCGGGGGGAGTGAGAGGGTCCAGGGGGTGCGTGGCGTCGTCCAGAGGCTACTAGGCGCGTCGGGCAGTGGCGGAAGCAGGAGGTGGCCGTGGCGCATGGCCGCGGGCGCCAAGCACGCGCTCGTCCTCCTGGCAGGGAGGAAGACGACAGGGAGGGAGCGGGCTGGGCTGGCCAGCTGGGCCGGCCAGGCAGCAGGTGAGTGGCCCAGGTAAGCTAACCCTTTTATTTTCTTTTCTTTTCTATTTTTTTCTGACATTTGTTTTGATTTAATTTCTAAATTAAATCATTTGTTTTCCTTCTGACATTTTATTTGCAGGGACCTAGGAATTAACACAAACCCCTCAAAATAAAGAACCAGAATTTTGGACATATATAAAATATATAATATATATATATATCCAAGAAAAATAGCTATTGCATTAATTCCAAATGCCCAAAATAAAAACTTATGAGCTCCTAACAATATTGGTTTGATTTTTATCTCTGACCAATATTTTTAGAGGGCCACATGAACATTTTCTTGGACCTTTTTGGAGCAACTTTTATTTGGGTCATTTTCAAAAGGGTTTCTGAGGGTTTCACAAGTCCTCAATTCAATTTCATTTGAAAATTAAACATGATGCAAACCACAAAACTAACCTAGTGCATACCAGAACTAGGGTTGTGACAGTGACGAAGACCGGCGCGGACGGTGACGTTCCCGCACCAAGGGAGATGGTGCGGCGCATACCACGGGAAGTCGATGCGCGGTGACGGCGGAGTGGACGGCGGGCTGCGGCACTACGGCCCAAAGGGGCGATGCAGCGGCGGCAGGAGGTTTGGGGCGACGACGGGAAGACCTCGGGGCGGCAGCAGGGACCGCGGGCCGCGACGCGGCGGCCCGAAGGGGAGACGCAATGGCGGTTCGCGAGTCGGTGCAACCGCTGGGACAGCCTCGGCGGGGACCGCGTATCGCGGCACTACGGCCCGTAGGGACGACGCAACAACGACACACGAGTCGATGCAGCCGTGAGGAGAACCACGGGGCGGCGGCGTTGCGGCCCGACGGGGCGACGCGGCGGCAGCCCATTGCTCGATCGGCGGAGGGACGCGCTGAACTCAAGACAATCTTCACGCGACCTGCGGGGCGCGCGCAACCAACGGGCCAGGTTTGTCGCGTGGCTAGATGAGGCGGATCGCGGCAGCGAGCGGGTGATCGGATGAGGTCGGGGACGCCGCTCGATGGAGGCGTGGTGGCGGCGGAGTCCTGGATGAGGCCGGCGATGACGAACGGCCTGGGACGTCAACGCCGGCACCCGGGCAGCCAAAGCAGCGCCGGCGCTCGGGAAGCAAGGCCCGAGCGACCAACAGAGCAGCGGCGCCCGTGTTGAGGCAGTCGATGAGCCTGATGCAGCCGAGGACGAGGCCGGCGAGGTAGACCGCCGAGCCACCATGAAGACGCGGCGGATGCGGGTGACGTGGATCGATGGGCGGGCCGGCGCGCGAGCGATGGCTATGATTGGCCGTCGCATGGTGCGAAGCCGCCGTGTCGGGGCGATGTAGGTGTTTCGGTCGGAGCAGGGCGGTGACGACCGGCGCATGGCGATGGACGGACCGACGCGCGGACAACGGCTAGCCCGGACGGGCCGCTTCGGCGCGCGTGGCCGCCTGGTCGGAGAAGAGGCCAGCTGGTCGCGCCGGGGTCGGAGTAGAGGCGCATGGGATGACGGCGGCGGCGGGCGACGCAAACCGATCAAGAGTAGATCGGAAAACCAAAAAGAAAAATGACGATCAAAACGACCAGCGAGAGAGCGAAAAAACCCGGACCAATGGCTCGGGAAAAGACTCTCTAGGGCAGCCGGCCAACACGGCCGACGGACGAACCCTAGGTATGGGCAGCACGGCCCTCGGCGGCGGTCATGGAGGCCGACCGCCCCAGGGGCGGCGCGCGGGTGCGGAAGCGGCGACTGCTAGGGTTTAGAACCCGGAATCTGATACCATGTTAGAAGGGAGAGAGAGGTTTGGTGGAATAGTTGTTGTATTGCTTGAGCATCGTGGGCATATATATAGGAGTACAATGATCTACTTGGAGTACAAGGCAAGATAGAATAATATCCTACGCTATCCTAGCTTTCCTAATAATCACGATACTCAACACCCTTGCCCGGGATACACGAACGCGGTACACGCAGGAAGATGGATAGAGCCACACACCCCTACCTTGAGCAATCACTGATGTGGAGGGGGTCAACGATGGCCAGATCTGGAACGTCGGCGGGTGGGGAGGCCACGGCCATCGTGGCGTCGATTGAGATCCATGGCAAGGCGTCTTCGCAAGGGAGGCAGTGGCGTGTGGAGAAGGATCGGCTAGGCTCCTGAAGGGGATCGTCTTCGGATCCTCGACATGATCGGTAGCGGGTCCTCAACGGGATCAACAGCATCTCCTGATGTGGATCGTGGGCAGCGGCTTCGATGTGCGAGGGCGGCGGCGAAGGGATGGAGCGGCGGCGGCTTTGATGTGTGAGGTCGGCGGCGAAGGAATGGAACGGCGGTGGCGAAGGGATGGAGGGCGGCGGCGCACGATTTGTTGTGCGAGTCGTGCGAGCGAGTGGTTCTCGCTCGAGGGCGGGTGGCCTCGCTCGTATGTGTGTGCGATTGTATTGGGTTTTTTTTCGCTGGTTAATTTTCCTAGGTTTTTTTTTAGATTTTTTTCGTCCGCTTTCATTGCTTGCAACAGGAGGTTAGCCCATGGGTTGCGTGGGGATGGCTAGGAGGTTTTTTTGTTTCGACGCGGCTCACTGTGAGGTGGGAGGAGATACGAAAAAAAACCAGGCGGAGATAGGACGAAATTAACCGCGGAGACTACCAACTGAGACATTAGGAGTAGAGATTCCTCTGTTTGACGAGAAATGTTCCTTTATGTAAGGTCTATTGTTTTCAGTAAAGACACATAGTTATAGATAATTTAGGATAAATTTACCCTTAGCTAATTTATTGATTAGCAGAAAGTAAATCATTTAGTATACTAAATGAAGAGATACACACAATCGAAGAAGAGATATGCTTTTTTGTTCATGCAATCAGGAAGAGATAATTCCCTTTTTCTGAAGGGTTAAAAATAGAATTATGTGTAATTGAAAGAAGTACACATTACATTATAAAATTTTATCAAAAAAGAAATAGACATTATCTCTACTCCTAAAGAAGGACTCTGTATGTAGTTTAGTTAGCCCCCACCACCGATTCCCATTGGTTTTCTTTCCATGTATGAGCCCTCCGATTTTTAACCATACAGGTCAACCAATCTTCCGGTTTTTATTGCCTCACGTACCCATATCATAACTTTCCTGGTATATCCTTAAAAAAACTTTCCTAGTATATACAACACACAATCTCACGTGCCCATATCAGAATCGAATCACAACTTTGCTAATAGAACAGAAATACTCATCTTAACGAAAAAGAAGGGAGGGTCCACCACGTCTGTTCCCTGAGAGGCGACCGAGAGGCGATCTCGAGGCGGCGTCTAGGTTTAGGGTTCTGTACGTAGGGTGGTGGTGATCTCGGGCAGCGGATCCGCGGCGACTGCGTCGTGGACTTGGCTGGCCACGCTGCTTCTACTCCCACTTGAAGACGGTGCCCATGGCGTCTTCTTCAAGCAGGGGAGGGAGGATTCCCTCGACGGTGGCGACTCCGACTAAGGCGGCCCAGGCTGAGGAGGCGGGGCAGATCGACAAGACAAGGAAGGGATCGTCGGCATCCCTGGATGGCAAGGCGTCGGAGGTTGATGTATCACTGTCGGCGAGGATGGGGGGACTGGCACTGACGGACAAGGAGGCGGCTGGTTTTGTCTTCGGCGACCCAGGACCAACGCAGCAGCAAGCCCCAAAGTGGGCGGTAGTCGGGAAGGCTTTCTCCCCGCGCCCCCTGAATAGACATGCGTTCGAGAGGGCGATGCAGAGGGCCTGGGGACTGCATAAGGAGGCAAAGTTTCAGGATCTGGGAGGCAATGTGTTCATGATCAGGTTTGGGAGCGAGGGCGACTGGAAGCATGCCCTGTTCAACGGGCCGTGGCAGTTTGACTTCAATGTGGTTGTTCTTAAGGAGTATGATGGAGGGACTCGGCCGTCGGAGATGATATTTGACACAGTTGATGTGTGGGTACGTATTGATGATCTACCCCTGGACAAAAGGACAAAGGAATTCGGTGAGGCCCTGGGGAACTGGTTAGGTCAAACAGTAAAGGAGAATGTGGGTGAGGATGGTTTGGCTAAGGGGTCTCAGCTCAGAGTGAGGACCAAAATTGCTTTGCATGAACCTCTAGTGCGGGGTTTTTTCCTCAAGAAGAAGCCGGACGATGAAGAACAAACCTGGATTGATTTTGCTTACGAAAAGATTCCTCACTTTTGTTTCGACTGTGGAAGACTTGTGCATGTAGATGGGCGTTGTGATCCCCCGGTAGATCCATTGGCGCAATGGGGAGGATGGCTGCGAGCATCCCCTGGCAGAGGTACTTTTGGCACACATGAGAAGATGCAAGGAGGGGGATCTAGTACGGGTTTCAGTAAGGAGGGCACCAACTCCAGCACGGGGGAATATGGCTCTAAAGGACTAGGAACAGTCCGGGACCTGCCTAGGCGTCGCCCTGTGGGAAAGGAATATACTCCCTCGGCTGACTCTCACACTGGTGGGAAGACGCATCAAAGGAGGGAGCAGGATGAGGTCCAGAGTCCGAACAAAATGTGCACTGGCACAGGAAAGGAACAAGAAAGGGACCTGAGACAGGACCTAGAAATAAGAAGGGAGAAGGATATGCGTAATGTTCTTGAACAGTAGGTGAAGGAGGGTATTATTTCTCCTAAGAAGAACCCTGACTACAAGGGGAAAAGACAGGAGTATGGAGAGAGGACAAGTCTGGGGAGTCGAAGGAGACCTGGGTATTACGTGCGTAAGCCAAGGCAAGATGAAGGAACATTCCGTCAGCGGGATAGCCACACACAGTATGTGCCTTGGGACAAGAAGAGATCTTCCAGACAAGTATGGGTTGCCAAGAGTGAGGGAGCGAGGAAGGATGAGATGGAGGGGCTTTCGAGTGAAAAAAGACAGAAGGTGGCGTCAGTGGTTGAACGTGTGGACGATTGCGGAGCTTTTTCGGCGGACCCCGGCAACCGGGGCCGCCGGGATCAATGATCTTTTTGGCCTGGAACTGTCGGGGACTGGGGTTGGACCCGACGGTTGGCGAACTAAGGGACCTGATAAGGTTATACAACCCAGCGGTGGTTTTCATGAGTGAGACGAAGAAGAGAGGAACAGCTATGGAGAAACTACGGTGGAGTCTAGGTTTCAGCAACGGAATGGCAGTAGACTGTGTGGGAAGAAGCGGAGGGCTGGCCCTATGGTGGAGGGACGCGGTGAACGTGACAATTAGGCCATGGTGCCAGTACTATATTGATGCTGAAATTTCATATGAGGACCTTTCTTTTAGATTCACTGGAATCTATGGGGAGCCCCGCATGGATCTTCGAAGCAAAACTTGGGAGGCCCTAAGGTACTTGAGAAGACAAGATAACCTTCCTTGGCTTTGTGCAGGTGACTTCAACGAAATACTCTTCCAAACGGAGCAGAGGGGAGGAAATACGAGAGATTTTAACCAAATGGAGAGTTTCAGAGAATGCCTAGCTGATTGTGGACTGGCTGATCTGGGTTTCACTGGATACCCGTTTACATGGAATAACAAACAGGATGCAAGTGCTAATATTGAAGTGAGGCTGGACCGAGCCACATGCAATGATGATTTTATGCGAATGTTCCCGGAGACTGCGGTGGAGCATGTGGTAACGGAGGAGTCGGACCATGCGGCACTTGTCATTAGAGCGGCGACGTCACTGGACGTGCGCAGCTCGAAGAGGGAAAGAGGGTTTCGTTTTGAGGAGGCGGGGACGCGGCATGGAAACTATGACGAGATGGTGGGACAAGCTTGGGAAGGGGTCAATCAGGAAATGGGTAATCTTGCAGACATGAGCATAAAATTAGGTGCCATGTCCAAGGCAATGCAGAGATGGAGTAGAGAAGTTTTCGGTTCCTTACGTCGGCAGATTTCGAAGTTAAAAGCTCAGTTGAAGGAGGCAAAAGACAGATCCTTGAATACAAATTACTTTGGGGAGGTGAACGACATAGATGGTCAGCTACATGATCTCTATGAGAAGGAGGAGATTTACTACAGACAACGGTCTCGAGTAGATTGGCTCCAGTGGGGGGATCAGAATACAAAGTATTTTCAAAATAGGGCTTCACACAGAAGAAGGAAAAACACTGTAAAGGCCTTGCTTAGAGAGGATGGATCTCGGTGCACATCCGATGACGAAATGAGAGAATTAGCAGCAAACTTTTATACAAACCTCTTCATGACAGAAGGTTCGGTGGAGGTAGATCGCGTGCTGCAACCTATTGAGAGCGGTGTCTCTGAGGGGATGAATACCAAACTGGTGGCAGAGATTACAGAAGCTGAAATTGAGACCGCTTTGTTTCAAATGGGGCCAACCAAAGCCCCGGGACCAGATGGGTTCCCGGCGCTGTTCTATCAACGACACTGGTCGTTGCTAAAAGATGATGTATGCACAGCAGTAAAAGATTTCTTAAACGGGGGTACATCACATGAAGCTTTTAATGATACAGTCATCGTGATGATCCCTAAAGTCAACTCACCGGAGTTGATGTCACAGTTTAGACCGATCAGCTTATGTAATGTGCTGTACAAAATCGCCACAAAGGTCCTCGCGAACCGGCTCAAGATGATTCTTCCTCTTATTATCTCGGAGGAGCAAAGCGCGTTTGTATCGGGAAGATTGATCACGGATAATATTTTGGTTGCCTATGAGTGTGTCCATGCTATTAGGAAGAGGGCCCGGAAGAAGCCGTTTTGCGCGGTAAAACTTGATATGATGAAGGCATATGATCGCGTTGAGTGGTCATTTTTGGAAAGGATGATGATCAAGCTTGGCTTTGCGGAGGCATGGGTCCAAATGATCATGCGGTGTGTTACGTCAGCTCGTTTCTCTGTCAAGCTGAACAGAGGGTTTTCACACACTTTTCTTCCATCGAGTGCCTGCGCCAAGGGGATTCCTTGTCACCTTATCTTTTTCTTTTTTGTGTGGAAGGTTTTTCGGCCCTCCTAAAACAGGCGCAGCGAGCTAGGGAACTTCGAGGGGTTTCCTTTGGGAGCACTGGCCCCACAGTAACTCACCTTCTCTTTGCCGATAACAGCATCGTGTTTCTGGAGGGATCTAGAGGTAATCTTGAGACGCTCAAGGAAATACTACAAGAATATGAAGTTGCTTCGGGGCAGAAAGTAAACAAGCAAAAGTCTGCCATTTTCTTTGGGAAAGGTTGCTCTGACACACATAAGGCACATCTTAAGGAGGTCGTTGGTATTCATTCGGAGGCCTTGAGTGAACGATACTTAGGGCTACCTACTGTAGTGGGTAGCTCAAAGGAAGGGACTTTCAAATATGTCAAGGAGAGCGCCAAAGGGAAAGTTACGGGATGGAAAGGACAGGGTTTGTCTAAGAAGGCAAGAGAAGTTTCGGTTAAATATGGTCTCCAATCTACCCCAACCTTCACCATGAGCTGCTTCCAACTTACCAAAAAATTGTGCGGGAACCTGACATCTATCTCCTCGAACTTTTGGTGGGGCAAAGCGAATGGTGAAAAGAAGGTCCATTGGATTGCATGGAAGAAAATGTGTTTGAGCAAGAAAGAGGGAGGAATGGGATTTAGAGATATGGAGGCGTTCAACCAGGCTCTGTTAGCCAAGCAAGCGTGGAGGTTATTACATTGCCCGCTCTCCCTATGTGCCAGAGTCTTGAAGGCCAGATACTACCAGGAGGGCTCAATCCTAAATGCAACTTGTCCGAACGGGGGTTCATATACGTTCCGGAGTATTTTACATGGCCGAAATCTCCTTCTGGACGGTTTAGTGTGGAGGGTGGGTGACGGCACCAGCATAAGAATCCACCACGATAACTGGATACCGAGACGAGGTCATCTTCGGCCACTGGGTCAGCTGTACGTACATGGCATATCGAGGGTAAGTTCCTGACTGAGGATGGCGAATCTTGGGATCACGGCAAGCTGGCGGCTATGTTTTCTCCGGATGATATACAAGACATCCTCCAAATTACTATTGGTGGATATGGGACAGAAGATGTTCCTGCTTGGAATTTCACAAACAATGGCCAGTTCTCGGTGAGATCGGCTTACCACTTGTGTATGGAGAAGAAGAGGGCAAGAACCAGACAGCCGGGCCCAGTGTCATCGGTTGCCCACCACCAGGGCTGGCTAGCGCTATGGGGAACTAGAGCTCCGGGCAAAGCGTTGATACACACTTGGAGACTAATGAAGAATGGTCTAGCGGTAGGAACGGAGCTGCGACGACGACATATAAAAGACGGTGTTTTCTGCCCAGCATGCGGACGCGAGGAGTCGCTGCATCACCGTTTTTGGGCTTGTTTCCACTCAGTTAAATTCTGGAAGGAGTTGGGCTCGGTGCTGGGAGTGGAGATGGCGATCCCACCTTTGTCGACGGGCTCCCAGAGTCGACTCACGGAGTGGATGTTGCAATGGCTCACGGAGGCGGATGAGGATGCGAAGTCCATGATGATACAAGGACTGTATGCTTTGTGGCTGGCCAGAAACGAAGCTCGCGATGGCAAGAAGATAGAGGAGCCGATGCTTATAGCTAGAAGGACAGCGCAGCTGCTGGAGGAGTGGAAGAAGGTTCATGCGGAGGGGCCTCCAACTGTTAAGCTTGTGGTAAGAGAACGATGGAAACCGCCGGCCAGTGGATGGATGAAAGCTAATGTTGATGGGGCGATGATGAAGGAAGGAAAGGGCGGTGGTGTTGGTGTCATCCTTCGGGATGAGGAGGGTGCCTTTAGAGGGGCGGCTACGGACTTCTTCCCAGATGTATCTAAGCCAGAGACCGCGGAGATCCTTGCATGTAGGAAAGCTATGCAACTAGCAATCCGACGGGGCATCCAGAAACTCCACATCGAAACGGACTCGCAGGCGGTGGCTACAATGATAGCTGAGGAGGAAAGGAACCTCTCGCCGGTGGGACAATTGATCGAGGATGTAAAAGCTTTGGCTAGGTCTCGGGAGAGTTTCAAGATTACATGGGTAAGGAGAACGGCCAATGGCGCAGCTCATCTGCTTGCTAAGTTAGGAGTTAATTCTCGTGTTCCTGTTTCTTGGGCCTTAGTGCCCCCGGATTGTATTCTTAGTACTATCTCAGACGAGTTTCCCTCGATAATTTAATAAAGGTCATAGAATTAAAAAAAAAATACTCATCTTAACTCTTAACTCTTAAGCCCCGCCGAGCCCGGATGAGACTTGCCTGCTCTCTCGTCTGTGCTCCCATCTGTGCTCCCTGTCTTTAGTTTCTATCCGATGGCTGACCCGGTTTCTTCCCACGTTTATAATTTTTCAACTAAAAAAACACCATATTTGCTTCCCTCCTAATATTTGGACAACCCTGCAATAACGGGGTGAAGAAGGCGTCGCCGGCGAGTCACCGACGGAATGAGATGTCGCCCCGTCGTGCCGTCGCATTCCCGCGAGGAAGGATTCTCGTTGACCCTGCTTCTTCATCTACAGCTTGCCGTCGCCACCGTCAACTGCGACCGGAGTTGCCGCCTCGCCGGCGCGGGGCGGCGGGGCCATTGCTTGGTGTTGCCCGTGCTTCTTGATGTGGTTCGCTGGTTCTACGGGGTGCTCTGACCAACGAAGCTCCATTCTCTATTTCCGAGTTCCTCGTCGACACCAAAGTAGTCGGAGCAGTCCCAGTCATACGGTCGCAAATTGTTAACAGCCAAGTAACAATCCTCTCGATCTATTGCTACTCATATGAATTCAGTGGCGATTCAGGGTACAATTTGGGGATACACGAATTGGAGAAGAAGAAAGGGGAAGAACAAGTAGCCGCCGCCAAGTCCGTGATCCGCTGGATACCTCTTCCTGATGTGGTCAGGATCTTAAGTAAGTGAGCAGCAGTCACGCCCACTCAGGCCCCTGGACTCTAGAGTTGGGCCGGCGCTCGCGTATGGGCCGAGCTGCCAGAGAGGTCGTGGCCTTGTCCACCTGTTGGCCAGCAGCTGATGGGTCCGGCATGTCAGTGCCACTGACATCCCCCTCTTCTTGTGAAGAGGCTTGTCCCCAAGCCTCCGCTGCCGGAAAGCGGTCTTGTAGAGCAGCCTTGTCCTCCCAAGTATCAGCTATGGCAGCACTATCAGACCATCGAACGAGCACCTGTTCCACCATACGTCCATTCTTCTTCCGCCATCGTGTGTCCATGATAGCTGCTGGAACCACAGGAACGTCACTGAAGTGAGGGCGTTCATGTTCTGTACTTGTACCTGGAGTCAGAGCACGACGCAGCTGAGAGACGTGGAACACAGGGTGCACGTCCGCGTGCTCTGGCAGTTGCAGCTTGTACGCCACCTCGTTGATCTTGCCCACGACTTTGTACGGCCCATAGTAGCGGAAGGAGAGCTTGTGATTAGCGCGTTGGGCGAGGAAGTTTGGATGTATGGCTGTAGCTTCAGGAATACCATGTCACCCACCTCAAAGACACGGAAGGAACGTTTCTTGTCTGCGTTTTGCTTCATACAGAGTCGAGCACGCTGCAAGTGCTGTTGGATGAGGTCTTGGATAACTGCATGCTCGTCCATCCACGAGCGTAGCGCCGGTACAGAGCAGCAGTTGGAAGAGGTGATTCCCCACTGTCGAGTGTCATGTCCATACATCGCACGGAATGGCGACATCCCGATTGCAGAGTGATCTGTAGAGTTGTATCAAAACTGAGCCAGCGGAAGCCAGTGACTCCATCTTCGCGGACAGGCATGGGTGAAGCAGCGAAGAAATGTCTCCAAGCACTGATTCACATGCTCAGTTTGCCCATCCGTCTCTGGGTGATTCGCTGGGCTCATGCGAAGCTCGGTGCCGGCGTACTTGAAAAGTTCTTGCCAGAAATGACTTGTGAAGACCGGATCACGGTCCGAGACGATGGCGCCCGGGAACCCATGGAGAGGATAAATGTGGTGCATGTACAGAAGAGCAACCTTAGCAGCCGTGTATGGATGGGCAAGAGGAAGGAAATGTGCAAACTTGGTCAACTTGTCAACCAACACAAAGATGCAATTAGCCTGACCTGACTGAGGTAGCCCTCCGATGAAGTCGATGGTGACCATTTCCCACGATTCACGTGGTACTGGAAGAGGCTGGAGTAGCCCTGGGTATGCAACTTGCTCAGGTTTGGCTTGCTGACAGATTTGGCAGCATTTAACACACTGAAGCACATGAATCTTCATTTTTGGCCAGGCGAATAGCCTCCTGATGCGCTTGTAAGTGACTGGGAATCCTGAATGCCCTCCCACGGGGCTGTCATGGAAGGCAGCAATAATTTGTTGTTTCAGAGACGTGCTGCCGCCCAGCCAGATCCTATCTCTGAATCTGATGATGCCTTGCACCAGAGAGAAGCGACCTTTGGGGTCCGGACGAACTTCCAGCTGTTCAAGGAGACTTTGAGCTTGCGGATTAGAATTGTAGCTGTTTATCACATCTATGAGCCAAGCGGGTTGCCCTGAAGTAACCGCTAAGGACTGCTCGAGGAAGGTAGAACGGGATAAAGCATCTGCTGCCCCATTGTCCACGCCTTTCTTGTATAGGATGCGGTACTGAAGCCCGAGCAGTTTAGTAAAAGCACGCTGCTGCCACGGCGTAGTTAGACGCTGCTCTCCTAAGTGAATCAGGCTTCATTGTTCCGTCTGAATGACGAATTCCTTGTGCTGTAAGTAGGGGCGCCAGTGGTCAACAGCAGCGATGACTGCTAAGTATTCTTTTTCATACGTGGATAGGCCGCGATACTTTGGGCTGATAGATCTGCTCATGAATGCAATTGGGTGCCCTTCCTGTTGCAGGATAGCTCCAATTCCTGTGTCACACGCATCCGTCTCGACAACAAAAGGTTTCTTGAAATCCGGAAGAGCTAAGACCGGGGCAGTGATCAGACTACGTTTGAGGACCTGGAAGCTCTGTTCTGTGTTGTTTGTCCATGCAAACAGTGTCCCTTTCTTCAGCAAATTGAACAGGGGTCGAGCAATGATCCCAAAATGACGCACAAAATGGCGGTAATAGCGTGCAAGTCCCAGGAACCTTCTCACATCCTTGACATTTTGAGGAGTGGGCCAGTTTTCTACTACCTTGATCTTAGTAGGGTCAGTGGCAACGCCCTCTGCAGTCACTACATGCCCCAGATAAGAAATGCGTTGCTGTTCAAAAGCACATTTGCTAAACTTTACCAGCCACTGATCTTTCCTCAACAGCCCTAACACCTGACGCACATGATGCACATGCTCACTGAGAGTCTTGCTGAAGATCAAGATGTCGTCAAAAAATACCAGGACACACACACGGTTGACTGGTTTCAGCGTGACACACATGCCGCCATTGAATGTGGAAGGCCCTCCAGCTAAGCCATATGACATGACCTTGAATTCAAAGTGTCCGGAATGCGTTTGGAAAGCTGTTTTGAATTCATCGCCCTCAGCAATACGGATCTGATGATACCCAGCGCGAAGATCCAGTTTCGAGAACCATTTGGCACCGTGCAGTTCATCCAATAACTCCTCGATGACAGGTACAGGAAACTTGCTTACTATTGTCATGGTATTCAACTGCCGGTAATCCACACACAGACGCCAGGTGCCATCTTTCTTTTTCACCAAGATCACCGGTGAAGAAAAGGGGTTGTGGCTCTCTTGAATGATGCCTGCTTTAAGCGTCTCCTTAATCTGCGCTTCAATTTATGTCTTGTGTTCAGGTTTGTGCCGATATGGACGCATGTTGACCGGCTATGCTCCGGGCATGAGAGCAATATGATGATCACAAGCTCGGCGTGGAGGAAGTTCAGTTGGATCACCAAAAACGTCCTTGAACTCATCCAAAACCTGTTGAATGCATTCAGGCGTTGGAGAGAAAACTGCCTCATCTTCCTCCGAAATCTCATAGAGTTGCACTATTTCTGACAGAGCACCTTGACGCTGCAGACTGGACAATTGCAAAAAGTTGATGGTGTCACACTGTTGGCTGCCTGTTGTGTGTCCCACTAACTGAGCTGGGCCGGTGGCCGTAGAGATTAGCAGAGTTTTGCCTCGCCAATCCACCTGCATTGGGCTGTGATCCTCTAGCCAATCCATGCCAAGTATAGCATCATATGCCCCAAGCTGTAGCACCTTCATGTCAGTAACAAACTCATGTGTCTGGGTGGACCAGCTGCACCGAGGAATATGAGATAAACAACATAATTCTCCCCCATCAGCCACCTTGACACGGCATGGTTGTGGCAGGGGAACGACACCAATGAGGCACCTTGCGAGCTGCTCGTCGATGAAGGACGTGGAACTTCCTGAATCCACGAGCATGAGCACCTCGTGGCCTTGGAGCCACGCGTGCAACTTGATGGCCCTTGCGGGAGTTCCACCAGTGAGCGCTTGTCTAGAGATCGCCATGGCTGTCTCTTCTTGGAAATTAAGAGCTGGTGGGGCTTGAGTATCGATGACGTTGTCAATGCCGAAGAGCTCCAAAAGTTCCTCGACGACGTGGAGTTGCACGCTGGTCGGGCATGTGTGATCGTGCCCCCAGCGCTCGCCACACTTGAAGCAGAGGCCGCGCGGGCGTCGGTACTCGCGCAAGGCCTTGATATTGTTGCCCTCCATTCGTGCAGACTCGATGCCGCGGCGGTCACTAGGCGCCTGCACCGTGGGAGGACGGCCAGAAGGAGGTGGAGGAGGTAGTGGTACGGCCACGCCCGCCGGCCTAGGTGACGCCTCTGCACCACGAGAAGGCCAGGGCCGTGCGCGCTCTGTGTGGACGCCGTCGGCTACTTCCTCCTGAAGTAGAGCCAGCGCACATGCTGTGTCCAGGTCCGGGGGCCGCTGCACCAGGATGACCGCTCGGATGTCGGAACGAAGACCCTCCACAAAACGAGTAAGATAGTAATAAGGATGGATCGAATCCGAATAAGCAGATAGATGACTGATGATCAATTCAAACTGCTCAATGTAATCTGCTACAGTAGAGCGCTGGGAAATAGTGTAAAATTGATGAATCAATAACTGGTGACGATCTCGCCCAAAGCGAGTGCATAGCAAGGTAGAAAACGACTCCCAGTCAAAATCAGTTAGTTTCTTCTGAACTGACTGTAGCCAAACTGAGGCGGATCCTGAAAAATTCAGGGTAGCCATGGGAACCCAAAGTTTCTCCTGAATTGCGAACATGTGGAAATATTGTTCACACAAGGTCTTCCACAGACGAGGATTCTCGCCAGAGAACTGAGGAAACCCGATGGATGGGTGTGTTTGCCCGATTCCCGCTAGGATCTGACTCGCATGAGCAAACGGAGATGGAAGTGATGCAGGTGAAGGGGGAACGCGCTGACCGTTGGCCGGGGTAGACACCAACGCGAACGCCGGTGCCAGGCCCCATAGATGAACATCGTCACCGTGGCCTTGAGGCCCGAGGGCCCCGCCCTCTGCGCCCTTGCTGGTGCCGATGTGGTCACGCAGGTGCGCTGCGGGTGTAGGTGGTGGTGGCGTGGGCGCTGCCACTGGCTGCCCCTCCGCAGCAGGAGCAACTCGTGCCTCTTGGAGTTCGGCGACAGCAGCGGCGAGCTGATCCACGCGCCGCTCCAGATCGGGGCGCCACTGAGCCAGATCGTCCAGCTTGGAGGTGTGGGAGCGAATGTCGGCGTGGATCGCGTCGAGGGAGCCGGTCAGCTAGTCGAAGTAGTCTTTGATCGAGGGCTCCATGGCGGCGATTCCGTCCTTGATTGATTTCTGCAACCGCGTCTCCACGAGATGCGCTAGGGCGTGGATTTGAAGGCTCTGAATACCAGATGTTAACAGCCAAGTAACAATCCTCTCGATCTATTGCTACTCATATTAATTCAGTGGCGATTCAGGGTACAATTTGGGGATACACGAATTGGAGAAGAAGAAAGGGGAAGAACATGTAGCCGCCGCCGCCAAGTCCGTGATCCGCTGGATACCTCTTCCTGATGTGGTCAAGAGCTTAAGTAAGTGAGCAGGAGTCACGCCCACTCAGGCCCCTGGACTCTAGAGTTGGGCCGGCGCTCGCGTATGGGCCGAGCTGCCAGAGTGGTCGTGGCCTTGTCCACCTGTTGGCCAGCAGCTGATGGGTCCGGCATGTTAGTGCCACTGACACAAATGCGTTGCACCGTGCATGTGTACGCCTTCTCTTGTTTTACTCCGGCGATGACAACGTACTGCCTGGAATCCGCCGATTGCCTGTGATGTGGCGCTGTTGAGTTTTGCTCCGGCCATATCTTCCTTATGTGGTAGACGTACAGAACAATCATGCGAGGAGTCATGACGCCGGCAAGGTCTCCGGCCATGATGGCGAGGATCATGTTGTTCCCCCTGTGCTTCGCCAGTTGGGACCTGTTCCTCTACGGAACCTGGTGGCGCTCGGCTGGAGCTCTTGGGGTTAGTTGTGAACACCGGCGGCAAGTCAATGGCGTTATGGAGTAGTACCTGTGGACGACACTTGCCTGCTCCTCGCGCGTGTACCCATCAAAAACCACATCTGTATAATCTATTTACCAGGATCTACGTAGCTAATTTATCTATTTATTTTTGAACTGGAACACCTTGCATTCCAAAGATCGCCGTGGAGGCGTGGACCAGCAAAATCGGCGGTCACTACATCGGTTACAATTCTAGAGAGGTTTACCGACCACACTTGGTGATCAGCATTGCCGTCCCCATCTACCAATAGTCGTGAGTTCATGAGCAGGTACTTTACACACTCATGGGCAGAAGGACGCGCACCACTCAATGAAACCTAGATGGAGAAGGAACTTGATCTCACGGAATAGGGTGCCAAGCCGCGTGCGGTCCAAGGCTGAAGATGTAACTTCCTGTTGGAGTCCCACACAATCAGTTTCAAAGACGACCCGCCCCATGCCTTGCTCCTCGGCCTTCTGGATTGCATGCAACAACGCGCAGGCTTCCGCTTGCAGGGCTTCGCTCATGTTGGTAAGGTTTCCGGCTGCCGCAAACATGACCTCACCCATGTGATCCCGGGCAATGCAGCCCCACCCCGCCTTCCGAGAACCCGGCTCGAACGACCCATCCACATTTATCTTGACGACGTCCAAGGTCGGGGGAGACCAGAACGGTTTGGGTTTTGTGCAGCTCTTGCCCTGTTTTGCAAAGAAAAGTCTCCACTCCGCAATGTGCTTGGCCACCATGAAACTGAACTCCTGGGTAGTTGCTCTTTGGACCTGGTGATTAGCCTTGTTCCGCTCCATCCACCAAAGCCAAAGGATGCAAATGGTGTGCAATTTTTCTTCTTCCGGCAGGGACAGGATCTTTCTTTGGAGCTTACGCTCCGATTGGCACATGAGCAAGTTCTGACGGGTCTCCTCTAAACCCATTGCACGCCACATCTTTCGTACTTCCTTGCAACGCAGGAAGAGGTGTCCTCCGTCTTACTGTAACCGGTGGCAAACCACGCAATCGGTCACGAGATGGACCCCAATGTGCTCGACATTCCTCAATAGAGGGTGGCTATTATGGGCCAGCCGCCACATAAAATGATGGATCTTTCCTGGGCACCGAACCTTCCATAGATTCTGCCACATCGCCCTGTCCTCTTCCACGCCCGACGAATTTCCCCACGTTGCCGAGTGTGTTGTCTCTGGAGCATATCAGTGTGGATCCTATAGGCTGACCGGACAGAGAAATACCCCATGTTGTCAAACTACCAAGCAATAAGTGTTCAAAGATCGGGATCTTTAGGATCACATCTGCATCCAGTACACAGAAAGTTTGTTGCACAAGCTGCGAATCCCAAGTGAAAGTGATCGGGTCGATGAGCTCAGACACCTTAGATAGAAGGGTGGCGCCTCGAGGGGTTCTAGGGAACCGGACTTGGCCCGCGGGGAGCCAACGGTCCTGCCAAATGTTTATCTGTTGGCCATCTCCCACTCGACATACCATGCCCTCCTTCACCGCTTGAATTCCTTGCAGAATACTATGCCATACATAACTTATGCCTGGGGTCGGTCTTGCGGATAGTAAGTCACCATTTGGGTAGTACTTAGCTCGAAGGACCCGAGCGCAGAGGGATTCCGGTGTTTGCAACAAGCGCCAAACCTGCCGGGCTAGCATAGCAATGTTAAAAGAGTGAAGGTCCCTGAAACCCAAGCCGCCTTGCTCTTTTGGTAGCGTCGTCCTCTCCCAACTGACCCAATGATGCTTTTGCTCATCATCCTGGTTTGCCCACCAGAACCAACAAATTATCATGCAGATATCATCACAGAGGCCCTTGGTCAGGTCAAAAAGTGCCATAGCATATGTGGGGATGGCTTGGGCCACTGTTTTAATTATGATCTCTTTGCCCTTCTTTGACAACAACTTTATTTTGTACCCTTGTAGCCGCTTGCTACTGGTCGATCTTACGTTGTATTCCCTCGAAGAGGAAAGGGTGATGCAGCACAGTAGCATAAGTATTTCCCTCAGTTTTTGAAAACCAAGGTATCAATCCAGTAGGAGACCACGCGCGAGTCCCTCACACCTGCACAAACAAATAAGAACTTCGCAGCCAACACGATAAGGGGTTGTCAATGCCTTTACGGTCACTTACGAAAGTGAGATCTAATAGAGATGATAGTTTGATATTTTCGATATTTTTGGATATAAGAACAGAAAGTAAAAGCGGAAAAGTAAAGTAGATTCTAGATTGATATGTTGAGAATAGACTCGGGGGCCATAGTTTTCTCTAGTGGCTTCTCTCATGATAGCGGTATTCTACGGCGGGTAAACAAATTACTGTCGAGCAATTGATAGAAAAGCGAATAATTATGAGACTATCTAGGCATGATCATTATATATGGGCATCACGTCCAAGACAAGTAGACCGAAACGATTCTGCATCTACTACTATTACTCCACACATCGACCGCTATCCAGCATGCATCTAGAATATTAAGTTCATAAGAACAAAGTAACGCCTTAAGCAAGATGGCATGATGTAGAGGGATAACCTCAAACGGAGTGATATAAACCCCATATTTTTATCCTCGATGGCAACAATACAATACGTGCCTTGCTGCCCCTACTGTCATTGGGAAAGGACACCGCAAGATTGAACCCAAAGCCAAGCACTACTCCCATTGCAAGAACTATAGATCTAGTAGGCGAAACCAAACCAATAATTCGAAGAGACTTGCAAGGATATTATAATCACACATAAAGATTTTAGAAAAGAACCAAATATTTCTCGTAGATAATCTTGATCATAAACCCACAATTCATCGGATCTCGACTAACACACCACAAAAAGAGATTACATCGAATAGATCTTCTCGAAGACCGAGGAGAATTCGGTATTGAGATCCAAAGAGAGAGAAGAAGCCATCTAGATACTAGCTATGGACCCGAAGGTCTGTGGTAAACTACTCACAACTCATGGTGAGGCAATGATGATGATGTAGATGCACTCCGTGGAAGATCCCCCCTCCAACGGAGCTCCGGAACAGGCCCCATGATGGGTTCTCATGGGAACAGAAGGTTGCGGCGGTAGAACTAGGGTTTTCTCTGTTGTTCTGATGGTTTTGGGGTACATAGATGTAACGCCCCGGACACACCCGCTGGTGGTCGTTACTCCTGGCAGGATCTAGACTGGCCTCGCATATCAATACTAGTCTTTTCTGCGCACTTTGTCCTCACTCGTGCGCACCCGGGAGCAACTTCCCGGTCGGTCACCCATCCTGAAACTTCTCCAAGCTGAGAACGCTTAACTGTGGAGTTCTATCCGAATGGGCTCCCTGAAAAGAAGGAATTCCTTATTGATATGAGTAGTCTATCATCCCTAATAAGCCAGGCCATCACATACACCCTCGCTCAGAGGAACCGACGTCCTCGTCGGGCCACAGGAACGTTCCCTCTTGGCACAACCGTCTGTGCTTCCAGGACAGCACATGTGCCATGCCATGTGCCACGACGGGTCACAAACGTCATGCACAACATGACTGCAAACTGTCCGCAAACATCCGTGTAACCGCGAGGGTCGGCTCTGATACCAACTTGTAACGCCCGGACACACCCGCCGGTGGTCGTTACTCCTGGCAGGATCTAGACTGGCCTCGCATATCAATACTAGTCTTTTCTGCGCACTTTGTCCTCACTCGTGCGCACCCAGGAGCAACTTCCCGGTCGGTCACCCATCCTGAAACTACTCCAAGCTGAGCACGCTTAACTTTGGAGTTCTATCCGAATGGGCTCCCGGAAAAGAAGGAATTCCTTATTGATATGAGTAGTCTATCATCCCTAATAAGCCAGGCCATCACAATAGATATATATAGGAAGAAGGAGGGCACCGGGGGCCAGACGTGGGGCCCACGAGTCAGGGGGCGCGCCCTATAGGGGGCACCCCCACCCTCGTGGACGCCACGTGTGCCCTACTCCGTGGTTCTCAAATCTCCCATGCGTATTTTGCTCCAAAAATATCTCTCCCGAAGGTTTCATTCCATTTGGACTCCGTTTGATATCCATTTTCTGTAAAACCCTGAAATAGGCAAAATAACAGCAATCTGGACTGGGCCTTTGGGTTAATAGGTTTGTCCCAAAAATAATATAAAAGTGCATAACAAAGCCCATCATAAATAATAGCATGGAACAATAAAAAATTATAGCATAGCCCATCATAAATAATAGCATAGTACATCCAAAACATCATAAATAATAGCATGGAACAATAAAAAATTATAGATACGTCGGACACGTATCAAGCATCCCCAAGCTTAATTCCTGCTCGTGCTCGAGTAGGTAAATGATAAAAACATAATTTTTGATGTGGAATGCTAACCAACATAATTTTCAATGTAGTTCTCTTAATTGTGGCATGAATGTTTACATCTGAAAGATTCAAGACAAAAGTCTATATTGACATAAAAATAATAATACTTCAAGCATACTAACAAAGAAATCATGTCTTCTCCAAATACTATGGCTAAAGAAAGTTATCCCTACAAAATCATATAGAATGGCTATGTCCCTCTTCATCACACAAAATATTCATATCATGCACAACCCCGGTTTCAGCCAAGCACTTGTTTTCAAACTCTATTCTTTCAAACCTTTCAACTTTCACGCAATACATGAGTGTGAGCCATAGACATAGTACAATGGGTGGAATAGAGTGGTGGTTATGGAGAAGACAAAAAGGAGGGAGATAGTCTCACATCCACTAGGCGTATCAACGGGCTATGGAGATGCCCATCAATGGATATCAATGTGAGTGAGTAGGGATTGCCATGCAACGGGTGCACTAGAGCTAAGAATGTATGAAAGCTCAACAAAATAAACTTAGTGGGTGTGCATCCAACTTGCTTGCTCACGAAGACCTAGGGCATTTGAGGAAGCCCATCGTTGGAATATACAAGCCAAGTTCTATAATGAAAATTCCCACTAGTATATGAAAGTGACAAAACATGAGACTCTCTATCATGAAGAACATGGTGCAACTTTGAAGCACAAGTGTGGAAAAAGATAGTAGGAATTGTCCCTTTTTTCTTTTCTTTTCTTTTTTTAGCCTTTTTTTTCTTTGGCCTTTTCTTCTTGTTTTTTTCTTCTTTTTTTGGAGGAGCTTTCTTTATTTAGGCTTTCCTCACATGGGCCAATGCTCGATATTACAACTCTATACTATAACAAAGTATGACTCTATATGAATGCCTCCGGCGGTGTACCGGGATATGCAATGAATCAAGATTGACATGTATGAAAAATTATGCATGGTGGCTTTGCCACAAATACGATGTTAACTACATGATCATGCATGGCAATATGACAATATGAAGCGTGTCATATGAATGGAACGGTGGAAAGTTGCATGACAATATATCTCGGAATGGCTATGGAAATGCCATGATAGCTAGGTAGGTATGGTGGGTGTTTTGAGGAATATATATGGTGGCTGTTTTGAGGAAGGATATATAGTGGGCGTATGGTACCGGCGTGTCACATCCCTAGTTAGCACTTGCATTAGGACCTAGCTAGAGTGTGCATCATGTTTACTTTCAAAGAAACTTGAAATGGGATTAACAGAAACCCCAGCACCCCTCACCTAACAACTAGGGTTTGTTAAAATATTTTTCAATGTACCCAAAATGCCCTTCAAAAATGTTCATCATTTCTGCCTTGGTCTTAAACCTCTGTCAAAAATGGTGCACATTTTTCTAGGACACTCAAGGGCTTTGGATTAAATCATATGGTATTTGTATTTGGGCATTTAAATACTTTAAAATATTTTAAATGCTCAAATAATCATGAACTATAATGTTTCCTACTGTTCATATTATATACAGTGGGCATGACAAGTTTCATGAGTTATAAAAATGTTTTGGCATTTTTAATAATTGAACAAAGCTGCTAAAGAAATGAAACAAAAAAAGAAATAGGAAAAAGAAAGAAAGAGAAAGCACTTACCTTGGGCCCAGCACTGTTGCAGGCCAGGCCCAGCCCACCAGCCCTCCTCTGTCGTCTTCCTCCTCGCGCTAGAAGGACGCGCGCGTGGCCACCGCGCGCCGGCACGCGTCCGGCCACCTCCACCCTGCTAGCCTGCCTCCCCGATGGCCTAGATGATTCCATGAATCGACACGCAGCTGCCCCGACCGCTCTCACTTCTCCCCCTCGTCTCCTTCGCCCTCCCCGGGCTATCTCCTCCTCCATCACCGAGACGCCGTCGCCGCCGCTTGCGGTAGCCGCACTTAGAGCCACCCCCTCGCCCCGTGAGTGTGTCCAGAAGATCCGCCGCGTCGTCCTCCTCCTCCTCGCTGAGCCACGAGCCGCCGGAAGCCCTGCAACGTCCTCACGCCACCGTCCCCTTCCTCGGATCGCCAGAGCACCTCGCCGCCGTTACGAAGCTACAGCGCGTCCCCGACCTCTCCGACGAGCTCGTTAGTACCGCGGTGAGCTTCTACGCCGAACCCCCCCCCTTCCTTTGCCTCGTTTGCGTTGTGTAGCCGCCGCTCCGTTGATCACCGAAACGCACCGCCACCGTGCTCGCCGCCGGTGACGCTCCGGTGACCATTTTGTCACTGGCACCCGTCCATCACACTCACCGCAGCGCGTAGATGCGATAGGTACTACGCACGCAACGCCCAGGCCTCTGTAGCCGCGTCTCCACACACGCCCGACGCCGGTCGCCGCCGTCGAGCTTGTTGCCGTCGTCTCCGGCCACCCCAGGTCCGGCGACCACCACCATCCGACGCGCAATGGCAAGAGCTTTCCAACGCGCCTAGCCGTGGCTCGAGCCGTGCCCCGTAGACGATTTCCGAAGCACGCCGCCGTACTTGGCCTCGACGGCGTCACGTCGCCGGCGGGTTTGACCTGTTTGACCAGGGGGTTGACCACCCCTGGGTCACTGACGTGTGGGCCACCTTTTACTAATTAGTTAGTTTAATTAAGTTTCTGTTAATTTAATTAGTTAATTAATTTAGTCACTGACCCGTGGGCCCAGGCCCCACTGACAGCTAATTAGTTTTAGTTTAACTCTAATTAACTTAGTTAATTAGCTGTGACACTGACATGCAGGGCCCACATGTCATGTTTGACTTGGACTAGCTCCTGTTGACTGACTGACGTCAGCATGATGTCATGCTGACGCAGTAAAGGTTTTTCTGGGATTTTTTAGATTAAAAATAATTCAGGAATTTCCAGAAAATACCCAAAACTTCTAAAAATCATATAAAATCAACCATAGCTCAGATGGAAAAGATTTACATATGAAAAATGATCAGAAAAATCCAATCTTTCCAATGGCACAGATTTCATGCATGTTTGAGAAAGTTAACCTTGCTGTATACATCAAAAAACATGATAATGCACTTATTTAAATAATAGTTTGAACTCCAATTTGAATCTTTGATTCAAATAAGCTCAAACCCTTCTGGTTTTAGTTGCATTAGCCAACACACATGCATCTTGCCATGTCATGAGCATGCATCATATTGCTGCATTTGTTTGTTAATGATTGTATCATCGGTATTCTCTGTGTTAGGTCCTGCTCCCGAGGATACTGCTGCGTATCCAGTTGAAGAGCAGTACCCGACAACTACTTTGTCAGGCAAGCAATCATTGATCATTCCGATACAAACCCAATCTTCTCGCTCCTGCTCTCTTTTATTGCATTAAGGCAACAGCGTGTGAACTGCTACTTGCTGCGGTAGTTGAACCCTATTCCCTTGCATGACCTGTCATTGCCACAGTAAATAGTTGAAACCCACTAGCATGTGTAGGAGTTTATTGAGCCATGTGATGTGTGATCCACCATGCTATTTGTTTATGTTGCCTGCTATGCTTAGAGTTGTGTATGGTCTGGTTCATCTGGGTGATGGATCAGACTGAAATGATCATACCGATAAAGAGAAGGAAGTGTGGAATACGCTTGGTAAAGGTATCGATGAAAGGCCATGTAGGAGTACATGGTGGGTTGTTTCATTGGAATCGTCCTTAGGACCCGAGATCTGTATGTGTGGTTCAAGTTACAGCTACTACCACACATTGGGATTCTTAATTGACCCTCTCGGCTTATTAATTACCCTTGATCTCTGTCCAGGAGTTGCAACTAGTTTCTGGTGTTTATAACTTACTGGAGGTCGTGCACAACGCTGACCCTCGGGGTGGGTTGTGATGCGACAAGTACGTGGCACGGTGTACCGGTTGCCCGTGTGGTAACTCGGGAACCCTGTACACATCGTTTGGGGCCGTGAGCGACACCCCAGCCGGATCTCCCCACGGATGGGACCCAAATAGGCGATAAACCTGGACGAGAGACTTGAGTAGTTAGTCAGGTCGTGGCCGACACCCTCGCTGGGCTTCCGCTTGAAGTTGCCGAGTACACGCCGATAAGTGGTGGAAGCGTGTGTGAAGAGGTACACCCCTGCAGGGTTATCAAACTATTTGAATAGCCGTTGTTCGCGGTACGGACTACTTGGTTACTCTTACAGTTCATAGACAAGTTGATGGATACTACTAAAAGCCTCAAGATAAGTGTGAGTGCCGTGGATGGCCCTTCCGTAGGATGACGGAAGAGGATCCTCGGTAGTGTATTGATGTGGTGAGTAGAGGACTCGTGTTCATAATAACATCTTGCAATCTGTTGAGAGTTGTAGTATAGGTTAGCCAAGGTCAAAGCTGGCATTCTGCTATGAACTCCACCACCCTCTTTGATAATGTTGCATGTATGATAGGTTCTGTGGTAAGACTTGCTAAGTACCTTTGTACTCATGTTTGCTTAATAACTGTTGCAGAGGAGAACCCTGCCCCTGCTGATGGGTTCTACATAGACGTTGATGTCGACGAGTAGCTTGACACCCAGACGGAGATCTGGAGCTTGTGAAGGGCCTTGTAGATAGTCAGGCTACATCAAGCCTGTTTTATTTTCTAAGTTGTCTGTACTCAGACATGTAGCTTCCGCTTGTGCTTGTATGACTGTATGACTTGAGTGTTGGGTCATGTGATCCCTACCTGTATGGATATGTTATGTATGGCTCTTGGAGCCTCTTAAATAAAGTACTTTGAGTCATAGAGTTCTATTGTGATGCAATGTTGTATTTGCACATATTGAGCATATTGCGTGTATGATTGAAATGCTTGGTATGTGTGGGATCCGACACCTAGTTGTTTTCCATTGGTAGCCTATCTTACAGGGAAATGCCTCCTATTGATTCCAATGAGCCTTGGTAGCTTGCTACTGCTCGGAACACGTAGGCTGGCCGGCATGTGTCCTTCTTCATTCCTGTGTCTGTCCCTTAGGGGAAATGTCACGCGTTGTTCCTTTAAGTCCATGTAGCTTGTTACGACTTGGGTTCATACGTTGATGACCGACACGTTCGTTGCTGGGTCATGGATGCCTGTCTCTGTAATTTAGTGCCACTTTTGGTTTATAACTAGCCATGTCGGCCCGGGTTCTCTGTCATGTGGATGCTAGCGACACTGTCATATACGTGTGCCAAAATGCGCAAACGGTCCCGGGCCAGGTAAGGTGGCACCCGTGGGGTTACCGTGCGTGAGGCCGCAAAGTGATATGACGTGTTACAGCTAGATCGGTGTGACTTAGGATCGGGGTCCTGACAGCGTTGGCATCAGAGCTGGACTGCCTGTAGGTTTCTCAAGCCAAACTGGTCGATGTTGAGTCTAGAAAAATTCTTAGTTATATGTAGGGGAATTGATTGTGGAAGGGAACGTAAGGCTCTTTTTACTCCTTTACCTTATGCCCTTCTGATCTGAGTCAGTCTATTCTTTCTACGGGGATTTAGAACTAGGCCTCTTATCCTTATTAGGTTCACGTGTTACTAATCCGTAGACTCTTAGGATTGTTGGTTTTAAGCCTCAGTTCAGTTTCTATCCTTTAGTATGATGATTGTTGGACCGGAACCTTGATATGGATTGTTGAGTGGCTATGCTATCATTTGTATGATGTCTCAAATCTTTGTTTGAGCATTTACAGTTGTTATGCTGCCCGATTTCTTCCAGAAACACTAATGCCTTTGCATTACTCCATGTTTCAGATGTCTGGCCGCATCCCTCACCAAGTGGTTCGTTTGACTCGGTGCATTAATGTGCCCGGTCACACGGCCATGCTAGTCTGTGTGCTGACTGAGACCGGTTATCGCTGGTATCCTGAATACACCGTGGAGGAACAGTACCGGGATTTCAATCAAAGTCACTATTTCTGCACAGTCCGGATATACCCCTCATATCCTGGAGCCAACGACCCCATCCATTGGTCTTATGGACTCGGGGTTACCATCGAGATGGCAGTGCAGGATGCCGCTTATTCGATGATGACCATTCTCCGTGCTAGGCATGCCTTGTTGCTGAACACTGAGTTCTGTTACATGCCAGCCTCACTTCCCGGAGAGGAAGGCTACTACACTGGTCTGTATACTGATGCTGCTCATGAAGAGCCACTGCTTCAGACCACTGTTCAGATGCTGGAGGATCGGGACCGTGAGGTCCGTGCCCTCCGAATGGAGCTGTATAGCACTCGAGCCGCACACTGGACTACGTTGACACGGCTTGCACCTGCTGTGCACGCCGGATATCTGGACATGCGGGATTTGTACCCCGTGCGGACTCGTCTGCTTGATCGCATGGATTGGCATGACGTTGGGGGTATTACACCTCCACGTGGGCGTCAGTTACCACCAGCATCGGGACCGAGACCACATCTATGTCCCTATGGTCCACAGCCTTCGAGTGCTCGCGAGTTTCAAGATCCGTCTGTTCCACTTCCAGGCTACGTTGGTAATCTTTATGAGGATTACTACGCGAATGTCTGAGCTAGACCGTGGTAGTAGTAGTATTGTAGTAGTTGTATTCCCACAGTCCTGCGCATCTTGTGGAATATGACTTAGTGTGTACTGAGTTCCGGAGGTGTAGTTAAATAATGTATAGGAGCTTGGAATGCCTCTGATGGGATGTATCGTCTTTCACCGCAGTTGTACTTTAGCCTTGGCTTGTACTGAACTATGTATGGTGTGTATGACCACTGGTGTATATATAGCAGTTTCTATATTACCATGTCGTACGGATGAACATCCTTGCATTCCGTGTCATCCATTACATTCTGCACTTCTATATCAAATTTTTGCCATCCTTGTCTAAACCGTTGTTTTGTTTTCCTAGGATGGTCAACACTCGCAACACTCCTGCTGGTCAAGAGCAGGGTGAGGCTAGTGGGGCTAGAGATGGGAATCTGCCCCAGCCTCCCTCCTTGGCGGAAGTTATGCTCGAAGCAGAACGGAACAAGAGGGAGACCAACCGTCTACTGGAACGCATAGAGCAGAACACTGGGTTCCGCCAGAGGAATGACGTGGTGTCAATCAATGACTTTATCAAGATGTGTCCACCGAAGTTCCATCACTCCACTGAACCTCTGGATGCTGATGACTGGCTACGTAGTATCACCCACAAGCTAAACTCTGCCCGTGTGGCCGAAGCTGACAAGGTTACCTACGCTGCCTACCATCTTGAGGGCCCTGCCAGTCTTTGGTGGGAAAACTTTGAAGCTATGCGTCCCGCTGGCCAAATCACTACTTGGGTTGAGTTCAGTGAGGCATTCCGTGAACATCACATTCCGGAAGGTCTCATGGATCGCAAGCGGGAGGAATTTTGCAACTTCACCCAGGGCCGTTTAACTGTGGATGGCTATAGCCGCGAGTTTGGCAACTTGGCATGCTATGCACCTGAGGAAGTATCCACCGATGCCAAGAAGCAGGCGAGGTTCCGCAAGGGACTCAGCCCTGAACTTCGCCGAGATCTACGTCTGCACGAGTGCACTTCCTTCCAGAAGTTGGTTAACAAGGCTATCAGTGCTGAAACAGGCCAGACCGACTTCGAGGCCACATGCAAGCATGCTCGAGACTTTGGTTCCTCGTCCGGCTCTGGCTCTCACAAGCGCCGTGTGTGGGTTCCTAACACTGCTTTGCCACCCAAGTACACACCGAGGCCATCCTATGAGGCGCCTCGCCCAACTCAACAGTTTGCACCTGCTAAGACCTATGGAGGACCACCTTCCAACTTTGCTCCACGCACTACCACTGTGACATGCTTCAAGTGTGGAGAACCGGGACACTACATGCGTGATTGTCCCCAGAACCAGCCAGGAAAAACCGTTGGCCGTGGCAAGCCAACCGGCAAGGTGAATTATGTCAAGCCAATCCCCACTGCACGTGGTCATGTCAACTATGTCTCTGTTGAGGAAGCTTATGAGGAACCTAACGTCGTCCTTGGTACACTTCTCGTTAACTGCCATCCGGCATTTGTTCTTTTCGATACTGGAGCATCCCATTCGTTCATATCTGAGAGCTATGCTCGATTGCACAACATGACTTTTTGTGACATGCCTACTTCCATGGTTATCCAGAATCCTGGTTCAAAGTGGCAAACCTCTAGGTTAAGCCATGGAAATGAAATCCTTGTCGATAGACTTGTTTTCCTAGCATCTCTAATCGCTCTCAAGTCCTCGGACATAAACATCATTTTGGGTATGGATTGGATGACAACTCATTACGCCAAAATTGATTGCTATACTAGGACCGTTCAACTTACACATACATCCAGCAAGATAGTCAATGTATTGGCCCGAATGGCTGAACGTCAGCTCTACTCCATTAATTCCAGCCCTCTACCAGAACTCGAAGATATCCCGGTAGTCCGTGACTTCCCGGATGTTTTTCCAGAAGAACTGCCAGGAATTCCACCTGACAGAGATGTCAAGTTCGTGATAGATCTTATCCCAGGAACTGTCCCAATCTCTAGGAGACCTTATAAGATGGCACCACTAGAATTAGCTGAGCTAAAGAAACAACTCGATGAGTCCTTGCAAAAAGGTTTCATCCGTCCTAGTTCTTCCCCTTGGGCTTGCCCCGTCCTTTTCGTCAAGAAGAAGGATGGAACGGAGCGGATGGTTGTAGATTACCGACCTGTCAATCTGGTCACCATAAAGAATAAGTATCCGCTCCCCAGGATCAACGACCTGTATGATCAGCTCGCTGGATCCTCAGTCTTCTCTAAGATGGATTTGAGGTTGGGCTACCATGAAATCAAAATCAAGAACGGGGACATTCCTAAAACGGCTTTTGTTACTCGTTATGGCCAATATGAGTACACCGTTATGTCCTTTGGATTAACCAATGCCCCAGCTACCTTTTCTCGGTTAATGAATTCTATATTCATGCAGTATTTGGATAAATTCGTCGTGGTATACCTCGATGATATACTCATCTATTCCAAGAACAAGGAAGATCATGCCGAGCATTTAAGGTTGGTATTGACGAAAGTTCGAGAGCACCGCCTTTATGCCAAATTCTCTAAATGTGAATTTTGGTTGCCAGAAGTAACCTATCTAGGTCATTTGATCTCTGGCAAGGGTATAGCTATCAATCCCGAGCGAGTTCAAGCCGTCCTTGATTGGACTCCCCCTGAATCGGTCAAGCAAGTTAGGAGTTTTCTTGGCTTAGCGAGCTATTGCCGGTGTTTCGTCGAGAACTTCTCCAAGGTTGCTAAACCTCTAACTGAATTCCTCAAGAAAGATAAAAAGTTTGTGTGGACCCCACAATGCGAGTCCAGTTTTCAGGAACTGAAGAGACGCCTGACATATGCACCTGTACTGGTACCACCATACTTTTCCAAGGACTTTATAATCTATTGCGACGCCTCGCGACAAGGACTAGGTTGCATACTCATGCAAGATCGTCAAGTGATTGCATACGCATCTCGACAGTTGCGTCCACATGAGGATAACTATCCCACTCATGATCTAGAGCTTGCAGCTGTAGTCCATGCACTCAAAACATGGCGACATTACCTCCTTGGTAATCGCTGTGAAATCTTCACTGATCACCAAAGTTTGAAGTATATCTTCACCCAGCCGGATTTGAATCTCAGGCAAAGACATTGGGTTGAGTTGCTCACAGATTACGACTTAGGAATCACTTATACCCCTGGAAAGGCCAATGTCATGGCTGATGCACTAAGTCGTAAATCCTATTGTAACAACTTGATGTTACAACAAGGTCAACCACTTCTCTACGAGGAATTTCGTAAGCTTAACCTTCACATTGTTCCTCAAGGATTCCTTTCCACCTTGGTGGCGAAACCTACCCTTATGGATCAAATCATAGTTGCCCAGCGGTATGATAAAGGCATATCTCGGATCAAGGAGAACATTGCTAGCGGAGTTGCTAGAAGTTTCTCTATGGATGATCGAGGTGTTGTTTTCTTCGAGAACCGCTTGGTTGTTCCCAAGAAACAACAACTACGACAAATGATCCTTAAGGAGGCTCATGAATCTCCTCTCATGATTCATCCCGGTAGTACCAAAATGTATCAGGACCTACGTCAGAGATTCTGGTGGACTAGGATGAAGAGAGAAATCGCTCAATTCATTGCTAACAGCGACGTTTGTCGTCGAGTCAAAGCAGAGCATCAACGGCCTGCTGGCACCCTTCAACCTTTAGCTATTCCTGAATGGAAATGGGACAAAGTCGGTATGGATTTCATTACCGGGTTTCCTAGGTCCAGGAAAGGGAATAATGCTATCTTCGTCGTTATCGACCGCCTCTCTAAAGTAGCTCATTTCCTGCCTGTTCGCGAGAGTATTACCGCTAGCCAGCTAGCAGACTTGTATGTCTCTCGAATAGTATCACTTCATGGTGTGCCGTTGGAGATTAACTCGGACCGTGGAAGTCTTTTCACTTCACGATTTTGGGAAAGTTTCCAGAATGCTATGGGAACCCATCTCTCCTTCAGTATCGCCTACCATCCCCAGTCAAGTGGTCAAGTGGAACGAGTCAATCAAATTCTGGAAGACATGCTTCGAGCCTCTGTCATCGCTTTCGGTATGGAATGGGAAAAGTGTCTTCCGTTTGCCGAATTCGCTTATAACAATAGTTATCAAGCCAGCTTGGGTAAAGCTCCCTTCGAAGTTCTATATGGACGAAGGTGTCGAACACCTCTTAACTGGTCAAAAACCGGGGAAAGACAATTCTTTGGCCCGGATATGATCCAGGAAGCAGAAGAGCAAGTTCGCATCATTCGTGAGAAACTGAAAACAGCCCAGTCTCGCCAGAAGAGCCAATATGATAGTCATCATAAGGCTGTGACTTTTGAAGTCGGCGATAAGGCTTACCTTCGGGTTACTCCTCTTAAGGGAACCCATCGCTTCGGTATCAAAGGCAAATTGGCCCCTCGTTATATCAGAACTTTTCGCATTCTTGCCAAACGAGGAGAAGTTGCCTACCAATTGGAACTACCTCCACATCTATCCAGAGTTCATGATGTGTTCCACGTTTCTCAACTCAGGCGTTGCTTCTCGGATCCTATCCGCGGAGTGGATCACGAAACGCTTGATCTCCAGGACAATCTCACATATCGAGAATACCCCGTTCGTATTCTTGATCAAACTCAGCGCACCACTCGACGCCACAATATCAAGTTTCTCAAGGTTCAATGGTCACATCATTCTGAGAGTGAAGCTACTTGGGAAAGGGAGGATCGTCTTCGACTTGAGTACCCCACCCTCTTTCCGGAGGAACCCGAATCTCGGGACGCGATTCTTTTAAGTGGGGGTGAGCTGTCACATCCCTAGTTAGCACTTGCATTAGGACCTAGCTAGAGTGTGCATCATGTTTACTTTCAAAGAAACTTGAAATGGGATTAACAGAAACCCCAGCACTACGGGAATCAGCTAATTTGCCGTCTGTGGCTGTCTTTGCCGTCATTTTTTCGTCGGGCCTGACGGCAAAGAGCAATATTGCCGTCAACTGCAGACGGCAAAGAAATACTGATGGCAAACAACTAACTTTGCCGTCTTCTAAAAATATACTGACGGCAAAATAAACTTTGCCGTCTGCCAAAAAGAATACTGACGGCAAACAACTCACTTTGCCGTCTGCTAAAAATATACTGACGGCAAAACAGGCTTTGCCGTCTGCAAAAATAATACAGACGGCAAAATAGGCTATTTGCCGTCTGTATATTATTTGGCAGACGGCAAAGAGAAAACACAACACGCGGATCGCTGACATGGCAAGATCTAAACCGCACATCCCACCTACCGTGCCGGTCAGACCACGCATGCCCCCCACCCACCCACGAACACACCACGCACGCGCCCCCACGGCCCGGCCCCACCCTCACATGCCTGTCTGCTCTCCATCAATCTCTCCCGAACTGCCTCCTCTCTCTCCTTCTACCGAGCATATCAGCTCGCCCATGGGCAGCACCCTCCTCTGTCCTCTCCCGAGCAGCCAACTGCTGCTGGCCATTGCCCGGCCGCCCGTCCGGCGACCCCGAACAGGCGCCGCGCGCCGCCGACCACTGGTAGCCCGCCCATCCGCCCGCGCTGCGACCCCGAGCTCCCGAGCGCCGCGGCCAGCGCTCGCCTGTCCGGTGACCCCGAGCTCCCGAGCGGCACTTCCGCCAGCCCCCACCCACCTCGCGCTCCTCTCTGCTCACGGCCGACGTAGCCGAGCAGGGCGGGCAGCGGCGCAGCGAGCAGGCCTTGCAGCGCCTCGGCGAGCGCCATCGACCCCGAGCTCCCGAGCGCCGCTTGCGCCAGCCCCCACCCACCTCGCGTTCCTCTCTGCTCACGGCCGATGCGGCCGAGCAGGGCGGGCAGCGGCGCAGCGAGCAGGTCTTGCAGCGCCTCGGCGAGCGCCATCGACCCCGCGCTCTCCTCTGCTCATGGGCGGCCGCGCGACGAGCAGGGCAGGCGGCGTGGCACATCGGCGACCAGGGCGGGCGGCGTGGCAAGCACGACCGGGCGGCAGAAGTGGAGTGGCAGTGGTTTTGTCTCCAGCGAGAAGTACGGCCGGCGATGAAGTCTCTGTTGCCACAATGGAGAAGGACCCGATTGCTTTTCAGATTTACTTTTTAGGGTCCTTTGTGTAAACTTTCAGGACTGTTGTGTAACAACTCTGTAACTACACTGCTGATGAATAAAAGGCAGCATGCGCAGGCCTTTCCCTTTTCTTTGTGAACCGAACCTTCATGTCTTGTTCCCTAAAAAAATATTCATGTCTTGTTTTGATGTTGACTCTGTCCAGCGTATTTTTTATTAAAAAAAAAATCTTTGCCGTCTGTAAAAAGTTTCAGTTCACGGCAAAGATCACGTTCGGCTGACGGCAAATAGGTTTCTTTGCCGTCTGTATATTTTGGGCAGACGGCAAACATATGAGTTTGGCTGACGGCAAACACTTTGCCGTCTGTGCGATAAAAAGCTGACGGCAAAGTACTTTTTGCCGACTTTGAGTTTGCCGACATAGTTTGCCGTCAGTTGCTGACGGCAAAAAATTTGCCGTCTGTAAACAAGTCTTTGCCGTCTGTGGACCACAGACGGCAAATTACCTGATTCCCGTAGTGCAGCACCCCTCTCCTAACAACTCGTGTTTGTTAAAATATTTTTCAATGTACCCAAAATTCCCTTCAAAAATGTTCATCATTTCTGCCTTGGTCTTAAACCTCTGCCAAAAATGGTGCACATTTTTCTAGGACACTCAAAGGCTTAGGATTAAATCATATCGTATTTGTATTTGGGCATTTAAATACTTTAAGATATTTTAAATGCTCAAATAATCATGAACTATAATGTTTCCTACTGTTCATATTATATACAGTGGGCATGACAAGTTTCATGAGTTATAAAAATGTTTTGGCATTTTTAATAATTGAACAAAGCTGCAAAAGAAATGAAACAGAAAAAGAAATAGGAAAAAGAAAGAAAGAGAAAGCACTTACCTTGGGCCCAGCACTGTTGCAGGCCAGGCCCAGCCCACCAGCCCTCCTCTGTCATCTTCCTCCTCGCGCCAGAAGGACGCGCGCATTGCCGCCGCGCGTCGGCACGCGTGGCCGCCGCGCGCCGGCACGCGTCCGGCCACCTCCACCCTGCTAGCCTGCCTCCCCGATGGCCTGGATGATTCCATGAATCGACACGCAGCTGCCCCGACCGCTCTCACTTCTCCCCCTCGTCTCCTTCGCCCTCCCCTGGCTCTCTCGTCCTCCATCACCGTAGCCGCACTTAGAGCCACCCCCTCGCCCCGTGATTGTGTCCAGAAGATCCGCCGCGTCGTACTCTTCCTCCTCGCTGAGCCACGAGCCGCCGGAAGCCCTGCAACGTCCTCACGCCGCCGTCCCCTTCCTCGGATCGCCAGAGCACCTCGCCGCCGTTACGAAGCTACAGCGCGTCCCCGACCTCTCCGACGAGCTCGTTAGCACCGCAGTGAGCTTCTACGCCGAACCCCCCTTCCTTTGCCTCATTTGCGTTGTGTAGCCGCCGCTCCGTTGATCACCGAAACGCACCGTCGACGTGCTCGCCGCCGGTGACGCTCCGGTGACCATTTGGTCACTGGCACCCGTCCATCACACTCACCGCAGCGCGTAGATGCGATAGGTACTACGCACGCAACGCCCAGGCCTCTGTAGCTGCGTCTCCACACACGCCCGACGCCGGTCGCCGCCGTCGAGCTTGTTGCCGTCGTCTCCGACCACCCCAGGTCCGGCGACCACCACCATCCGACGCGCAATGGCAAGAGCTTTCCAACGCGCCTAGCCGCAGCTCGAGCCGTGCCCCGTAGACGATTTCCGAAGCACGCCGCCGTACTTGGCCTCGCCAGCGTCACGTCGCCGGCGGGTTTGACCTGTTTGACCAGGGGGTTGACCACCCCTGGGTCACTGACGTGTGGGCCACCTTTTACTAATTAGTTAGTTTAATTAAGTTTCTGTTAATTTAATTAGTTAATAAATTTAGTCACTGACCCGTGGGCCCAGGCCCCACTGACAGCTAATTAGTTTTAGTTTAACTCTAATTAACTTAGTTAATTAGCTGTGACACTGACATGCAGGGCCCACATGTCATGTTTGACTTGGACTAGCTCCTGTTGACTGACTGACGTCAGCATGATGTCATGCTGACGCAGTAAAGGTTTTTCTGGGATTTTTTAGATTAAAAATAATTCAGGAATTTCCAGAAAATACCCAAAACTTCTAAAAATCATATAAAATCAACCATAGCTCAGATGGAAAAGAATTACATATGGAAAATGATCAGAAAAATCCAATCTTTCCGATGGCACTGGTTTCATTCATGTTTGAGCAAGTTAACCTTGCTGTATACATCAAAAACATGATAATGCACTTATTTAAATAATAGTTTGAACTCCAATTTGAATCTTTGATTCAAATAAGCTAAAACCCTTCTGGTTTTAGTTGCATTAGCCAACACACATGCATCTTGCCATGTCATGAGCATGCATCATATTGCTGCATTTGTTTGTTAATGATTGTATCGTCGGTATTCTCTGTGTTAGGTCCTGCTCCCGAGGATACTGCTGCGTATCCAGTTGAAGAGCAGTACCCGACAACTACTTTGTCAGGCAACCAATCATTGATCATTCCGATACAAACCCAATCTTCTCGCTCCTGCTCTCTTTTATTGCATTAAGGCAACAGCGTGTGAACTGCTACTTGCTGCGGTAGTTGAACCCTATTCCCTTGCATGACCTGTCATTGCCACAGTAAATAGTTGAAACCCACTAGCATGTGTAGGAGTTGATTGAGCCATGTGATGTGTGATCCACCATGCTATTTGTTTATGTTGCCTGTTATGCTTAGAGTTGTGTCTGGTCTGGTTCATCTGGGTGATGGATCAGACTGAAATGATCATACCGATAAAGAGAAGGAAGTGTCGAATACGCTTGGTAAAGGTATCGATGAAAGGCCATGTAGGAGTACATGGTGGGTTGTTTCATTGGAATCGTCCTTAGGACCCGAGATCTGTATGTGTGGTTCAAGTTACAGCTACTACCACACATTGGGATTCTTAATTGACCCTCTCGGATTATTAATTACCCTTGATCTCTGTCCAGGAGTTGCAACTAGTTTCTGGTGTTTATAACTTACTGGAGGCCGTGCACAACGCTGACCCTCGAGGTGGGTTGTGATGCGACAGGTACGTGGCACGGTGTACCGGTTGCCCGTTTGGTAACTCGGGAACCCTGTACACATCGTTTGGGGCCGTGAGCGACACCCCAGCCGGATCTCCCCACGGATGGGACCCAAATAGGCGATAAACCTGGACGAGAGACTTGAGTAGTTAGTCAGGTCGTGGCCGACACCCTCGCTGGGCTTCCGCTTGAAGGTTGCCGAGTACACGCCGAGTATACGGCGATAAGTGGTGGAAGCGTGTGTGAAGAGGTACACCCCTGCAGGGTTATCAAACTATTCGAATAGCCGTTGTTCGCGGTACGGACTACTTGGTTACTCTTACAGTTCATAGACAAGTTGATGGATACTACTAAAAGCCTCAAGATAAGTGTGAGTGCCGTGGATGGCCCTTCCGTAGGATGACGAAAGAGGATCCTCGGTATTGTATTGATGTGGTGAGTAGAGGACTCGTGTTCGTAATAACATCTTGCAATCTGTTGAGAGTTGTAGTACAGGTTAGCCAAGGTCAAAGCTGGCATTCTGCTATGAACTCCACCACCCTCTTTGATAATGTTGCATGTATGATAGGTTTTGTGGTAAGACTTGCTGAGTACCTTTGTACTCATGTTTGCTTAATAACTGTTGCAGAGGAGAACCCTGCCCCTGCTGATGGGTTCTACATAGACGTTGACGTCGACGAGTAGCTTGACACGCAGACGGAGATCTGGAGCTTGTGAAGGGCCTTGTAGATAGTCAGGCTACACCAAGCCTGTTTTATTTTCTAAGTTGTCTGTACTCAGACATGTAGCTTCCGCTTGTGCTTGTATGACTGTATGACTTGAGTGTTGGGTCATGTGACCCCTACCTGTATGGATATGTTATGTATGGCTCTTGGAGCCTTTTAAATAAAGTACTTTGAGTCATAGAGTTCTGTTGTGATGCAATGTTGTATTTGCACATATTGAGCATATTGCGTGTATGATTGAAATGCTTGGTATGTGTGGGATCCAACACCTAGTTGTTTTCCTTTGGTAGCCTACCTTACAGGGAAATGCCTCCTAGTGATTCCAATGAGCCTTGGTAGCTTGCTACTGCTCGGAACATGTAGGCTGGCCGGCATGTGTCCTTCTTCGTTCCTGTGTCTGTCCCTTAGGGGAAATGTCACGCGTTGTTCCTTTAAGTACATGTAGCTTGCTACGACTTGGGTTCATACGTTGATGACCGACACGTTCGTTGCTGGGTCATGGATGCCTGTCTCTGTAATTTAGTGCCACTTTTGGTTTATAACTAGCCATGTCGGCCCGGGTTCTCTGTCATATGGATGCTAGCGACACTGTCATATACGTATGCCAAAATGCGCAAACGGTCCCGGGCCAGGTAAGGTGGCACCCGTGGGGTTACCGTGCGTGAGGCCGCAAAGTGATATGACGTGTTACAGCTAGATCGGTGTGACTTAGGATCGGGGTCCTGACACGGCGAAAGTTGCGCGGTACAAGAGAGGCTAGGAATGGTGGAAGGGTGAGAGTGCGTATAATCCATGGACTCAACATTAGTCATAGGAACTCATATACTTATTTAAAAAATTTACGAGTCATCAAAACAAAGCAATCAAGACATGCTCCTAGGGGGGAGCTTGGTAGGAGTTAACCATCGTGCACCCCCAACCTCCACACAAAGGATGACACTCTAAAAATACCTCATGCTCTAAGTTCGTCACATAGCGGTTCACCATACGTGCATGCTACGGGAATCACTAACCTTAACACAAGTATTTCTCAATTTCATAATAACTCTACTAGCATGACTCTAATATCACTATCCTCATATCTCAAAACAATTATCAAGCATCCAACTTCTCATCATATTCAATGCACTTGGTATGAAAGTTTTTACTACATTCATCTTGGATGCCTATCATGTGAAGGCTAGTTTTATAGCCAAACCACATTACCATGCTGTTTTAATAGACTCTCAAAAGGATATAAGTGAAGCATGAGAGATCAACAATTTCTACAAAATATAATCACCACCGTGCTCTAAAAGATATAAGTGAAGCACTAGAGCAAAAACTATTCAACTCAAAAGATATAAGTGAAGCATATAGAGTGTTCTAACAATTCCTAGGCCATATTTAACTCTCTCAAAAAGGTGTGTCCAGCAAAGATAATTGTGGCAAACTAAAAAGCAAAGACTCAAATAATACACGACGCTCCAAGTAAAACACATATCATGTGGTGAAAATAAAATATAGCTCCGAGTATAGTTACCGATAGATGAAGACGAAAGAGGGGATGCCTTCCCGGGGCATCCCCAAGCTTAGGCTTTTGGTTGTCCTTGAATTTTACCATGGGGTGCCTTGGGAATCCCCAAGCTTAGGCTCTTGCCACTCTTTGTTCCGTAGTCCATCAAAGCAATACTCAAAACTTGAAAACTTCACAACACAAAACTTAGACAAAAATCTCGTGAGCTCCGTTAGTATAAGAAAACAAACCACTACTGAAATGTACTGTAATGAACTCATTCTTTGTTTATATTGGTGTTAAACCTAATGTATTCCAACTTTTCTATGATTCATATCCTCCAATACTACTCATAGATTCATCAAAATAAGGAAACAACACACGAAAAACAGAATCTGTCAAAAACAGAACAGTCTGTAGTAATCTGTAACTTTCGCATACTTCTGTAACTCCAAAAAAATTGAAATAAATTGGTAAACTTGAGGAATTTGTCTATTAATCATCTTAAAAAATAATCAACTAAATAGCACGCTCCAGTAAAATCTGGTTACCATTCTAGCGAGCGCTAATGATTCTGTTTTTCACAGCACGATCATATAAACTTCACACAAGTCTTCCCAAAGGTTTCTACTTGGCACAAACACTAATTAAAACACAAAACCACATCTAAACAGAAGCTAGATGCAATATTTATTCCTAAACAGAAGCAAAAACAAAAAATATAAAATTGGGTTGCCTCCCAACAAGCGTTATCGTTTTACGCCCCTAGCTAGGCACGATACATGGATAGATCTAGGTATTGCCATGTTTGGAAGGCAATCCATAAGTGGCTCTCATAATAGATTCATATGGTAATTTGATTTTCTTTCTAGGAAAGTGTTCCATGCCTTTCCTTAATGGAAATTGGAATCTAATATTTCCTTCCTTCATATCAATAACTGCACCAATCGTTCTAAGGGAAGGTCTACCAAGAATAATAGGACATGAAGGATTGCAATCTATTTCAAGAACAATGAAATCTACGGGCACATAATTCCTATTGGCAACAATAATGCCATCATTAATCCTTCCCATAGGTTTCTTAATAGTGGAATCTGTCAGGGATATTACTAGCAGGTATAAACCGGCTAGGAAGATCCGGATTATATTAATGTAGTTGTGTTATCATAAGCCCAGTAGGTTATGAGTTAGAGGTTACGGCCCATGGAGGCTTAGGGACCATATGTAAAGTTTACGGTTTATGAACCGTCATATCATGTAACTTGAGGAATAAGGTAGGAAGAATAGAGACCGAGGCGGACACGATTATGAACCGGCCTCGGGACTCTGTAAACTGGACCGGCTGTCGTCTCCTATATAAAGGGACGACCCGGCAAAGGTTCAGGGGAAGCAACAACCCGTCGAGACTCAGGCAAGCAATCCGCTCCCTGTTCATCGACGCCCAAGAAATACCAAACCAAACTAGACGTAGGCTTTTACCTTCATCGAAGGGGCCGAACTAGTATAAACCCTTTGTGTTCTTTGTGTGCTTTAACCTCTTCAAGCTAACCCGCGCGATGGCTCCACATCTAAGTCCTCTAAACCGGACATCTGCCGTGCCAATTCCACGACAGTTGACGCCCACCGTGGGGCTATCGCACGATGGTTTCGAGTTCTTGAAGGGCAGCTTTGAAGGACTCAAGGGTTACGCGGTTGGCCGGATGACCAAGAGTCGCCGCGGTCGGATCTACATCGACGACGCAGGCTGGGGCCCAGAGGCTGATTCAATCAAATACGGGTACCGAGTCCCCTTCGGCGGCATCCACGTCTTCATCAGCAAGATTGGTGAACCGGGACCTGAGCCGGACATCTTCCCCAACATCATCGAGCCGGCTCAGCGTGCGAGATCGGCCCGGATTCAGCATGCCATGAAGCGTGTTTTCGTTGGAGCAGTGCATGGAGTCCAAGCCGAGGACGGATCGGATTCTGGTGGCGAGACAGTTGTCTACTCTGACGATGAATCTTCATCCGGAGAGACCGAATCTTTGTATTAGTTGCGGGACGGCCGATCCGGGAATATGTCCGATGGTGACAGTATTCCGGTCCCCTTCGGTCCGCCAAACCGGGTGGCTGTCTTCATGGCCGGATCACAGCCTATGCAGCAACCCACGATGACTGGGGCGTTCACAGCAGAGGTGGCTGGTGCAGGGGCTAGCAACCAAACCCCCTCACCCTCTGACGCTCTATCCACCATGGTCGAGGAGTTGACAGCACGCGCAATAGCAGAAGTAGCTCCTGCCAACAAGGCGCAGCATGATGCGGAGATCCTCCAGCTGAAGGGCCGGATTGAGCAAGCTAAACGGGATCTGGATGCAGAGAAAGCCATGGTGGTGACAAGGCAAGCAGAGCTGGATTCCCAAGCTTTCCGGGTCAGGATTGATCAAGCCTCTGCGTAGGAGGTAATGAACAGAAGGTATCAGACTCGTCTACCGCCGGTCTATGAGGCGATGAATCTCTTTGGCACACCAGGAGCGGGAGCCAGCAATAACCTAGAAGTACACCGGAGAGGGATCCCAAGAGCAGGCGCACGGGTTCAACAGCCGACCATGGAGCAAAATCGTCAGGTTGTGCCCACGCCACACATCCCAACACCTCTTGGCCATTATTCAAACCCATTGGATAACATTGTCGCCGCCACTTCACGACTGGCCACTTTACCCATTGAGGGGACATCCCCCGTGGCGATGGAAGTACGCAGGGTCAAGGAATTGCTGGACACTGTGTTGACACAGCAGCAGGCGTACTCTCACAGCAGGGAGAGAATTCATGCAACACCCCGCCACAGCAGGAGTTACACTAGGCGTTGGGATGAACCGGAAGTGTCCAGCAGCGACGGAGACGTCACCGTCACATGCAAGATAATCCGGCAGGAGCAGAGGCGCACGCCCAGGAGGCGATGAACCGGGCTAGACCTACTGCCCGCGAGGACATCCGTCAAACGACGTCGGTTCACCCAACCATAGCAGAGACGGGAGTCACGGCGAGTTATTTTGGAGTACAATGTCTTGTTCCCACTTTACGAAGCTTAAGGTTACCCAAGGACTTCAAAGGTCCACGCAAGGTGCCTAACTATATGGCAGACCTGGCTCCAGAGGCTTGGATTGAGAGCTATGAGATGGCTATGGAGATGCTAGATGTGGATGAAGCGGCATGCGCAAAGTATTTTACCATGATGCTTGAGGGTACAGCCCGGACATGGTTAAAGCGCTTACCCCCTAACTCCATCGGATCATGGGGTGAGCTGCGTCGGCAGTTTATCAAACATTTCAAAGACACGTGCAAGCAACCGATGTCAATAGTGGACCTGGCAGCATGTGTTCAAGGAGAGCAGGAACCGACGAGCACCTCGGTGCGGCGAGTGTCAGAAATCATGCACTCTTCCAATAGCATCAATCCCAGTACGGCAATAGTGACACTAGAAAACAATTGTCGGTTTGAGTCTCTGAAGCTGAAGTTGGGATGGCTCAAGCGGGATTGTAACGACATGGGGACACACATGAGCGCTCTGGTGAAGTATGGGGACTCTGATAACACCAAATACCCAGAAGTAGATGGAGACAAATCCGGGAAAGCGAACAAGGCTGGTAAACCACCACAGGTTAATCCGGCAGGAACAAGTTTTAATGGTAAGCGAAAGGCAGAGGGCAACTCTGATTTTGTAGCCAATACCAATGTTCAAGGAAATTTTCAGCACCGCAAGGGTAGGCCACCTCCACGGAGCGGGGGAGGATCCATCAATCTGGATCGACAATTGAACGAGCCTTGCCCAAAACATAGCACAGAGGAACACCCAGCTAAACATACATGGGGGCAATGCCGGATCATGGTAGAGGCCATGAGACAAGCCAAAAATGACAATGGACCACCGGGCGGCGGCTTGAGTTCCGGTTTTCAAGGTCCGGGTCACCATGGTAATGGGTTTGGATCAGGATATCATGGCGGCAACAATAACTACAACCAAGGCAACCACCAGCAGTATGGTCAGGGCGGTTATAACAACCAAGGCAACCACCAGCATGGTCAGGGTGGCTACAATAATCAAGGCAATCAGCAGCGTCAACAACAGCAGCAATCCGGATATTAGAGTAATCCGAAGGAGCTAAGTGGTGGACAGTACCATGTTTTACTACGAGTTTGTGCAAAAGGGATCAGAAAATCCTGAAGCGGGCGGTAAACACAGTTGAACCGGCAACACCACGTTTACTGCGTTTGTCGGAACAACCTATTGTGTGGAGCAGAGAGGATCACCCACCGCGGATTGATAATCTGGGCCAGTTGGCCTTAGTGGTGGCACCACAGGTGGGTGGTTACAAATTCACAAAGGTGCTCATGGATGGTGGCAGTAGTATCAACATCCTATATTATGAGACTTTTCGCCGTATGGGATTGATGGACAAGAAATTGAGACAGTCCAACACGGTGTTCCATGGAGTAGTACCAGGTAAATCGGCTTACCCAGTTGGGAAAATTGATCTAGAGGTCACCTTTGGAGATGAACAGGACTCCAGGTCAGAGGCATTAACGTTTGAGGTGGTAAAGATCCGGAGCCCATATCATGCTCTGTTTGGAAGGCCGGTTTACGCCAAATTCATGGCTAGACCGTGTTATGTTTATCTACAGCTCAAGATGCCGGGTCACAAGGGAACTATCACGGTTCACGGAAGTCGCAAGATTGCATTGGAGTGCGAGGAAGGAGATGCAGCCTATGCAGAGGCAGTATGTGCTACAGAGGAGTTGAAATTCTACAAAGATAATGTTGATCCGGCAGATATGTCCTCGTTAAAGAAGCCAACTACAGAGCATGATCCGGCGTCGAAGTTTAAATCGGCAGAGGAAACCAACCAAGTTGACTTTGTACCAGGCGACTCATCCAAGCAGTTCACCATCAGCGCTAACCTTGACCCCAAATAGGAAAGCGCGCTCATCGAGTTCATCCGTGAGAACCGGGATATCTTTGCATGGAAACCTTCTGACATGCCAGGTATACCGAGGGAACTCGCTGAGCACAGTCTTAATATTGATTCAAAGTTCAAACCGGTCAAGCAGTATCTCTGCCGCTTCAATGAAGAGAGGCGCAAGGCTATAGGTGAAGAAGTGGCCAGGCTTTTGGCCGCAGGGTTCATAATTGAGGTGTTCCACCCGGAGTGGTTGGCTAATCCGGTTCTGGTGTTAAAGAAAAATCGAAAGTGGAGGATGTGTGTGGATTACACAGATTTAAACAAGGCTTGTCCAACCGATCCTTTTGCTCTCCCCCGTATTAATCAAATAATTGATGCCACGGCGGGATGTGAGCGGCTAAGTTTTTTGGATGCATATTCAGGGTATCATCAGATCAAGATGGTGATACGTCCAAAATGTATCTATAATTTCTGCTTGCTCCATGCCACTTTTGGGTGATATTGCTATGATATTCATACACTTCCATACACTTTTGATCATATTTGGACTAACTTACTAATCCAGTGCACCCCAGTGCCAGTTCCTGTTTTCGGCTGTTTTTGTATTTCAGGTTTTCACGTTACGAGAACCGCCAGGAAAAATCCAGAAAAATTATAAAAAAAATCAGCGTTCCGGAAACTACCGTGCGTCCGAAGGGCAGCCGGGGGGGGCACCAGGGCTCCAGGCGCCCTGGCGGCGCCCCCCCCCCCCTCCCGGCCGCGCCGGGGGGGGGGGCGCCTGGGCCCCCCGAAGCTTCCCCGATGCTCCCCTTTGGCATATATTTAAAGCGTCCTCCGAAACCCTCAGAACAGGAACTATTTTCGCGATCCCATCTCTGTTCCGCCGCCGCCGCCGCTTCCAAGATCGGGAGCACCAGGAGAACTCTTCCCGGCACCCTGCCGGACGGGAGGATCACCACCGGGAGCTTCTCCACCACCATGGACGCCTCCCGGATGACTCGTGAGTAGTCTCCCTTGGACCATGAGTCCATGACCAGTAGCTATGTGATGTTCTCCTCTCGTTCTTGTGCTTCACTAATTAGTCCTCGTGAGCTGCCCTACATGATCGAGGCACATATGTAATCCTTATGATGTTGCTATGTTGAGTTTGCTGGGATCCGATGGATTATGGGATTATGTTCAGATTGATCTTTAGTAATATATTTGATCTACCTCTTTTATATTTATGTTCATAAGTAATTCTTGCATGTTCTCTGTTGTTATTTATTGCTTTGGCCAAATAATAAGTAGTGACTCCAAGAGGGAACGTTATGCTCGATTGTGGGTTCATGCCCCTCGATGACTAGCTTGGGTGACAGAAACATGAGTCTAGGGGATGTGTTGTTGCCACAAGGGGGAAAACAACGGTAATTGTGCCCGCGGGTGCAAGGATTGTTTACTTTACGCAAAGTTCTTTTAATGCAGTTGTCTATTGCATTGAGTTTACACTATGGGTGGGACTCGCAACTTAATACCAGCGAGATGTTCTGTATAGATATCTCAAGGTGGATGATTAGTAGTAGATATTGATGGATTTCGGTCTACTTACTTTAGCATACCGCCCATGCTTTGAACCTCAACCTTTCTGCAATGTAATCAGCATTGGTTTGCGTTCGTGGTCCTGTCAATTGCCCAGCTATAATTTGTTTACCTCACATAGCTGTTTTATCGTCTTTTGGGAGAGAGACATCACTAGTGAACATTATGAGAATCCGGTCCATATTACCATCATTGATCACATCCGCTATTTACTTTTCGCTATTTATTTACTATTGCAAAACATTATCTATCACTACTATCATTTGCTTTTAACCCTTTGCGAACTACAAGGCCGGAGGGATTGATAACCTCTCTGTACTCGTTGGGAGCAAAGTTATTTGTATCTGTGTGCAGGTCCACGTTGATTGCTAATACGCGCCGTTAGCAGTTGACACCTACTTGTTGAACCTAGGAGTCTCTGGGAATTCGATCCTTGGTATCTTTGCTAAGGGAAAACACTTCTACATACTGCATCTTACACCTTCCACTTGGGGTAACCAACGAGGGGTTCGAGGCCCATCAAGGAGTATTTTCTGGCGCCGTTGCCGGGGACTCCACTCTTCAGGATAGGGGAGTTGCACGCTATCTTTTACCTTTGCTTTTTAGTCTTGTTAGTTTACCTTTCAGTTTTTGCTTTAGTACCTTTTATCGAAAATCACAAAAACAGTTATCTCGTTCTTTAGTTGTCATTATGTCGGGTCCTTTTGTCTTTGACGAGGCAGAAGTTCTCACCTTTAAACAAAGAGGTGGGGAAAGTTTGAAAGATGCTTGGTATAGAATTAATGATTCACAAAAAAGAGCCACCAAGAAGCAACCTACTACTATCTTGCTTAGAAATGTTTATGTTGGAATTACTTCTTGGAATAGGTTTATTCTAGATACTGCTATCAATAGGAATTTCCTAGAGGCCCCAGTTTGGGAGTCTCTTAGTATTATTGAAAATCTTGTTGGGAATCTCCCTGTTGTTAGCATTCGAGAAGACATCACCCTAGCTCAAATTATGAAAAAACTTGAAAAGATAGAGCTAGAGATGCCAAGCATTAATAAGATAAATGAGTTGGATCATAAGATCCATGGGAATTTGAATAGACTTGATAGCTCCATGCATAAATTTTTTAAAATTTTGGAGACCGTCAAATTCCATGACTTGGACTCTTCTAGGATAGACAAGATTGAGGAAATATTTAATACCCTAGGAACTACCTTCTCCTCAATCAAAACCAAAAAGGTAGAAACTCCGGCAAAGAGGGAGCCTAAGTTCGTTCACGTTCCAAAGGCTCCCCGTTCTAAAAGTAATCCATCTATTGCCAAAGGGGTTGAAACTGTTAAGACCTTGGAAGAAACACCTGTCTTTGATAAATTTATAAATGAATCTTCCCTTGACTTTTATCCTTTTGGTCTTCTACCTAGGAGTTTCTCTATGAGGCCTTTATTTGAGAGTCCTCTTAAAACTAGTTTTATTATTGAAGAGCTTTTTGATGATCTTGATGATGGTTCAATTGATACAACTTGATCTATGCATTATGCCTAGCTTAAAGGCATAAATGAAAGCACTTTTGGGAGGCAGCCCACATGAATAAATTATTTGCTTTTGTTGTGTCTTGATGTTGTTTACTGCTGTAGCATCATCATTGTATCTTTGCTTTTCATATTTGTGCCAAGTATAGCCTCTGATTGCTAGAAAGTTCAAAAGTTGTGAGGTGCTGTCCAGGAAACAGATTCTGTCCTTGGATAGCAAAATTCGTATAAAATCACCAGATCATATTTTTGGTCTGAATTGTTTCTACAGCGTTCTCTATATAATTGTCTTTCGTGCGTCTGTTCTGAGTTTTTTGATTTGAGTTGCAGAAGTATCCCGAACAGATCAATTACTACCTGCTATTCTGTTTTTCACAGATTCTGTCCTGTTTTGCCTTTCCTTCATTTTGCAAATCAAGAGCTTGCTTTTTCTTTGCAAAAACCTTTTGGCAATCTTGAGAAACAGTAGAACTTCAAGAATATCTTTATTTCCAGCAAGGTATAATTATTTTATTAAGGGTACTAACCTCGCTAATCAGATTATGATGAGTTATGTATGAAGGGAGTTTTCAAGTGTGCGAGGGAAGATGATAAAAAGATTCAGGAGTGTCAAGCGCTCAAGATTGGGGATGCCCCCATGCACCCCCAAGAAATATTCAAGGAGACTCGAGCATCTAAGCTTGGGGATGCCCCCGTGCATCCCCTTCTCCATCAACATTATCAGTTCGTCTTTCGTTTCGCTATATTTTTATCACTGCATGTGTTATGTGCTATGCTTGGAGCGTCTTGCTTTTAGTTTTCTTTTTAGTTTTTCATAACGAGTCGGAACTCAGCATTCTTTATATGGGAGAGAAACACGCTCCACCTCTACCTAGAACATAATATAGAATTTTCATGTCTATCTTTGCTGTGTGTGTTCTTTGTCTTTTAATAGCTACTATCATGCTCTGCTCTTAGTATTCATGCTTATCTTTTCAAAGAGCTTTTGTTTAGTTGGTTGCTTGAACTCTCTTTAATTATCATGCTCACCTTATTAAGAGAGTTTGCTTCCGTTGTGTTGCTTAATATGTCTATGATAAAGATGCTACGTGCATAATGGTGCTTAGTAGTTCAGGTTTTCTTATGGTTAGTCTCAAATAGCTGGGGGATTCCCAATGTGTTATTGGAGTACCAACTTGGTTTGTTTGCCTATGATGTGGTATGGTTTAGTAATATCTTCCTTCGAGAATTTATTTTGATTGACTTGGCGTATGCTCACGCATATTTAAGACTGTAAAGAAAGTCTGTCAAGCCTTGATGATCTTTTATTTCTGAATAGCGATATAACTACCATGCCTGATTCAATATTGCTTTGTCGCTCTGCATGATTATGACCGTCATTGCTCTCTTAGTTGGTCGCTTCCAGTCTTTTGCTAACCTCCACCTGTACTAAGCAGACTAACCTTGCAATACATAGCTCATGGGAAAGTAGCTAAAAAACTATTGTGGTAAAGAATATGTTGCCTATGTATCTTATTTCTTATAAGTTGCTTGCTGAGCGGTAACCATGTTTCTGGGGACGCCATCAACTGTCACACTTTTGTTGAATATCATGTGAGTTGCTATGCATGTTCGTCTTCTCTGAAGTAAGGGTAATTTGCCGTGGGTTGAATGAATGTGCATATTGTTAGAGAAGAACATTGGACCGCCAACCAAAGCCATGTATCATGGTGGAAGTTTTAGCTTGGACATTAATCCTGAATCTCTTATGAGAATATGCTTATGCATTTAAGAGGAGTCCATCATCTATTTTCTATGTTGTCCCGGTATGGATGTCCTCAAGTTGAGATCTATCAAAAACAAGAAATCAAATGCGATTTATCTCCTTGGACCTTTGTACAGGTGGCATAGAGGTACCCCTTTGTGACACTTGGTTAAAACATATGTAATGCAATGATAATCCATGGAAATCCGAGCTAATTAGGACAAGGTGCGAGCACTATTGGTATTCGATGCATGACGCTTGCAACTTATAGGATGTTTTATGCATGACACATATGAAGTACTACTACCGTTGACAAAATTGCTTCCATGTTTTCAAAATAAAAAGCTCTAACATATAACCATTCTTTTTCTTCAAGCACCAACTACTGAGAGCATGATTGTCATTCTAAGTGTAATGTGCATTGTCCCAAAGTAGCATTGTCTTTTGCATGATTGTGATATCGTTTATTTTGAAATCATTGTATCTAGTCATCACTTAAACCTTGAAGGTGCCCCTGCATTTACGTTTTGCTTCACTAAAGGGGGCAAGCTAGATATCACTTTATCATATTTGCACATCATGTTCATTACAAACCTTTTTGATGTTTCAATGTCATATTGTAAAACTTTCAGTCATTTGTGATTTTCTCATGAGGCAACTTAATTACTATAGAATCATTGTCTCAGTAAGCTTTTGTCATATGACTATAAATAAGTCCTATATGGTTAATAGCATGTCACCACAGAAATTATTCTTGTTATCATTTACCTACTCGAGGACGAGCAGGAATTAAGCTTGGGGATGTTGATACGTCCAAAACGTATCTATAATTTCTGCTTGCTCCATGCCACTTTTGGGTGATATTTCTATGATATTCATACACTTCCATACACTTTTGATCATATTTGGACTAACTTACTAATCTAGTGCACCCCAGTGCCAGTTCCTGTTTTCGGCTGTTTTTGTATTTCAGGTTTTCACGTTACGAGAACTGCCAGGAAAAATCCAGAAAAATTATATAAAAAATCAGCGTTCCGGAAACTACCGTGCGTCCGAAGGGCAGCCGGGGGGGGCACCAGGGCTCCAGGCGCCCTGGCGGCACCCCCCCCCCCCCCCGGGCCGCGCCGGGGGGGCGCCTGGGCCCCCCGAAGCTTCCCCGATGCTCCCCTTTGGCATATATTTAAAGCTTCCTCCGAAACCCTCAGAACAGGAACTCTTTTCGCGATCCCATCTCTGTTCCGCCGCCGCCGCCGCTTCCAAGATCGGGAGCACCAGGAGAACTCTTCCCGGCACCCTGCCGGAGGGGAGGATCACCACCGGGAGCTTCTCCACCACCATGGACGCCTCCCGGATGACTCGTGAGTAGTCTCCCTTGGACCATGAGTCCATGACCAGTAGCTATGTAATGTTCTCCTCCCGTTCTTGTGCTTCACTAATTAGTCCTCGTGAGCTGCCCTACATGATCGAGGCACATATGTAATCCTTATGATGTTGCTATGTTGAGTTTGTTGCGGTCCGATGGATTATGGGATTATGTTCAGATTGATCTTGAGTAATATATTTGATCTACCTCTTTTATATTTATGTTCATAAGTAATTCTTGCATGTTCTCCGTTGTTATTTATTGCTTTGGCCAAGTAATACGTAGTGACTCCAAGAGGGAACGTTATGCTCGATTGTGGGTTCATGCCCCTCGATGACTAGCTTGAGTGACAGAAACATGAGTCTAGGGGATGTGCTGTTGCCACAAGGGGGAAAACAACGGTGCTTGTGCCCGCGGGTGCAAGGACTGTTTACTTTACGCAAAGTTCTTTTAAAGCAGTTGTCTGTTGCATTGAGTTTACACTATGGGTGGGACTCGCAACTTAATACCAGCGAGATGTTCTGGATAGATATCTCAAGGTGGATGATTAGTAGTAGATATTGATGGATTTTGGTCTACTTACTTTAGCGTACCGCCCATGCTTTGAACCTCAACCTTTCTGCAATGTAATCAGCATTGGTTTGCGTGTGGTCCTGTCAATTGCCCAGCTATAATTTGTTTACCTCACATAGATGTTTTATCGTCTTTTGGGAGAGAGACATCACTAGTGAACATCATGAGACTCCGGTCCATATTACCATCATTGATCACATCAGCTATTTACTTTTCGCTATTTATTTACTATTGCAAAACATTATCTATCACTACTATCATTTGCTTTTAACCCTTTGTGAACTACAAGGCCGGAGGGATTGACAACCTCTCTGTACTCGTTGGGAGCAAAGTTATTTGTATCTGTGTGCAGGTCCAAGTTGATTGCTAATACGCGCCGTTAGCAGTTGACACCTACTTTTTGAACCTAGGAGTCTCTGGGGATTCGATCCTCGGTATCTTTGCTAAGGGAAAACACTTCTACATACTGCATCTTACACCTTCCACTTGGGGTAACCAACGAGGGGTTCGAGGCCCATCAAGGAGTATTTTCTGGCGCCGTTGCCGGGGACTCCACTCTTCAGGATAGGGGAGTTGCACGCTATCTTTTACCTTTGCTTTTTAGTCTTGTTAGTTTACCTTTTAGTTTTTGCTTTAGTACCTTTTATCGAAAATCACAAAAATAGTTATCTCGTTCTTTAGTTGTCATTATGTCGGGTCCTTTTGTCTTTGACGAGGCAGAAGTTCTCACCTTTAAACAAAGAGGTGGGGAAAGTTTGAAAGATGCTTGGTATAGAATTAATGATTCACAAAAAAGAGCCACCAAGAAGCAGCCTACTACTATCTTGCTTAGAAATGTTTATGTTGGAATTACTTCTTGGAATAGGTTTATTCTAGATACTGCTATCAATAGGAATTTCCTAGAGGCCCCAGTTTGGGAGTCTCTTAGTATTATTGAAAATCTTGTTGGGAATCTCCCTGTTGTTAGCATTTGAGAGGACATCACCCTAGCTCAAATTATGAAAAAACTTGAAAAGATAGAGCTAGAGATGCCAAGCATTAATAAGATAAATGAGTTGGATCATAAGATCCAAGGGAATTTGAATAGACTTGATAGCTCCATGCATAAATTTTTTAAAATTTTGGAGACCGTCAAATTCCATGACTTGGACTCTTCTAGGATAGACAAGATTGAGGAAATATTTGATACCCTAGGAACTACCTTCTCCTCAATCAAAACCAAAAAGGTAGAAACTCCGGCAAAGAGGGAGCCTAAGTTCGTTCACGTTCCAAAGGCTCCCCGTTCTAAAAGTAATCCATCTATTGCCAAAGGGGTTGAAACTGTTAAGACCTTGGAAGAAACACCTGTCTTTGATAAATTTATAAATGAATCTTCCCTTGACTTTTATCCTTTTGGTCTTCTACCTAGGAGTTTCTCTATGAGGCCTTTATTTGAGAGTCCTCTTAAAACTAGTTTTATTAGTGAAGAGCTTTTTGATGATCTTGATGATGGTTCAATTGATACAACTTGATCTATGCATTATGCCTAGCTTAAAGGCATAAATGAAAGCACTTTTGGGAGGCAGCCCACATGAATAAATTATTTGCTTTTGTTGTGTCTTGATGTTGTTTACTGCTGTAGCATCATCATTGTATCTTTGCTTTTCATATTTGTGCCAAGTATAGCCTCTGATTGCTAGAAAGTTCAAAAGTTGTGAGGTGCTGTCCAGGAAACAGATTCTGTCCTTGGATAGCAAAATTCGTATAAAATCACCAGATCATCTTTTTGGTCTGAATTGTTTCTACAGCGTTCTCTATATAATTGACTTTCGTGCGTCTGTTCTGAGTTTTTTGATTTGAGTTGCAGAAGTATCCCGAACAGATCAATTACTACCTGCTATTCTGTTTTTCACAGATTCTGTCCTGTTTTGCCTTTCCTTCATTTTGCAAATCAAGAGCTTGCTTTTTCTTTGCAAAAACCTTTTGGCAATCTTGAGAAACAGTAGAACTTCAAGAATATCTTTATTTCCAGCAAGGTATAATTATTTTATTAAGGGTACTAACCTCGCTAATCAGATTATGATGAGTTATGTATGAAGGGAGTTTTCAAGTGTGCGAGGGAAGATGATAAAAAGATTCAGGAGTGTCAAGCGCTCAAGATTGGGGATGCCCCCATGGACCCCCAAGAAATATTCAAGGAGACTCGAGCATCTAAGCTTGGGGATGCCCCCGTGCATCCCCTTCTCCATCAACATTATCAGTTCGTCTTTCGTTTCGCTATATTTTTATCACTGCATGTGTTATGTGCTATGCTTGGAGCGTCTTGCTTTTAGTTTTCTTTTTAGTTTTTCATAACGAGTCGGAACTCAGCATTCTTTATATGGGAGAGAAACACGCTCCACTTCTACCTAGAACATAATATAGAATTTTCATGTCTATCTTTGTTGTGTGTGTACTTTGTCTTTTAATAGCTACTATCATGCTCTGCTCTTAGTATTCATGCTTATCTTTTCAAAGAGCTTTTGTTTAGTTGGTTGCTTGAACTCTCTTTAATTATCATGCTCACCTTATTAAGAGAGTTTGCTTCCGTTGCGTTGCTTAATATGTCTATGATAAAGATGCTACGTGCATAATGGTGCTTAGTAGTTTAGGTTTTCTTATGGTTAGTCTCAAATAGCTGGGGGATTCCCAATGTGTTATTGGAGAACCAACTTGGTTTGTTTGCCTATGATGTGGTATGGTTTAGTAATATCTTCCTTTGAGAATTTATTTTGATTGACTTGGCGTATGCTCACGCATATTTAAGACTGTAAAGAAAGTCTGTCAAGCCTTGATGATCTTTTATTTCTGAATAGCGATATAACTACCATGCCTGATTCAATATTGCTTTGTCGCTCTGCATGATTATGACCGTCATTGCTCTCTTAGTTGGTCGCTTCCAGTCTTTTGCTAACCTCCACCTGTACTAAGCAGACTAACCTTGCAATACATAGCTCATGGGAAAGTAGCTAAAAAACTATTGGGGTAAAGAATATGTTGCCTATGTATCTTATTTCTTATAAGTTGCTTGCTGAGCGGTAACCATGTTTCTGGGGACGCCATCAACTGTTACACTTTTGTTGAATATCATGTGAGTTGCTATGCATGTTCGTCTTCTCTAAAGTAAGGGTGATTTGCCGTGGGTTGAATGAATGTGCATATTGTTAGAGAAGAACATTGGACCGCCATCCAAAGGCATGTATCATGGTGGAAGTTTTAGCTTGGACATTAATCCTGAATCTCTTATAAGAATATGCTTATGCATTTAAGAGGAGTCCATCATCTATTTTCTATGTTGTCCCGGTATGGATGTCCTCAAGTTGAGATCTATCAAAAACAAGAAATCAAATGCGATTTATCTCCTTGGACCTTTGTACAGGTGGCATAGAGGTACCCCTTTGTGACACTTGGTTAAAACATATGTAATGCAATGATAACCCATGGAAATCCGAGCTAATTAGGACAAGGTGCGAGCACTATTGGTATTCGATGCATGAGGCTTGCAACTTATAGGATGTTTTATGCATGACACATATGAAGTACTACTACCGTTGACAAAATTGCTTCCATGTTTTCAAAATAAAAGGCTCTAACATATAACCATTCTTTTTCTTCAAGCACCAACTACTGAGAGCATGATTGTTATTCTAAGTGTAATGTGCATTGTCCCAAAGTAGCATTGTCTTTTGCATGATTGTGATATCGTTTATTTTGAAATCATTGTATCTAGTCATCACTTAAACCTTGAACGTGTCCCTGCATTTATGTTTTGCTTCACTAAAGGGGGCAAGCTAGATATCACTTTATCATATTTGCACATCATGTTCATTGCAAACCTTTTTGATGTTTCAATGTCATATTGTAAAACTTTCAGTCATTTGTGATTTTCTCATGAGGCAACTTAATTACTATAGAATCATTGTCTCAGTAAGCTTTTGTCATATGACTATAAATAAGTCCTATATGGTTAATAGCATGTCACCACAGAAATTATTCTTGTTATCATTTACCTACTCGAGGACGAGCAGGAATTAAGCTTGGGGATGTTGATACGTCCAAAACGTATCTATAATTTCTGCTTGCTCCATGCCACTTTTGGGTGATATTGCTATGATATTCATACACTTCCATACACTTTTGATCATATTTGGACTAACTTACTAATCCAGTGCACCCCAGTGCCAGTTCCTGTTTTCGGCTGTTTTTGTATTTCAGGTTTTCACGTTACGAGAACTGCCAGGAAAAATCCAGAAAAATTATATAAAAAATCAGCGTTCCGGAAACTACCGTGCGTCCGAAGGGCAGCCGGGGGGGGGCACCAGGGCTCCAGGCGCCCTGGCGGCGCCCCCCCCCCCCCCCCCCGGGCCGCGCCGGGGGGGGCGCCTGGGCCCCCCGAAGCTTCCCCGATGCTCCCCTTTGGCATATATTTAAAGCATCCTCCGAAACCCTCAGAACACGAACTCTTTTCGCGATCCCATCTCTGTTCCGCCGCCGCCGCCGCTTCCAAGATCGGGAGCACCAGGAGAACTTTTCCCGGCACCCTGCCAGAGGGGAGGATCACCACCGGGAGCTTCTCCACCACCATGGACGCCTCCCGGATGACTCGTGAGTAGTCTCCCTTGGACCATGAGTCCATGACCAGTAGCTATGTAATGTTCTCCTCCCGTTCTTGTGCTTCACTAATTAGTCCTCGTGAGCTGCCCTACATGATCGAGGCACATATGTAATCCTTATGATGTTGCTATGTTGAGTTTGCTGCGATCCGATGGATTATGGGATTATGTTCAGATTGATCTTGAGTAATATATTTGATCTACCTCTTTTATATTTATGTTCATAAGTAATTCTTGCATGTTCTCCGTTGTTATTTATTGCTTTGGCCAAGTAATACGTAGTGACTCCAAGAGGGAACGTTATCCTCGATTGTGGGTTCATGCCCCTCGATGACTAGCTTGAGTGACAGAAACATGAGTCTAGGGGATGTGCTGTTGCCACAAGGGGGAAAATAACGGTGCTTGTGCCCGCGGGTGCAAGGACTGTTTACTTTACGCAAAGTTCTTTTAATGCAGTTGTCTGTTGCATTGAGTTTACACTATGGGTGGGACTCGCAACTTAATAACAGCGAGATGTTCTGGATAGATATCTCAAGGTGGATGATTAGTAGTAGATATTGATGGATTTCGGTCTACTTACTTTAGCGTACCGCCCATGCTTTGAACCTCAACCTTTCTGCAATGTAATCAGCATTGGTTTGCATTCGTGGTCCTGTCAATTGCCCAGCTGTAATTTGTTTACCTCACATAGCTGTTTTATCATCTTTTGGGAGAGAGACATCACTAGTGAACACCATGAGACTCCGGTCCATATTACCATCATTGATCACATCCGCTATTTACTTTTCGCTATTTATTTACTATTGCAAAACATTATCTATCACTACTATCATTTGCTTTTAACCCTTTGTGAACTACAAGGCCGGAGGGATTGACAACCTCTCTGTACTCGTTGGGAGCAAAGTTATATGTATATGTGTGCAGGTCCACGTTGATTGCTAATACGCGCCGTTAGCAGTTGACACCTACTTGTTGAACCTAGGAGTCTCTGGGGATTCGATCCTTGGTATCTTTGCTAAGGGAAAACACTTCTACATACTGCATCTTACACCATCCACTTGGGGTAACCAACGAGGGGTTCGAGGCCCATCACATGGCGATTAAGGACCAGGAGAAGCCAGCCTTCATAACTCCCTTTGGAGCCTTTTGCTATGTATCTATGCCCTTTGGGCTAAAGAGTGCCCAAGCAACTTACCAGCGTTGTGTACAGAACTGTCTTAAGGGGTAGATAGGGAAAAATGTCCATGCTTATGTGGATGACATTGTTGTAAAATCAAGAAAGGAGGAGACGTTGATAGAGGACCTAAAGGAAACCTTTGATAACCTCCGGGTCTATAAGATGATGCTTAATCCGGAGAACTGCGTTTTTGGTGTTCCGGCTGGCAAGCTCCTCGGATTCTTGGTATCAAACTGAGGAATAGAGGCCAATCTAGAGAAGATCAAGGCGATCACATCCTTGACTAAACCAGCTTGTATCAATGATGTCCAGTGCATCGCTGGCCGGATTACAGCGTTAAGCCGATTCATCAGCCGTTTGGGAGAGAAGGCAATTCCGCTTTATCAGATGCTGAAGAAGACAGACCGGTTTATATGGAGCGATGCTGCAAACGCCACGTTTGAGGACTTGAAGCGGCAGTTAGCAGAACCACCGGTCCTTGCTGCCCCTGTTGATAAGGAGCCGCTGCTGTTATACGTGGCCGCCAATGCCCGTGCAGTTAGCGTGGCAATCGTAGTGGAGCGCAAAGAAGTAGGCAAGGAATATCCGGTTCAGCGCCCGGTTTATTACGTCAGTGAGGTTCTAATTGAATCAAAACAAAGATACCCACACTGGCAGAAGCTGGTGTATGGCGTGTTTATGGCAAACCGGAAGCTGAAGCACTACTTCCAAGGCCACCCAATCACTGTTGTTAGTTCAGCTCCATTGGGGGATATAATCCAGAACAGAGAAGCCACTGGCAGAGTAGCAAAATGGGCCATTGAGCTTAGCCCACACGGATTGAAGTATGTATGACGTACTGCTATCAAATCCCAAGCATTGGTAGATTTCATCAATGATTGGACAGAATTGCAAGCACCAGAGGAGAAGCCGGATCATACATACTGGACTATTCACTTCGACGGTTCAAGGCAATTAGAAGGCTCGGGGGCTGGAGTTGTGTTAACTTCCCCACGAGGTGACAAATTTTGTTATGTCCTCCGACTAATGTTTCCTTGCAGTAACAATGCGGCTGGATATGAGGCACTGCTTCATGGCCTGCGGATGGCTAAGGAGATGAACTTGAGCCTGGTCAAGTGCTTTGGTGATTCAGATTTAGTGGCACAACAAGTATCTGGCAAGTGGGACTCTAAAGACCCTCTCATGGCGGCTTACAGGCGAGAAGTTGAAGAAGTTGCAGGATGTTTCAAGGGATATCAGGTGGATCACATAGACCGGTGGAAAAACGAAGCGGCCGATGCTCTAAGCCAGCTGGGTTCTCAGCGTAAACCGATGCCGCCGAATACTTTCTTGGATGAGCTACACAGTCCATCAGTTCAGGTACTATCGGAGGAGGATTTGGCTGTTCCTGATCCGGAAGCGTAGCTGGTTGCGGCACTTCATGTTATTCCGGATTGGACACTCCCTTACTTGGCGTATCTGAGCCGAGGAGAGTTGCCAGATGATGAGATTGAAGCTACACAGATAACCCGGCGATCCAAGTCCATGACAATTGTTAACGGAGACCTTCATCACCGCAGCGTTTCAGCGGTGTGTATCATCAGAAGAAGGCTATGACATCTTCGAGAGATTCATAAAGGGGATTGTGGTCATCACGCCAATTCAAAGTCCTTGGTAGCTAAAGCTTTCCGTCATGGGTTCTACTGGTTGACAGCCCATGCTGATGCGGAGGATCTAGTCCGGAAATGCGACGCTTGTCAGAAATTTTCACGGCGTGCTCTTGTTCCGGCACAGGAGTTGCGGATGATTCCAATTACTTGGCCGTTTGCGACTTGGGGGCTTGATATGGTTGGGCCTTTTAAATGATCCCAAGATCAAAAAACTCACATGTTGGTGGGAGTGGATAAATTTACAAAGTGGATTGAGGCAGAGCCTGTGAGCAAGTGTGATGCGGCAACATCGGTTAAATTCATCAAGAAGGTAATTTTCCGGTTTGGCTTTCCACACATCATTATCACTGATAATGGCACCAATCTATCTAAAGGAGAGATGGAAGAGTTTTGTCAAAGGGAGCATATTCGCCTAGATGTGTCTTCTATAGCTCACCCTCAACCAATGGTCAAGCTGAAAGGGCCAATCAAGAGATTTTGCGAGGCATCAAGCCCCGGCTTATGACTCCCTTGCAAAGAACACCAGGGTGCTGGGTTGAGGAGTTACCTTCTGTCCTCTGGAGCATCAATACTACGCCGAACAGGTCCACAGGCTACACACCTTTCTTCATGGTGTACGATGCTGAAGTGGTTCTTCCAAGTGATATCCGGCATGACTCACCACGGGTGGCAGCTTATGTTGAAGCAGCCAATGAGCAAGCAAGACAGGACAGCTTAGACCGGCTGGATGAAGAGCGTGACATAGCAGCATCACGATCTGCAATTTATTAGCAGGACCTGCGCAGATATCACAGCCGCCGGGTTAAAACCAGGAAGTTCCAGGAGGGGGACTTAGTACTCGAGCTCATCCAGGACCAGACAGATATGCACAAGTTATCCCCACCTTGGGAAGGGCCCTTTGTGGTCAGCAAGAACCTACACAACGGTTCATATTACCTGGTGGACGTTCGAGAACACAAAGACTCACGGACAGCAGAGGAAGAGACGAAGAGGCCGTGGAACATTGCCCTTCTGTGACCTTACTACACTTGAGCCATGAGCTCCGCTTCATGTATCCTGTATATATTATGATTAATAAATAAACCGGCACCCCTGGTAAACCGGGGGATCAGCCTTTTTTCTTCTGAATAAGTATCTTATGAGAGTTAACACAGATGCTTTGATTAGTCTATTTTGCTATGCAGGAAAATTATATAAGGGACCAAACAGGACTTTCCTTTCAAGCGCAACTCTTTCATAGGAACCCTACCTCCATGATCACTAGGGGGCTACGGATCACATTCGAATCCTCGCTTCATCCCTTCTGGTCCGGTTTATACGATCGTCTTCGCATCAGTGCCCTTTGGATTATATCCATTGATTGGCAAAAGAAAAATGTTCTTGCCCCTTGGATTATATCCGTTGATTGGCAAAAGAAAAAGTTCTTGCCCCTTGGATTATATCCGTTGATTGGCGAAAGAAAAATGTTCTTGCCCCTTGGATTATATCCGTTGATTGGCAAAAGAAAAAGTTCTTGCCCCTTGGATTATATCCGTTGATTGGCAAAAGAAAAAGTTCTTGCCCCTTGGATTATATCCGTTGATTGGCAAAAGAAAATGTTTTTGCCCCTTGGATTATA
>LR738713.1:45288824-45302042 GCA_902687465.1 Secale cereale | reverse complement strand
GGGGGCTACGGATCACATTCGAATCCTCGCTTCATCCCTTCTGGTCCGGTTTATACGATCGTCTTCGCATCAGTGCCCTTTGGATTATATCCATTGATTGGCAAAAGAAAAATGTTCTTGCCCCTTGGATTATATCCGTTGATTGGCAAAAGAAAAAGTTCTTGCCCCTTGGATTATATCCGTTGATTGGCAAAAGAAAATGTTTTTGCCCCTTGGATTATATCCGTTGATTAGCAAAAGAAAATGTTCTTGCCCCTTGGATTATATCCGTTGATTGGCAAAAGAAAATGTTCTTGCCCCTTGGATTATATCTGTTGATTGGAAAAAGAAAATGTTCTTGCTCCTTGGATTACATCCATTGATTGGCAAAAGAAAAAGTTCTTGCTCCTTGGATTACATCCATTGATTGGCAAAAGAAATCATTGCTCCTTGGTTTGCACCCATTGATTGGCAAAATGAACCATAGCCCTTTGGGTCGCATCCATTGATTTGCAAATATGGAGCCTGGCAGCTCGCAAAAAGCTTCGACTACATGGTCTTATTTGCAACAGTGTTTTGTGTTTTTTGATTTTTCAAAGTTTTGTGTGTTTTTTGATCCGGAACTGGGCAATTTCAAAGTTGACTACGTATCTACAAAAGTCTGGGTCATAGAACACCAGCATGATTTAAACCGGTGGTTATCATAGCCCGGGACAATCATTGGGCAAACGCCAAGCTGGTCCAAGAGCCTCATTACAATCTATACGTTTGATGATGTCAACCAGATTAAGGAGGTCAGACACACTTAACCAAAGGTATGAAATATTTTTGGATATAACATAAATACTCTTTCAATATATATGCCCATGGGAGCAATATGTTTGGTCCGGTGGTAAACCGCCAGGACATATTTCAGCTTTGTGTATGTAGATACAGATAACATAGCAGACAAGGGTTAAAAATTGGCAGATGCCAAGTCAAGACGTAAAATCCGGATCATGACAGACAATGTTTCGAACTATTCTATTACAAGGCACTGGCAGGCCTGAACGGATTAAAGTTTTTTCGCAACAGATTTTAGCAGCTAGGATTTAAAATAAGCAGTTTATGATTATTCTTCCTGCTGTGAAGGCTCAGGATCGTCTTGTTCCGGAACTTCTTCGTCTTCTTGAAGCGGCTGGAAATCGGGAACGCGCCCGTCGATCTTGGATAGCGCACGAAAGTATATTTCCTCAGTAATAAGATCGGACGGATCAACATCTGGAGCGAAAGTATGGGCACGCACTGGCGGGATCAGATTCTCGGTATCATAAACATGCCGGTCCACCCGTTCATTTTCAAAGTCATATGCCGGATGATACCTGGTCAGATCCGCTTCATTGGAAAGCTTGCTGGCAAGAGGAAGCATCTCCTTGGTTAAAGCGCGGAGGTCCTTGCCAGAGAAAGCAGATCCATCTTCCTTGTTACTAGGGTACCAGTTCATAGCTTCCTCCGGATTAAAATCCGGAACCCATGCCTTGGCCCTAGTCAGTGCTACAAGAGAGCCGGCCCGTGCAGCAGATTTCTTCACTTCTTCCAAGCATACAGGCAGTATAGATAGCTTCTCCAAAGTACCTTGGATAGTAGTGGGGGCCGCTTTGTGACGGGACATCGCACTTATAATCCTTTGAGCGCCGGAATACAGCTGCTCAACCAGAGTATAAGAGGCCTTGAGTTTCTTCCGAATATCATCCCCAAGATGGGTTATGTGTCGCCCTGCATATGATTGTTACAGTTAAACCGGAGCATAATAAAGATTGCAGAGATGAAAACATATGCAAACTAAGTACTCACCAAAGATGGCAGAGGTCATAAGTTCTATTTGTTGTCTTAAGTCGGTCAGCTCTTGCGTCACCGGATTAAGGACCTCTTCAGCATCCTTTGGACTTTTTTCAAGAGCGTTCCTCTGCACCTCCCAGGCTGTCCGTTCCGCTTCAAAATCTTTTTTCAATTTTTCAGTATTGGTCAAGTTCAGCGCCAGCTCATCCTTGGCTTTGGCAGAAGCAGTTTCGGTGGCAGCAAGTCTATTCCGGAGCTCAGTTACTTCTGCAGCCCTCCGGGTCAAGTCAGCCTACAAGGAAATCAAGTGGAGTAAAAGAGAAATTCAGACAAGTCTCAAGCATATAAACAAGTTATCCACTTGACACTTGGGGGCTAATGGGCAGTTGAAGTATTAAAAGAGAAATTCAGACAAGTCCCAGGCACATAAAACAAGTTATGCCCCTGGCACTTGGGGGCTAATGTAACTTCATTTTGCATACATTTGGAAGTACCGGTTCACCTACAACGAAGCTAAACCGGAACTTGGGGGCTACTATGGCATAAAGACAGAAGTACAAAGAATACAGAACAAAGACAAGTGAAGGAAGTTACCTCGTACTTATCCTTCATCATATTAACCAAGCCCAATTCATAATCGCGGCTGGTATGAAGCCGATTCAAATACCCGGAATAAAGTTCGTGGGCACTCAATTCGGCATAGTTGGACAAGTCCGTGCTCCACTTGCCCTTCTCTTGTTGAAGCTTCTCCTCTTTAGCAGTATGCTTGGCCAGATGATAGGCTCAACAGGAGCGGTAAAACTTGTCCCGGTTATCTGAACATCCGGAGAAGAGGCAGTGGTTGGCTGAGAAGGGGCAGCGGTAGGGGCCGGGCTAACAGGAGCTGGGTTAGTCTGAGGAGGGCTAACCCGGACAGGACTCGCCGGTTCAATGACATTTTCCACATTCGTATCTTCCGGGGCAACAATGTCATCATGGTCCATGGGAGCAGGATCATTAAACTGAGTTGCAAGATCACTCTCGGGAGGGAGGACTTCATCCGGATCAGCCGCCGGATCAGCAGTAGCAGTCTCGGCAGCCGCTTTGGTGGCCTTCGCCTTCTTGCTAGGCTTGGGCTTGCTGAAGGAAATTGAAGGAACAATGAGAATCATCAAGGAACAAATAAAAATATAAACCGGATGTTGAAAGGGATTTACCCAAGCACGGTCTTCAGTACTGGGACCTGTGTGGCAGTCGATTCACCAGAAGATGACAAAGGTGTCTCCTGATAGTTAGGATCAGACGGTTTAAGCGGTTTATGTATAAGTCCGGCCTTTGGATGGAGAAGAGTTGGAAAAAGTAAAACCTCAGAGCGGCGCCTGCGAGCCGGAGTAAGAGATATTCCGGAGGATTCTACTACATGGCCACTATGGCGTGTAGTCCGGCGTGCTTCATGCAGCTGCTTCTTCAAAAGAAATTTGGGGTCCAGTTGAGCGTAAGGATGAGAAAAAGGGTACTTCCGGGATGCCCGACGAATTTTGGGCACCGGCGGTTCAGAGTCTGAAGAAAGAGAGATTACCTCAACTTCTGCCGCTTTACTTCCTTCAGCCAAATCCTGTGGAAAGACACTGTTAACATAAATTTGGATAAAGAGAGATTAAAACATATCAGGATCAATTCATACCTCAGAATCCGGATCATCTTCCTCAGGAAGTGAACCGGAGGCAGCGGCCGCCTTCTTCTTCTTGACAACAAACGTCTTCCGGCGTGGCTGTTTGCCTGACTTATCTTGAGGTTTTCTTTTCCAGAAGGGGTTGTTGGCCTGTGCAGAAGATGAAAAATAAATAGAAGACAATTGATAAGGACGGATTAGAACGAACAGAAGAGGTCAGAAAAAACTTACTGCTAGCGGTTTGTTGTTCTCATAGAATGGAGCCAATCCAGTTTGGCTACACTCTTCCAGAGAGATGTTGAGCATTTTCTTTGCGGATTCAGTGACTTCTTTCTCAGGAAGCATTATGTCAATGTGGCGTTGAGGGTCATCCGTTTTTCCGGTATACTCATACATCAGACCGGAGCGCCGGCTCAGAGGAAGGATGCTCCAGGCAAGCCAACAACAAACGAAATCTACTCTAGTCAAACCGTTGGCCATAAAGGCCCTAAGCTTGGCAAGCTGAGGGGCAAACCGGGCCTGCTCTGAAGAACTAAGGCGCTGCGGCAGGGGATGATCCTCAAGAAGACGATGTTCACGATAACCCGGCAGTGGGTTTTCTCCTTCAGGCGAGGTATCTTTGCAATAGAACCAGGATTGGTTCCAGTCCTTGGGGTGTGTATGGAGAGCAGCGTGAGGGAAGATCACATCTCTTCTCTTCTGAATACTAACACTGCCCAGCTCTTGATGTGGTCCGGCAGTAAACTCTGTCCGCCGGTTTAAGTGGAAAAAGTCTCGAAACAAATCCATTGATGGTTCTTCTTGAAGGTATACTTCTAAGAAGACTTGAAAATTACAAACGTTTGATATAGAATTCGGACCTATATCTTGAGGATGGAGCTGAAAAGCGACCAGTACATCCCAAATTTTTTTTGAACCGGGAGGGCTAAAACCCTGGGCCATATGATCAAAGAAAACGATGACTTCTCCTTCTTTAGGGGTAGGAGGACACTCATTTCCTGGGGCCCACCATTTCATAACCGCTTGGGGGCCCAAAAGACCAATTGAAGCGGTATTGGTTAAGTCCTCTTCCGTAATGCGGGAAGGAGCCCAGTTGCAACAAACGAACTGCTTGGCAGCCATTTGAGAAAAAGGAAACGCTAAAAAGTATAGTGCAAAATCCGGATTACTAAGTACTGAAGCATAAACCAGAGCGTATCATCAAATTATATCGACGGTTTAGACAAGGGACTAATGGCATTGGCAACCCGGAAGCAGATGTGAAACGAACTGCTACCGGTTTATGATAACAAAAAAGAAGAGGCTAAACCGTCGGGCCTATGACCAATTCTTTGCAAGAGGAGTATATGATTGGTTAAACCGGTGAATAGCTTACAGATCTACAAGACGAAGAAACATGTTTCTACAGAAGGCTAAAGGAAAAATGGATCTGAGACGTAAGAAAAAGAGGAAATATATGCTCTGCTTATACAGGAAGAACCACGAAGGGTTTCTACAGACCAAATGAATCTAAGGTTTAATCTAAGGTTTGAATCTGAGGTTCAAATTTAAGGTTTAAACTACGGAGCAAGAGCGCTTTCAAAACAAATCCAAGTTTTGAATCTATGGCAAACATAACCCACAGGGATGAACAGCGAAGCTTCTAGGCGCCATGGCGGAGGCTATGGAGGAACCCTAGATTAAGATCTGAAGTGAGAAGAAAGGAGTACATGAGAAAGAAGTAGAAGGCGGTTGAGTACTCTGGACATGTTGCAGGGTGATGCAGCGGCCTGGCCTGACAACGGCGACGGGCTCGAAGACGGCGGCGGAGCTTCGGGCGACGGAGGAAGAAGAAGTTCAGAAGGAAGAAAAACAACAAGCTAAGCGGTATTTATAAAGCTGCTGAGGTGAAACGACAAGCACGGGAATCAAGGAGGACAGAGATTGGATAAATATTCCGTTGTCGCCTCGATTTTCGGGATAGCCTTTAACAAAGGTAACAAACAGCGGTGAGCAATAAATTCGGAGGTGATGTCACGACAAATTGAGATGATTTCTGGAGATGACGTCATAGCCGGTTTACAAAGCAGAAAAGCTATGGAGAGGAAATTTATGCAGAGACTTAGAACAATGACATGAACAAGTTCAAATCAATCTGGGGCCGAATGTCAGGGATATTACTAGCAGGTATAAACTGGCTAGGAAGATCCGGATTATATTAATGTAGCTGTGTTATCATAAGTCCAGTAGGTTATGAGTTAGAGGTTACGGCCCATGGAGGCTTAGGGCCCATATGTAAAGTTTACGGTTTATGAACCGTCATATCATGTAACTTGAGGAATAAGGTAGGAAGAATAGAGACCGAGGCGGGCACGATTATGAACCGGCCTCGGGACTCTGTAAATCGGACCGGGCGTCGCCTCCTATATAAAGGGACGACCCGGCAATGGTTCAGGGGAAGCAACAACCCATCGAGACTCAGGCAAGCAATCCGCTCCCTGTTCATCGACGCACAAGCAATACCAAACCAAACTAGACGTAGGCTTTTACCTTCGTCGAAGGGGCCAAACTAGTATAAACCCTTTGTGATCTTTGTGTGCTTTAACCTCTTCAAGCTAACCCGCGTGATGGCTCCACATCTAAGTCCTCTAAACCGAACATGTGCCGTGCCAATTCCACGACAGAATCCGTACGATGCAAATTTAAAGAACAATCATCAAGCTCATGGAAACCTAGGAAATCACACAAAGTTTTTGGGATAGTGGAGACACTTGCACCCAAATCACAGAAAGCAAAGCACTCATGATCTTTCATTTTAATTTTAATAGTAGGTTCTCACTCATCATAAAGCTTTCTAGGGATAGAAACCTCGAATTCAAGTTTTTCCTCATATGATTGCATCAAAGCATCAACTATGTGTTTGGTAAAAGCTTTATTTTGACTATAAGCATGCGGAGAGTTTAGTACGGATTGCAACAAGGAAATACAATAAATCAAAGAGAAATTATCATAATTTAATCCCTTGAAATCCAAAGTAGTGGGTTCATCACTATGCAAAGTTTTAATCTCTTCACTCCCACTTTTAACAATTTTAGCATCAAGATCTAAAAACTTTGAATCATTGGGACACCTTTTAATTAAAGTAGACTCATCTCCAATCCCATATTTATCAAGATTCATACTAGAAAACAAGGATCTAATAGGAGACACATCAATAACTTTCAGATCTTCAACTTTATTTTCATGATAACTAGAAGAACACGCTTTTATATAGTTATCTCTTTTAGCACGCATCCTAGCGGTTCTTTCTCTCCATTCATCAATGGAAATTCTCATGGCTTTGAGAGACTCATTGATATCATGCTTAGGTGGGATAGATTTAAGTTTCAAAGAATCAACATCAAGAGTAATTCTATCCACACTTCTAGCCAATTCATCAATCTTAAGCAATTTTTCTTCAAGCAAAGCATTGAAATTCTTTTGTGAATTCATAAACTCCTTAACACTAGTTTCAAATTCAGAAGGCATCTTTCCATAAGAGTTGTTGTAGGAGTTACCATAATTATTAGAGGAATTACTAGGAAAAGGCCTAGGATTAAAGTTTCCTCTAAAAGCATTGTTACCAAAATTATTCTAACCAACAAAATTCACATCCAAAGATTCATTATTATTTTCAATAAACGTGGATAAAGGCATATCATTAGAATCAGAAGAAGCACTCTTAGCAGCAAATAATTTCATAAGTTTATCCAGCTTTCTACTCAAAACACTAATCTCTTCAATAGCATGTACTTTTTTACTAGTAGATCTTTCGGTGTGCCATTGAGAATAATTAACCATAATATTATCTAGGAGTTTGGTAGCTTCTCCTAAGGTACTTTCCATGAAAGTACATCCTGCGGCCGATTCTAAAAGATTTCTAGAAGCAAAATTCAAGCCAGCATAAAAGTTTGGAATAATCATCCATAAGTTCAAACCATGTGTAGGGCAATTACGTATCATTAATTTCATTCTCTCCCAAGCTTGTGCAACATGCTCATGATCTAGTTGCTTAAAATTCATAATATCGTTTCTAAGAGAGATGATCTTAGCAGGAGGGAAATACTTAGAGATAAAAGCATCTTTGCATTTATTCCACGAATCAATACTATTTCTAGGCAAAGAGGAAAACCAAGTTTTAGCACGATCTCTATGTGAAAACTGAAAAAACTTCAATTTAACAATATCGTTATCCGTATCCCTTTTCTTTTGCATATCACACAAATCAACGAAGTTGTTTAGATGAGCAGCGGCATCTTCACTAGGAAGGCCGGAAAATTGATCTTTCATGACAAGATTCAACAGAGCAGCATTGATCTCACAAGATTCAGCATCGGTAATTGGAGCAATCGGAGTGCTAATAAAATCATTATTGTTGGTATTGGAGAAGTCACACAATTTGGTATTGTTCTGAGCCATAGTGACAAGCAAGCAATCCAACACACAAGCAAACAAGAAGCAAGCGAACGGTAAACACACGGCAAAAAGAAGGGCGAATAAAACGGCAAGGGTGAAGTGGGGGAGAGGAAAACGAGAGGGAAAAAATGTAATGTGAAGGATAAGGGTTTGTGATAGGTACTAGGTATATGACTTTTGCGTAAGCCTCCCCGGCAACGGCGCCAGAAATTCTTCTTGCTACTTCTCGAGCTTGCATTGTATTCCCTCGAAGCAGAAAGGGTGATGCAGCACAGTAGCGTAAGTATTTCCCATAGTTTTTGAGAACCAAGGTATCAATCCAGTAGGAGACCACGCACAAGTCCCTCGCACCTGCACAAACAAATAACAACTTCGCAGCCAACACGATAAGGGGTTGTCAATCCCTTTACAGTCACTTACGAAAGTGAGATCTGATAGAGATGATAGTTTGATATTTTTGGTATTTTTGGATATAAGAACAGAAAGTAAAAGCGGAAAAGTAAAGTAGATTGTAGATTGATATGTTGAGAATAGACCCGGGGGCCATAGTTTTCTCTAGTGGCTTCTCTCATGATAGCGGTATTGTACGGCGGGTAAACAAATTACTGTCGAGCAATTGATAGAAAAGTGATTAATTATGAGACTATCTAGGCATGATCATTATATATAGGCATCACGTCCGAGACAAGTAGACCGAAACAATTCTGCATCTACTACTATTACTACACACATCGACCGCTATCCAGCATGCATCTAGAGTATTAAGTTCATAAGAACAGAGTAACGCCTTAAGCAAGATGACATGATGTAGAGGGATAAACTCAAACATAGTGATATAAACCCCATCTTTTTATCCTCGATGGAAACAATTCAATACGTGCCTTGCTGCCCCTACTGTCACTGGGAAAGGACACCGCAAGATTGATCCCAAAGCCAAGCACTTCTCCCATTGCAAGAACTATAGATCTAGTAGGCCAAACCAAACAAATAATTCGAAGAGACTTGCAAGGATATTATAATCATACATACATATTTCAGAAAAGAACCAAATATTTCTCATAGATAATCTTGATCATAAACCCACAATTCATCGGATCTCGACTAACACACCGCAAAAAGAGATTACATCGAATAGATCTCCTCTAGGACCGAGGAGAACTTGGTATTGAGATGCAAAGAGAGAGAAGAAGCCATCTAGATACTAGCTATGGACCCGAAGGTCTGTGGTAAACTACTCACAACTCATGGTGAGGCGATGATGATGATGTAGAAGCACTCCGTGAAAGATCCCCCCTCCGGCGGAGCTCCGGAACAGGCCCCAAGATGGGATCTCACGGGAACATAAGGTTGTGGCGGTGGAACTAGGGTTTTCTCTGTTGTTCTGATGGTTTCGGGGTACGTAAATATATATAGGAAGAAGGAGGGCACCGGGGGCCAGACATGGGGCCCATGAGGCAGGGGGTCGCACCCTATAGGGGGGCGCGCCCCCACCCTCGTGGACGCCATGTGTGCTCTACTCCGTGGTTCTCAAGTCTCCCGAGCGTATTTTGCTCCAAAAATATCTCTCCCAAAGGTTTCATTCCGTTTGGACTCCGTTTGATATTCCTTTTCTGTAAAACCCTGAAATAGGCAAAAAACAACAATCAGGACTGGGCCTTTGGGTTAATAGGTTAGTCCCAAAAATAATATAAAAGTACATGAAAAAGCCCATTAAACATCCAAAACATCATAAATAATAGCATGGAACTATCAAAAATTATAGATGCGTTGGAGACGTATCACAGCTCCCAGATCTTGTCCCAGATATATTCAAAACAGACCTAGCGTGATCTGCCCACATAGCTCGGGAGACCCAGGTACTTCCCTTGGAGGCCCTCTCCTCGTAGATCAAGCACCTGAAGCAAGGACTGTGTCTTCTGGTGTGGTGTATTCCGGCTGAATTGGATGGCAGATTTGTCTCTGTTAATCGTCTCACCTGAGCCTCTTTCATACACCTCTAATAACTCGTTTACTGTTGCCATACTTTCCTCCGATGCCTCCAAAAGCAGCAGCGAGTCATCAGCAAAGAGGAGATGTGTAACCGCGGGTGCAGTTGGGGCGATCTTTATACCCTTTATGAGACCCACAGACTCCGTGTGATTTATCAAAGCCGAGAGCCCCTCTGCACAGATCAAGAACAGGTGCGGGGAGGCCGGGTCTCCCTGTCTCAAGCCATGTCCCGAAACCACCGTGTCCGTGCACCAATCATTGATCTTAAAAAACGAAAATGCACCATGCTCAAACACTTCGTGATTAGAGCCACAAACCCCGGTGCAAACCACAACTGGTACATAATTTTCTCCATGAAGGACCATTCCACTCTATCATATGCCTTGCTCATGTCAAGCTTTAATGTTGCAAAATGTGTCAAGCCCGTCCTCTTCTGTTTTAGGTAATGCATCATCTCATAAGCTAGGATTGTGTTATCTGAGATGAGCCTGCCCGGGACAAAGGTGCTCTGGTTTGGAGATATAATCTCACTCGAAATGCTCTTCAACCGGTTGGCAAGCACCTTGGAGACAAGTTTATACACTACGATACATAGGCTAATCGGCCGTAAATCTTTCAATCTTTCTAGGTTTTGAACCTTTGGGATCAGCACCACGAGTGTGTTGTTCCACCCCTCCGGTATACTGCCGCCTTGTAACACGTGTAAGACCTCACATACCACATCGTCACAAATCAGTTGCCAGTAGTGTTTATAGAAGATCGTCGGGAGGCCATCCATCCTAGCTGCTTTGAGGTCCCCAATACTATACAAAGCTTCTTTGGCCTCCGCTGCAGTGAACTCCGCTAGCAGAAAATCGTTCATCTGATCCATGACTATTGGTGCAATATGGTTTAGTATTTTCGCCGCTTCTGAACCTGCCATGGGGGTAAACAAGTTAGAGAAATAGTTAGTAACGAGGGCCATCAACCCCTCCTCACCCGACACCTCCACCCCATCCTCCCTCTTCAAAGTGTGGATCCAGTTTTTCCTCTTCCTCTCCGATGCAAAGGCCTGGAAGTATTTTGTGTTCCGGTCACCTTTCGACAACCAGTCCACATGAGCTCATTGGTGATACACCAGGTCCAGTTGATCCTCAAGTTTTTCCATTTGGTACTTCAAGGTAAACTCCCTTCGTAGTTGTGTTTGGGATATTGGTTGGCGACTGACTCCTTCAATTTCCTCCTTTAGCTTTCGAGCCCTCTTTTGGAGATCACCCAGAACATCATGACTCCATGTATGGAGGGCTCTGTTGACTACCCCCAGCCTGCACGCCACCGACGGCCCTTGCGCTTTCTCCCACGCCTCCCTCGCTATGTCATCGCACCCCTCCTCAAGGAGCCAGCGCGCCTCGAACCTCTTGTGTTGCATGTTACCTGGCCTGGCCCCTGGACCCCTACTGCCGTTTAGCCACAAGATGACCAACATGTGATCCGAATGATGCGGGTCCCCGTTGACCACTTTATAGTAGGGGAAGCGAGCGCACCAAGCTTGGGAAGCAACCGCTCTATCTAGGCGCTCCTGAATGTAACCATCAACTCGAAAGTAATAGTTGCGCCAGGTAAACACATCCCCCTCGAAGCCTAGGTCATTTAGATTGCAAACTTCCAAAGCATCCTAGAAATTCTGCATCGTCGAGTGCTCTCTAGGGACGCCTCCTGTTTCTCATGAGAAAACAAGATCTCGTTGAAATCACCGAGCACGACCCACGGGAGACTCGCCTGTTGATTTAGTGTCCTCAGTAGTTTCCAGGTGTCCACCTTCTTTTCCATGCGGGGTTCGCCGTATATTCCTGTGAGCCGCCACTTGAAACCATCCAACTCCTGCACCATGACATCGATATGCATTCTCCCCATCCATCTAAGCGTTGCATCCACTCCCTTCCTCCAGAATAAAGCAAGAGCGCTGCAACCTCTTGAGCTTGCGTTGTATTCCCTCGAAGAGGAAATGGAGATGCAGCATAGTAGCGTAAGTATTTCCCTCAGTTTTTGAGAACCAAGGTATCAATCCAGTAGGAGACCACGTGCGATTCCCTCGCACCTGCACAAAGAAATAAGAACTTCGCAGCCAACGCGATAAGGGGTTGCCAATCCCTTTACGGTCACTTACGAGAGTGAGATCTGATAGAGATGATAGTTTATATTTTTGGTATTTTTGGTTTATAAGAACATCAAATAAAAGCGGTAAAAGTAAAGTAGATGTAGATTGATATGTTGAGAATAGACCCGGGGGCCATAGTTTTCTCTAGTGGCTTCTCTCATGATAGCGATATTCTACGGCGGGTAAACAAATTACTGTCGAGCAATTGATAGAAAAGCGAATAATTATGAGACTATCTAGGCATGATCATTGTATATAGGCATCACATCCGAGACAAGTAGACCGACTCCTGCCTGCATCACCTACTATTACTCCACACACCGACCGCTATCCAGCATGCATCTAGTGTATTGAGTTCATAAGAACAGAGTAACGCCTTAAGCAAGATGACATGATGTAGAGGGATAAACTCAAGCAATATGATATAAACCCCATCTTTTTATCCTCGATGGCAACAATACAATACGTGCCTTGCTGCCCCTGTGACACCCCGAGACCGGTGCGCCTGGTGTCAGTCAGTTATTCGTTGTCAGTGCCTTGTCATCTGTGTGCGTGTGTGCATTCATCCATGTCATGTTGTCATGTGCATTGCATTGCTTTGTGTTGTCGTTTGCATCCGGTCCCACTCGTTCCTTCCCGTTGTTCGTTTCGAGTTCCGGAGCTCTCTCACGTGTCCGTGGCATCCCCGAGGCCTACTTTGGTGTTTGGCCGTGTAACGTTTCTAGTTTGACGTGAGACTTGTCGTGCGATGTTGTTTTGTTGTGTGTAACCCGCCTGTCAAATCTCGTCGCGTTTGGAGTTCGTTTGATGCTCGAATAGTTTTTCTCGTGGGCTGAAAGTACCTCCTCTTTGAGGCCCAAGACACCCCTCCAACAGCCCACCAACCCAACTCAAACCCCTCCCTTCATCTAGGCCATCCAATTGTGATCTCGTGGCCGAAAATCTCTCCTCATTTGGACAACCCTAGCTCCTTGTGCCTATATAAACGTCCACCCCATCCAATTTTTGCGTCTGAAACCCTAATGTTTCCACCTCTGCCGCGCTGTGCTTCCGACTCGTCGGCGCCGTGATTCCGACTCTTCGCCGCCGTGCTTCCGACCTCGTCTTCAACCTCGCTGCACCTGTGCTTGCGACTCTTCGCCGACGTGCTTCCGACTCTTCGCCGCCGTGCTTCCGACTCTTCGCCGCCGTGCTTCCAACCTCGTCTTCA
>LR738713.1:45267940-45288776 GCA_902687465.1 Secale cereale | reverse complement strand
CTTCCGACCTCGTCTTCAACCTCGCTGCACATGTGCTTCCGACTCGTCGCCACCGTGCTTCCGACTCTTCGCCGCCGTGCTTCCGACCTCGTCTTCAACCTCGTTGCACCAGTGCTTCCGACTCGTCGCCGCCGTGTTTCCGACTATTCGCCACCGTGCTTCCGACTCTTCGCCGTCGTGCTTCCGACCTCGCCGCCGAGCTGTGCTTCCGAAGTCGCCGTGCCGTGCTTCCGAAGCTGCCGCGCCGTGCTTCCGAGCCAGCCGTCGCCGCCGTTCGAAGAGGATCGGGAGGAGCCCGATCCAGATCTGCCTCTCCGGGCCGAAACCCTAGCGGGCCGGGACCCGGTAGCCCGTTAGCCCGCGGGGATCCGCCACCCGCTTCGGGCCGACCCGCGCCGGATCTGTTGACCGCGCCCGTTGACTTTGACCCTGAGGTTTCTTCTAATTTCACTAAGTCCCTAGAGTTTTTAATGTCTGATGTTGTTTTGTTTTGTGGATAACTTTTGTTGTGGATGTCCGATTTTAGCAAATGACATTTCAAAATGATCGTGGTGATATGCTCTGCACTTTGTTCCATTGTGCCATGCATGTTTGAGTTCATCTAGATGCTTAAATATCTGTTGCAAGAGTGCTACTTGTTATAAACTGCTGCTATTTTCTATTTTCATGCCATGTTTGAGATGTGATAACTTGGTGCATGTTTATCCAAATGATGCAAATGATATGTCAAAATGTTCATCATGAGATGCTCTACATGTTGGTTGCTTTAGCTTGCATGATAGAATTCATATTGCCATGTTTATCTCCTTTGTAAAAGTGCATTTGGCTATTATGTTTTGCAAGTTGTTACGAGATGCTTAGTTGATGAGCTTGTTGCTATTGTTGTGTTTGTCCCCATGTCACATGCCTTGTTGTTTTAGATTCTCCATGATGTGTTCTTTGATGTGGTGCATTCATCTTTCCATGATATGCCTTGTGTTGACTTAAACATGCTTGCAAACTCGCCATGTTGCTGTTACTGTTTTAACACTTAGTGAAATTTCACTAAGTCTGGAATCTGTAATTTCCAGATGCCATGTTTGCTTGTTGCTCTAGGAAAATCCATGCTAGTTTTGGGATGACTATTGATGATTCCTTGTTATATATGTTGTTGGCTATACATTCATGCTCTCACATGCTTATTTGGGTGGCTGTAGCATATTTAACTCTTGCTCCCAAGTTGCTATAAATTACTGCTGTTAGGATTTTGTTGTCATGTTCAAAATGTTTTAGCTTGTTGCTATTGATCCATGCCTCCTATGGAGATGCTCCAATGGACTTGTTTGCTGTAGGATATGTCTACTTCATGTTCATGCTTCTTATCACCATGTTTGAGTGCTGTAGCTTATATTTATCATGCTCCAACGTTGCGATGTGGCTGTTAAATTCAGCTTGTTGTTATATCTTGTTTCATGGGTATCTTTTAGCCCGTTGCTCCGTTTGGAGTGTTCCTTATATGAAACTTGTGTGATTTTGCATGTAGATTCATATTATCCTCTTGTTAACATGTTTTGAAGTATCTTGCTGTTGCATATTGCCATGCTCCTTGTGCTATATCTCTGTGCTTCCTATGTTGACTTTCTGTGCTTCCTAAGTGCATCTGCAGTGCTTCCTTAGTGCATCAGCCATGCTTCATGTATAGATTTGTCTTGCATCATACCTTGACATGTTATGCTTCATAGACTTGTTGTTCTTCATATATAGGCTTATTTGCATCATACTTGCTCAAGCATATTGTCATGTTTCCTGTGTTGTTTTCTGTGCTTCCTAAGTTGCCATGTTATGCTTCCAGTATAGACTTTATGTGCTTCCTGTATAGTCTTGACATGCATCATTGTTGGGGAACGTAGTATTTTAAAAATTTCCTACGATGACGCAAGATCTATCTACCAGATGCATAGCAACGAGAGGGAAGAGTGTGTCTACGTACCCTCGTAGACCGGAAGCGGAAGCGTCAAGTGACGCGGTTGATGTAGTCGAACTTCTTCGCGATTCAACCGATCAAGCACCAAACGTACGGCACCTCCGCGTTCAGCACACGTTCAGCTTGATGACGTCCCACGAGCTCTTGATCCAGTTGAGCTTCACGGGAGAGTTTCGTCAGCACGACGGCGTGGTGACGGATATGATGTATTCACCGGCACAGGGCTTCGCCTAAGCACCGCGATGGTATGACCGAGGTGTGTTTCTGTGGAGGGGGGCACCGCACACGGCTGGAACAATTCAACTTGTGTGTCTTGGGGTGCCCCCCTGCCCTCGTATATAAAGGAGCAAGGGGGGAGGCCGGCCGGCCCTTGGTTGGTGCGGCTAGGGGTGCAATCCTACTAGGAATAGGATTGCAATCCTATTCCTAGTAGGAACCACCAAAGAAGGAAGAGAGGGAATAGGAAAAGAAGAAGAGGTGGCGCCCCCCAACTCCTAGTCCAACTAGGAACCCTAGGTGGGGCGCCGGCCAGCCCTATGTGCTGCCTCTCTCTTTTCCATAAGGCCCACTATGGACCATCCCCCTTCGTAGGGGGTTCCGGTAACCCCCTCCGGCAATCCCGTTAAATCCGAAACTTTTCCGGTATACTTCCGGTGTCCGAATATAGTCGTCCAATATATCAATCTTTATGTCTCGGACATTCCGAGACTCCTCGTCATGTCCGTGATCTCATCCGGGACTCCGAACTACCTTCGGTACATCAATACTCATAAACTCATAATACCGATCGTCATCAAACGTTAAGCGTGCGGACCCTACGAGTTCGAGAACTATGTAGACATGACCGAGACTCATCTCCGGTCAATAACCAATAGCGGAACCTGGATGTTCATATTGGCTCCTACATATTCTACGAAGATCTTTTATCGGTCAGAACCGCATAACAACATATGTTGTTCCTTTTGTCAACGGTATGTTACTTGCCCGAGATTCGATCGTCGGTATCTCTATACCTAGTTCAATCTCGTTACCGGCAAGTCTCTCTACTCGTTCCGTAACACATCATCTCGTGACTAACTCATTAGTCTTTTGCTTGCAAGGCTTATTGTGATGTATGTTACCGAGAGGGCCCAGAGATACCTCTCCGACACTCGGAGTGACAAATCCTAATCTTGATCTATGCCAACACCACGAATACTTTCGGAGACACCTATAGAGCATCTTTATGATCACCCAGTTACGTTGTGACGTTTGATAGCACACAAGGTGTTCCTACGGTATTCGGGAGTTGCATAATCTCATAGTCATAGGAACATGTATAAGTCATGAAGAAAGCAATAGCAGAAAAACTAAACGATCATAGTGCTATGCTAACGGATGGGTCTTGTCCATCACATCATTCTCCTAATGATGTGATCCCGTTGATCAAATGACAACTCATGTCTATGGTTAGGAAACATAACCATCTTTGATCAATGAGCTAGTCTAGTAGAGGCATACTAGGGACATACTGTTTTGTCTATGTATCCACACATGTACTAAGTTTCCGGTTAATACAATTCTAGCATGAATAAAAGACATTTATCATGATATAAGGAAATACAAATAACATCTTTATTATTGCCTCTAGGGAATATTTCCTTCAGTCTCCCACTTGAACTAGAGTCAATAATCTAGATTACAAAGTGATGATCCTCACACCCATGGAGTCCTGGTGCTGATCATGTTTTGCCCGTGGAAGAGGCTTAGTCAACGGGCCTGCAACATTCAGATCCGTATGTATTTTGTAAATCTCTATGTCTCCCTCCTTGACTAGATCGCGGATGGAATTGAAGCGTCTTTTGATGTGCTTTGTTCTCTTGTGAAACTTGGATTCTTTCGCCAAGGCTATTGCTCCAGTGTTGTCACAAAAGATTTTCATTGGACCCGATGCACTAGGTATTACACCTAGATCGGATATGAACTCCTTCATCCAGACTCCTTCATTTGCTGCTTCTGAAGCAGCTATGTATTCCGCTTCACACGTAGATCCCGCCACGACGCTCTGCTTGGAACTGCACCAACTGACAGCTCCACCGTTCAATAAAAATACATATCTGGTTTGTGACTTAGAGTCATCCGGATCAGTGTCAAAGCTAGAATCGACGTAACCGTTTACGACGAGCTCTTTGTCACCTCCATACACGAGAAACATATCCTTTGTCCTTTTCAGATACTTTAAGATGTTCTTGACCGCTGTCCAGTGATCCACTCCTGGATTACATTGGTACCTCCCTGCTAGACTTATAGCAAGGCACACATCAGGTCTGGTACATAGCATTGCATACATGATAGATCCTATGGCTGAGGCATAGGGAATGACTTTCATTTTCTCTCTATCTTCTGCAGTGGTCGGGCATTGAGTCTTACTCAACTTCATACCTTGTAATACAGGCAAGAACCCTTTCTTTGACTGATCCATTTTGAACTTCTTCAAAATCTTATCAAGGTATGTGCTTTGTGAATGTACAATTAAGCGTCTTGATCTATCTCTATAGATCTTGATGCCTAATATATAAGCAGCTTCACCGAGGTCTTTCATTGAAAAACTTTTATTCAAGTATCCTTTTATGCTATCCAGAAATTCTATATCATTTCCAATCAACAATATGTCATCTACGTATAATATTAGAAATGCTACAGAGCTCCCACTCACTTTCTTGTAAATACAGGCTTCTCCAAAAGTCTGTATAAAACCATATGCTTTGATCACCTCATCAAAGCGTATATTCCAACTCCGAGATGCTTGCACCAGTCCATAGGTGGATCGCTGGAGCTTGCATACTTTGTTAGTACCTTTTGGATCGACAAAACCTTCCGGTTGCATCATATACAACTCTTCTTTGAGATAACCATTCAGGAATGCAGTTTTGACATCCATTTGCCAGATTTCATAATCATAAAATGCGGCAATTGCTAACATGATTCGGACAGACTTAAGAATCGCTACAGGTGAGAAAGTCTCATCGTGGTCAATTCCTTGAACTTGTCGAAAACCTTTCGCAACAAGTCGTGCTTTGTAAACAGTAACATTACCGTCTGCGTCGGTCTTCCTCTTGAAGATCCATTTGTTTTCGATGGCTTGCCGATCATCGGGCAAGTCAACCAAAGTCCATACTTTGTTCTCATACATGGATCCCATCTCAGATTTCATGGCTTCAAGCCATTTTGCGGAATCTGGGCTCATCATCGCTTCCTCATAGTTCGTAGGTTCATCATGGTCTAGTAACATGATTTCCAGAACTGGGTTGCCGTACCACTCTGGTGCGAAACGTACTCTGGTTGATCTACGACGTTCAGCAGAAATTTGATCCGAAGTTTAATGATCATTATCATTAACTTCCTCACTGATTGGTGTAGAAATCACTGGAACAATTTTCTGTGATGTACTACTTTCCAATCCGGAAGAAGGTACAATTACCTCATCAAGTTCTACTTTCCTCCCACTCACTTCTTTCGAGAGAAACTCTTTCTCTAGAAAGGATCCATTCTTAGCAACGAATATCTTGCCTTCGGATCTGTGATAGAAGGTGTACCCAACAGTCTCTCTTGGGTATCCTATGAAGACACATTTCTCCGACTTGGGTTTGAGCTTATCAGGTTGAAGCTTTTTCACATAAGCATCGCAGCCCCAAACTTTAAGAAACGACAACTTTGGTTTCTTGCCAAACCATAGTTCATAAGGTGTCGTATCAACGGATTTAGATGGTGCCCTATTTAACGTGAATGCAGCTGTCTCTAAAGCATAACCCCAAAACGATAGTGGTAAATCGGTAAGAGACATCATAGATCGTACCATATCCAATAAAGTACGGTTACGACGTTCAGACACACCATTACGCTGTGGTGTTCCGGGTGGCGTGAGTTGTGAAACTATTCCACATTGTTTCAAATGAAGACCAAACTCGTAACTCAAATATTCTCCTCCATGATCAGATCGTAGAAACTTTATTTTCTTGTTACGATGATTCTCTACTTCACTCTGAAATTCTTTGAACTTTTCAAATGTTTCAGACTTGTGCTTCATTAAGTAGATATACCCATATCTGCTTAAATCATCAGTGAAGGTCAGAAAATAACGATACCCGCCGCGAGCTTCAACACTCATTGGCCCACATACATCAGTATGTATGATTTCCAATAAATCTGTTGCTCGCTCCATAATTCCGGAGAACGGAGTTTTAGTCATCTTGCCCATGAGGCATGGTTCGCAAGCACCAAGTGATTCATAATCAAGTGATTCCAAAAGTCCATTATTATGGAGTTTCTTCATGCGTTTTACACCAATATGACCTAAACGGCAGTGCCACAAATAAGTTGCACTATCATTATTAACCTTGCATCTTTTGGTTTCAATATTATGAATATGTGTATCACTACAATCGAGATCTAATAAGAATAGACCACTCTTCAAGGGTGCATGACCATAAAAGATATTATTCATAAAAATAGAACAACAATTATTCTCTGATTTGAATGAATAACCGTCTCGCAACAAACAAGATCAAGATATAATGTTCATGCTTAACGCTGGCACCAAATAACAATTATTTAGGTCTAATACTAATCCCGAAGGTAGATGTAGAGGTAGCGTGCCGACGGCGATCACATCGACTTTGGAACCATTTCCCACGCGCATCGTCACATCGTCCTTAGCCAATCTTCGTTTAATCCGTAGTCCCTGTTTCGAGTTACAAATATTAGCAACCGAACCGGTATCAAATACCCAGGTACTACTGCGAGCATTAGTAAGGTACACATCAGTAACATGTATATCACATATACCTTTGTTCACCTTGCCATCCTTCTTATCCGCCAAATACTTGGGGCAGTTCCGCTTCCAGTGTCCAGTCCCCTTGCAGTGGAAGCACTCAGTTTCAGGCTTGGCTCCAGACTTGGGTTTCTTCGTGGAAGTAGCAACTGTTTTGCTATTCTTTTTGAAGTTCCCCTTCCTTCCCTTGCCCTTTTTCTTGAAACTAGTGGTCTTGTTAACCATCAACACTTGATGCTCCTTTTTGATTTCTACCTCCGCAGCTTTGAGCATAGCGAAGAGCTCGGGAATTGTCTTTTGCATCCCTTGCATATTATAGTTCATCACAAAGCCTTTATAGCTTGGTGGCAGTGATTGAAGAACTCTATCAATAACACTATCCTCGTCAACTTTGCAACCAAGTTGAGTCATATGATTGTAGTACCCAGACATTCTGAGTAAGTGTTCACTGATAGAACTATTCTCCTCCATCTTGCAGCTGTAGAACTTATTGGAAATCTCATATTTCTCGATTCGGGCATTTGCTTGAAATATTAACTTCAACTCCTGGAACATCTCATATGGTCCATGACGTTCAAAACGTCATTGAAGTCCCGGTTCTAAGCCGTAAAGCATGGCACACTGAACTATCGTGTAGTCATCAGACCGCGACTGCCAGACGTTCAAAGCGTCTACATTAGCGGGAGGGGGCTTGTCACCTAGCGGTGCTTCAAGGACATAATTCTTCTGTGCAGCAATGAGGATAATCCTCAGGTTACGGACCCAGTCCGTGTAATTGCTACCATCATCTTTCAACTTAGCTTTCTCTAGGAATGCATTAAAATTCAAAGGAACGGTAGCACGGGCCATTGATCTACAACAACATAGATATGCAAAAACTATTAGGACTAAGTTCATGATAAATTAAAGTTCGATTTAATCATATTAAATTAAAGAACTCCCACTTAGATAGACATCCCTCTGGTCATCTAAATGATCACGTGATCCAAATCAACTAAACCATGTCCGATCATCAGGTGAGATGGAGTAGTTTCAATGGTGAACATCTTATGTTGATCATATCTACTATATGATTCACGCTCGACCTTTCGGTCTCCAGTGTTCCGAGGCCATATCTGCATATGCTAGGCTCGTCAAGTTTAACCCGAGTATTCTGCGTGTGCAAAACTGGCTTACACCCGTTGTATTTGAACGTAGAGCTTATCACACCCGATCATCACGTGGTGTCTCGGCACGACGAACTTTCGCAACGGTGCATACTCAGGGAGAACACTTATACCTTGAAATTTAGTAAGGGATCATCTTATAATGCTACCGTCGTTCTAAGCAAAATAAGAAGCATAATAAGATAAACATCACATGCAATCAAAATATGTGACATGATATGGCCATCATCATCTTGTGCTTTTGATCTCCATCTCCAAAGCACCTTCAAGATCATCTTCGTCACCGGCGCGACACCTTTGATCTCCATCGTAGCATCGTTGTCGTCTCGCCAACTATTGCTTCTACGACTATCGCTACCGCTTAGTGATAAAGTAAAGCAATTACATGGCGATTGCATTTCATACAATAAAGCGACAACCATATGGCTCCTGCCAGTTGCCGATAACATTACAAAACATGATCATCTCATACAAAACCGTATAACTCATCATGTCTTGACCATATCACATCACAACATGCCCTGCAAAAACAAGTTAGACGTCCTCTACTTTGTTGTTGCAAGTTTTACGTGGCTGCTACGGGCTTTAGCAAGAACCGTTCTTACCTACGCATATAAAAACCACAACGATGTTTCGTCAAGTATGTGCTGTTTTAACCTTCACAAGGACCGGGCGTAGCCACACTTGATTCAGCTAAAGTGAGAGAGACAGACACCCGCCAGTCACCTTTAAGCAACGAGTGCTCGTAACGGTGAAACCAGTCTCGCGTAAGCGTACGCGTAATGTCGGTCCGGGCCGCTTAATCTCACAATACCGCCGAAGCAAAGTATGACATGCTGGTAAGCAGTATGACTAGTATCGCCCACAACTCATTGTGTTCTACTCGTGCATATCATCTACGCATAGACCTGGCTCATGATGCCACTGTTGGGGAACGTAGTATTTTAAAATTTTCCTACAATCACGCAAGATCTATCTACCAGATGCATAGCAACGAGAGGGAAGAGTGTGTCTACGTACCCTCGTAGACCGGAAGCGGAAGCGTCAAGTGACGTGGTTGATGTAGTCGAACTTCTTCACGATTCAACCGATCAAGCACCGAACGTACGGCACCTCCGCGTTCAGCACACGTTTAGCTTGATGACGTCCCACGAGCTCTTGATCCAGTTGAGCTTCACGGGAGAGTTTCGTCAGCACGACGGCGTGGTGACGGATATGATGTATTCACCGGCACAGGGCTTCGCCTAAGCACCGCGACGGTATGACCGAGGTGTGTTTCTGTGAGGGGGGCACCGCACACGGCTGGAACAATTCAACTTGTGTGTCTTTGGGTGCCCCCCTGCCCCCGTATATAAAGGAGCAAGGGGGGAGCCCGGCCGGCCCTTGTTTGGTGCGGCTAGGGGTGCAATCGTACTAGGAATAGGATTGCAATCCTATTCCTAGTAGGAATCACCAAAGAAGGAAGAGAGGGAATAGGAAAAGAAGAAGAGGTGGCGCCCCCCAACTCCTAGTCCAACTAGGAACCCTAGGTGGGGCGCCGGCCAGCCCTATGGGCTGCCTCTCTCTTTTCCATAAGGCCCACTATGGACCATCCCCCTTCGTAGGGGGTTCCGGTAACCCCCTCCGGCAATCCCGTTAAATCCGAAACTTTTCCGGTATACTTCCGGTGTCCGAATATAGTCGTCCAATATATCAATCTTTATGTCTCGGACATTCCGAGACTCCTCGTCATGTCCGTGATCTCATCCGGGACTCCGAACTACCTTCGGTACATCAATGCTCATAAACTCATAATACCGATCGTCATCAAACGTTAAGCGTGCGGACCCTACGGGTTCGAGAACTATGTAGACATGACCGAGACTCATCTCCGGTCAATAAACAATAGCGGAACCTGGATGTTTATATTGGCTCCTACATATTCTACGAAGATCTTTTATCGGTCAGAACCACATAACAACATACGTTGTTCCTTTTGTCAACGGTATGTTACTTGCCCGAGATTCGATCGTCGGTATCTCTATACCTTTTTTTTCGAAAAGGGGGCTATCCCCGGCCTCTGCATCAGAACGATGCATACGGCCAATATTATTAAATAGTTTAAAATCCAACAAAAGTCTCCAAAGTCTCCAGAAACAAAAACTAAAAGGGCTCAACAAGAGCAAGGGCATAAGCAAGACCACAACCGGCTGGCATAAGAAAGATAAAAGCACTACATGCCTATCCTATTACATAACCGCCATCCAAACCGGTTGAAGATACCCCGAGCTACCATCTCCCATCGGGTAGACCCAGTAACCAAACGCTCCCTGGCCTCCGTCTGAGTGAGTAGCGACCACATACGGATGAACCCAGTGGTTCTGAAGATAACCTGCAAAAAGTGAATAGTTGTTGTTCTGTTAAAGACCAAATCATTTCGGCAGTTCCAAACTGCCCATAGCAGAGCACATACTCCTATACGAATATGTTTAGCAGATTCAGAGTCTATCCCATCTAGCCACGTCCCAAATAACGTGTTGATAGAATTCGGTGGATTAATGTTGAAGGCTATGTGAATCGTCCTCCACAAGATTTTAGCCATAGGACAAGTCAGGAAAAGGTGCGTGATTGATTCCTGTTGGTCACAGAAACTACATCTGGTAGGTCCTGTCCAATTACGCTTAGCCAAATTATCCTTAGTTAAAATAACTTTTTTATGCACAAACCACATAAAAACTTTTATTTTCAAAGGAACTTTAACTTTCCAAACATGTTTCGATCTAGGCAATACACTAGTGTTAATCACGTCCAGATACATGGATTTAACCGAGAATTCCCCATTCTTAGTAAGTTTCCAGCACAACCGATCAGGCTGTTGAGACAACTGGACATCCATCAATCGTCTGACAAGATTAAGCCAGGATTCCCAACGGTTTCCCACTAGCGCCCTCCTAAATTGAATATTGAGCGGACTAGACTGTAACACTGTTGCAACGCAAGCGTCTCTACGCTGAACAATGTTATACAAGGAAGGATATTGGAGAGCAAGGGGCGTTTCCCCTAGCCATGCATCCTCCCAAAATCTTGTAGTAGAACCGTCTCCAACTATGAATTTTGTCCTATTGAAAAAGAGTGATTTCACCCTCATCAATCCTTTCCAAAAAGGTGAATCAGTCGGTCTCACTGTCACCTGGGACAAGGTTCTAGAATGAAGGTACTTGTTACGCAGAATCTGAGCCCAAGTGGCCTCCGTCCCTGCAGAGAGTTTAAACAGCCATTTGCTAAGGAGACATCTGTTCTTCACTTCTAGATTTTCTATGCCTAGACCTCCCTGGTCTTTCGGCCTACAGATGATATCCCATTTAGCAAGTCTGTATTTTCGCTTAAGCTCATCACTCTGCCAGAAGAAACGTGATCTGTAGAAGTCAAGCCTTTTCCTGACTCCTATGGGAACCTCAAAGAAGGACAGAAGAAACATTGGCATACTCGTGAGGACCGAATTAATGAGAATTAATCTTCCTCCATATGACAACAACTTGCCTTTCCAGCAGCTCAATTTCTTCTCAAACCGGTCTTCAATGCACTTCCATTCTCTGTTGGTCAGCTTACGATGATGAATTGGAATACCCAAGTATGTGAAAGGTAAAGCTCCCAACTCACACCCGAATAATTGTTTGTATGCCTCTTGTTCATCGTTAGCTCTACCAAAACAGAACAGTTCGCTCTTATGGAAGTTGATCTTTAACCCGGACAATTGTTCGAACAGGCATAACACGAGCTTCATGTTTCGTGCTTTTGCCAGATCGTGCTCCATAAAGATAATAGTGTCATCAGCGTACTGCAAAATAGATACACCCCCGTCAACCAGATGCGGGATTAGGCCTCCTACCTGACCCGCATCCTTCGCTCTTCCTATAAGAATTGCCAACATATCGGCCACTATGTTGAAAAGAATAGGTGACATCGGATCCCCTTGTCTCAGCCCTTTGTGTGTTTGGAAATAATGACCTATGTCATCATTCACCTTAATCCCAACACTTCCTTTTCGCGTGAAAGAGTCAACTTGGTGTCGCCAAGACTCATCAAATCCTTTCATGCGCAAGGCCTGTTGAAGGAAAGGCCATTTGACCTTATCGTAAGCTTTCTCAAAATCCACTTTAAACACAACCCCATCTAGTTTTTTGGAATGGATTTCATGAAGCGTTTCATGCAGAACGACAACCCCTTCGAGTATGTTTCTGTCCGGCATGAAAGCAGTCTGGGATGGCTGCACTACAGATTTAGCAATTTGTGAAAGCCTGTTAGTCCCGACCTTTGTGAAAATCTTGAAGCTAACATTTAGAAGACATATAGGCCTGAACTGCTCAATACGGACGGCCTCTGTTTTCTTAGGGAGAAGAGTAATCGTACCGAAATTGAGTTTAAACAATTGAAGCTGTCCGGAGAAAAGATCATGGAACAGAGGGAGCAAATCCCCTTTGATAATATGCCAGCATTTTTTATAAAACTCCGCCGGAAAGCCATCCGGCCCTGGAGCCTTATTATTTTTCATTTGTGAAATGGCCTCAAGCACCTCATTCTCCGTGAAAGGAGCAGTTAAAATCTCATTCTCGTCCGCCGCCAGTTGCGGAACATCGTCGACCCTAGACTCATCTAAAGCCACAAAGTTATCTTCCGGCGGCCCAAACAGCTGCTTGTAGAAATTGGAAATATAAACTTTCAGATTTTCTTGACCCAGAATAGTCCCCTCATCTTGCTCAAGCTGGAAAATCCTCTTCTTGCGGTGTTTTCCATTTGCAATCATATGAAAGAATTGAGTGTTATCATCCCCTTGGACGATTTTACGAACTTTAGCTCGTAATGCCCACTTCAATTCCTCCTCTCGAAGAAGATCTTTCAGTCTCAACTCTGCCTCTACCTTAGTTTCCAGCTCTCTGGTATCTAAAATAGTGGATTCGGCCTTTAAGTCTAGGGATTGAATAAGGGAAAGGAGTCTTTCCTTCTCAGCCTTATAAATCCCATGAGTGTGCTTAGCCCAACCCCGCAGGAAACTTCGCAGATGCCTGATCTTATTCTGCCATCTTTCAATAGGAGACCGGCCTCCTGAAGCTTTATCCCATTCTCTAGCGATCAGCTCCAGGAAACCTTCTCTATCGAACCATGATAGCTCAAAAGAAAACGTGTTCTTGTTTCCCACATGGGTGGGTTCACCAGAATCAACCAACAACGGGGTGTGATCCGAAATTGCGCGTGATAAAGCCTGTACCGTTACAAGAGGGAACTTCTGTTCCCAATCGACACTAGCTAGAACACGGTCCAGCGTCTCAAAAGTCGGGTTGGGAAGTGAATTAGCCCAAGTGAATTTCCTACCGGTCAGCTCTATCTCTCTGAGATCCAAGCTTTCAATGATAGTATTGAACATAAACGACCATCGGCCGTCAAAATTGTCGTTATTCTTTTCCTCCCTCCTTCGAATAATGTTGAAATCTCCCCCAACAAGGATTGGGAGTTGCTCGCTGCCGCAAATACGGACCAAATCAGCCAAAAAGTCTGGTTTTAACTCTGGCTGTGCAGCACCATATACCGCCACCAAAGCCCAATTAAACCCATCAGCCTTAGATCTAACCCGAAACTTTACCGCAAAATCTCCCATGACCACATTCCGCACTTCCAACGAGTCACATCTAACCCCCAGTAGGACTCCACCGGATCTTCCTCTTGGAGGTAGGCAGTGCCAGTCAAACTCGACACCTCCCGATAAAGTGCTAAGGAATTGTGGTGTAAAGTTATCCCTGCCGGTCTCCGACAGGGCAATACCTAGTTCAATCTCGTTACCGGCAAGTCTCTCTACTCGTTCTGTAACACATCATCTCGTGACTAACTCATTAGTCTTTTGCTTGCAAGGCTTATTGTGATGTGTGTTACCGAGAGGGCCCAGAGATACCTCTCCGACACTCGGAGTGACAAATCCTAATCTTGATCTATGCCAACACCACGAATACTTTCGGAGACACCTGTAGAGCATCTTTATGATCACCCAGTTACGTTGTGATGTTTGATAGCACACAAGGTGTTCCTACGGTATTCGGGAGTTGCATAATCTCATAGTCATAGGAACATGTATAAGTCATGAAGAAAGCAATAGCAGAAAAACTAAACGATTATAGTGCTATGCTAACGGATGGGTCTTGTCCATCACATCATTCTCCTAATGATGTGATCCCGTTGATCAAATGACAACTCATGTCTATGGTTAGGAAACATAACCATCTTTGATCAATGAGCTAGTCTAGTAGAGGCATACTAGGGACATACTGTTTTGTCTATGTATCCACACATGTACTAAGTTTCCGGTTAATACAATTCTAGCATGAATAAAAGACATTTATCATGATATAAGGAAATACAAATAACATCTTTATTATTGCCTCTAGGGCATATTTCCTTCAATCATACCTTGCCGTCTATTGCATTATATAAACTTGTGTTTTTTTGCTGTGCTTCCTACCTTGCCATGTTTTGCTTCCTGTGTAGACTTTCTGTGCATCATAAGTAGACTTGTTTTGCATCATACTTGGTAGTGCATATTGTCATGTTCTTGAGTGGTTTGTTTACCGCATTGCTTGCTTCTTCTCGTTAGTGCTTGTTCCGTTGCGTCGTGAGGATTCGTTTGTCTACCTGTGGCTCTTCTTCAAGGCTTCTTCTTCGTCTTCTTCATGGATCCGTTCTTCTTCCTTGCGGGATCTCAGGCAAGATGACCATACCATTGGATACCTTTACTATCTTTGCCATGCTTAGTGTCTCGATGCTATCGTTACATGTCGCGCTACCCATCATTTATGTCAGCCTCTCCTTGTTGCCATGAAACCTCTAACCTTTGAAACCTTCATAGCAAAACCACTGTTTGGCTATGTTACCCGCTTGCTCAGCCCCTCTTATAGCGTTGTTAGTTGCAGGTGAAGATGAAGTTCGTTCCAGGAGGGAACTTGTTGTTGGAATATCACAATATGTTATATATATAATAACACACCTATATACTAGGCATGGGTAGAAGGCTTGGCCTTTTGCTCGGTGTTTTGTTCCACTCATGCCTCCTTAGGCGCCGATAAACCGGCATTATGTTCCTTGATTTTGCGTTCCTTACACGATGGGTGGATGGGGACCCCTTGACAGTTCGACTTTGAATAAAACTCCTCCAGCAAGGCCCAACATTGGTTTTAATTTGCTCATAATAACAACTTAATTAATTAATTAAATTGCATAGGGAGTTAGCGCTACCCGAGGATTCTTTCTACATAGCAGGGGGGGCCAGTGCTGATGGTGTTGGTCCCAAACGGGGAGTATGCGGGGCCACCACGGGGAAACTCGAGGTTTGATTTTACTCGTATAATCGCCCATCCGGTTGTGGCCTGAGACGAGATACGCGCGGCTACTATCAGGGTGTCGACACATCGGGAGGTCTTGCTGGACTTGTTTTACCATTGTCGAAATGTCTTGTGCACCGAGATGCCAAGCCTGATCGGATTTCCCTAAGATAAGGGGTGATGATATTATATTTATCACTTCAGCTAATCGTGAGAGCTTGTGATGGGCTAAGTTGGGACACCCCTGCAGGGTTATGATCTTTCGAAAGCCGTGCCCGCGGTTATGTGGCAGATTGGAATTTGTTAATGTCTGGTTGTAGAAAACTTGACAGATGATCCGAAGTAAAACACACAACTGTGTGAGTAACCGTGACTGTCTCTTTTCACTTTGAGAAAAGAACACGGTGGGGTTATGTTTGACTCATATGTAGTTCAGGATCTTTAGCGATCACTACTATTTGCGACCGTTTGCGTGGATGCTCATCTTATTCTTGTACTCATAAGTTAGCCACCATATTTTGCTTAGCCGCTGCTGCAACCTCACCACTTTACCTCTTCCTACCTATTAAGCTTTGATAGTCTTGTTACCCATGGTTATGGGATTGCTCAGTCCTCGTGGCTCACAGATACTACAACAACAGTTGCAGGTGCAGGTTTCCGATGTCTTGACATGAGAGCGTTGATCGTTGTTTGGAGTTCTTCTTCTTCTTCTTCAGTCTTGGGTTAGGTTCCGGGTCGGCAGCCTGGGATAGCAGATGGATGTATTTGTGCTTTTATTGTTTGTATCCGTAGTTGGATATTTGTATTGCCATTGTTGTATTGTTGAGACTTGTATGTATTGTTGTATCCCCTATGTATGTATGTAATGGTACGATGTAATGATATCCATCTTGCTAAGCGTCCGAAATGCGGTGGTGCCCCAATCACGTAAGTGTCACGTGATCGGGATAGAATCACATCTTGGGCCTGACAAGTTGGTATCAGAGCCTCGACCGACCATAGGAGCCCCCTTGATTGATCGTAGCTTGGCCGTTGTTCAGTCTAGCAGAAAACTGTTTTCGGAGTCTAGTTATATCGGGGAGTAGGAATTCTTTTTACTTCCCTGTCCCTTCGTCGCTCTGGTGAGGAATCTTGACGTAGGTGTTTTGAATTACTCCTCTTCCCCTTCAAATTTTTTTAGGATCGCGTGGTTAGTTTTTGTTCGTTGTGTTGTTAGTTCCTTCATCTCGTGCATCTCTCGTCAAGTGGATCCAACCCTCTTCTTCTTTGCATGTCCAACCCCCAGTTCTTTTCAACCGACGGTGTTTCCCCGTCCGTTGTGGTCTTTTCTTTTCCCACCCTCCCACCCTTTTGCTTCTCGGACCGGAGTCCTTAATCGAGTATCCATCCTACTCGTGTGAAGTCTTTGCTTGCTTCCATCAATTGTTTCAACTGGTGAATTCTCGTCTAGCTCATCATCATCCTTCTCTTTCTTCTCCGATGAGTTCTTCTATCATTGGATATTCTTCACCTCTTCTTCTCTCCGGTGGATTCAACTCAAGTATTCGGTGTTGTTCATATTCTTTTATTCGGCTCAATTGCTTCACTTTGCTTGTTTACCTCTCGCCATCTATTTATTCCGGAGTTCCGAAGACATCTCAGGATATTCGTCTGTCTTCCGATTAATTCGAGGTTGTCACCTCATTCGAGTTTTTCGTTCGTTCCGGTGCATCATCTCCTTTGCATTCCATTTCAACGATGTTTTCTTTTCGGTGGGCTCATAACCCACAGGTCTTTCCCAGGATCTTACCTGACTCTTTTCAATTTCCCGGAGTATTCCTAAATTCTTTTCAAGTGTGACGATAGTATGGATTCCATCAGTCATATACCTTCTCCAAGATCGGTTGTAATTCTTTTCATCGTGGGTTCAACATTTCTTCTTTTCCTTACCCATCCGGAGTAATTCTTGAATTCTTTTCTTGTGCTCCTCCGAAGGCCATCATTTCAGAAGATTTATTCGTTCTCAGTTTTCAACTTCGTCCTTCAAATATTCTTCATCGATGCCTCTTCGTTCGTCTCACATTCTTTCCGGTGCTTCGTTCAAGTATTCTTTAATCAGTTCACGATCTCTTTGTTCTCGTCATTCAACTGTCCTCAAGTACTTATCTTTTTCCCGGCGATTCATTTTCTTGTATTCACTCAATTTCAATTCTTCATGGTGGCTTGTCCTCTTGCATCATTCAATTTCATTCCTTGCGGTGGTCATTCTCGTTCTTCACCTGATTGTAATTCTACTCGGTGGTTTGTTCTTTTCATCATTCGATTAATTCTTCCCGGTGGTTCATTCATTTTATTCACTCGGCTTTAATCCTTTACGGTGATCCGCTCAAGAGTTCTTTTCCGGTGCTATCATATCAATTAATTCTTCTTTCCAATTCTACCGGTGTTTCATGAAGATTCTCGCAAGTTCGCGATATATCCTTTTCTATTCAATTACATCGTGAATAAGTAGTATGCTACTCCATTGCTTCTCATCAATTTATTGGTGGAGGAGAAGTATAACATAATTCTTATTCTTTTCCATCAAGTTGATTAATCCCTTTCTTTGCAGTTTATTCTTGATGAATAAATTGTAGTTCCAAGTACTTTAATCTTTTCTTTCCGGAGTTCAAATTTTCTCGGCTATCTCGTCGGAACCCCGACTAATCATCGCAAGGCTCTAATCCTAGTCTTTTCGCCCGTCATTTCTTTGTCATAATCTTTTCATTTTACCGGAGTTCTTCATGGTGGTTTGATGTCTACACACGCTTCTACTCTTGTAGACTATGTTGGGCCTCCAAGCGCAGAGGTTTGTAGGACAGCAGCAATTTCCCTCAAGTGGATGACCTAAGGTTTATCGAACTCAGGGAAGTAGAGGTTGAAGATGGTCTCTCTCAAGCAACCCTGCAACTAAAATACAAGAAGTCTCTTGTGTCCCCAACACACCTAATACACTTGTCAGATGTATAGGTGCACTAGTTCGGCGAAGATATGTTAAATGGCAAGTGATATGGATGGCAAAACAAAGTAATATAAATTTGTAATAAAAAGTGCAGCAAACAAACAAGTGGTAAACGTGAGAACAAATGGTATTGCAATGGTGGAACCAAGGCCTAGGCTTCATACTTTCACTAGTGGCAACTCCTAACAACATTAACATAATCGAATCACATGATATTTCCCATAAAACATGCAAAGGGGACACACTCGGAGGTCATTCCTTCGTGGTCAAGAGAGGACGAGAATTATGTAGGGCTACAAAAGCACACCTCAAAGTTCGTAGTTCTCAATCTAAGGATTTCCCAATGTCACCGCGGCCATCCAAAGAGAGTCCCACAATCACCACAACATATCTAAAGGATAGTCAAAGACAAGCACCAAGAGACTCTCAATCTTCAATCAACACACAAGAGAGGAAATCACTCATGAAAAAAAAATTCTAATCCATGTCCAATAGACCGCTGTCACCTTGGTCTCGGGGATTATACTAGAAAAAGACAAGTGAGTACATCAATCCAATACATAGAGGAAGGGGAAATATCATGGGATCACCCTAGATTAACATAGCCTATGATCACAACGAAGATCACATCATGGGAGAGAGAATTGACCACATAGCTACTGGTAGAAACCTCAGCCCCGAGGAGGAACTACTCCCGCATCATGGAGGGAGGAAGCAACGTCGATGGAGATGAATCCGGGGGCACTTCCCCGTCCCGGCAGGGTGCCGGCACAGGAATTCTGGTCCCCCGAAGCTTGATGGCGATGGCGGAGGAGATCGGAATTGCGTCTGGAGAAAAGGGGTCTGAAATAAGGGTTTCCTCGACGGGTGTTAAATATATGCCAAAGGGGGTCGCCAGGGGAGCTAAGGGGGGCCCAGGCGCCCCCCGGCATGGCCTGGAGGGGGGCACGTGGCCAGGGCGGCTGGAGCCCTGTTCGCCCCCCTCCAGCCCTACTTTGGCCGCATGGAAGCTTCCGGAACGCTGATTTTTTATATATTTTTCCCGGAATTTTTCTGGCAGTTTACGTAATGGGAAAACCTGAAATACAAAAACAGCAGAAAACAGAAACTGGCACTGGGTGCACTGAGTTAATAGGTTAGTCCAAATATGATCAAAAGTGTATGGAAGTGCATAAATATCATAGCAATATCACACAAAAGAGGCATGGAGCAAGCAGAAATTATAGATACGTTTTGGACGTATCAACATCCCCAAGCTTAATTACTGCTCCTCCTCAAGTAGGTAAATGATAACAAGCATAATTTCTGTGGTGACATGCTATTAACCATATAAGGACTTTTCACAGTCACATGACAAGTGCTTACTGAGACAATGGGTCTGTAGTAATTAAGTTGCCTCATGAGAATATCACAAAGAACTGAAAGTTTTACAATATGATACTGACACACTCAATAGATTTGCAATGAGCGTGGTGTGCAAACATGACAAAGTGATATCTCGCTTGCCCCCTTTAGTGAAGCAAAACATAAATGCAAGGGCACCTCCAAAGTTTAAGTGACGACTAGATACAATGATTTCAGAATAAACGATATCATAATCATGCAAAAGACAATAGTACTTTGGGACAATGCACATTACACTCAGAATGAGAATCATGCTCTCAATAGTTGATGCTTTAAAGAAAGAAGGTGGAGACTCTCGAACCGTGGCTTTTGTTTGCAAAGTTGAAAACCCGTGGTCGGAAACAAAAACTAAACAGGTACCAGAGCTCTTGGTTTTAAAAACAGAGGTAATAATTTTTTTTAGAATATGCATATTTCGTCAAGAATGCTAGCAGATAACTCAATCACTTCTTGAGCTCGACAAGTTTCGAGGAACGGCTCCCGAATGAGGACGATCACATCCTCTTAATCTCCTTTGTTTATCACTGCCAAAGTTTTCTGATTTCTCATGAACAAAGCGTGAAGGAGGGTTTGTTTGTTGTATAATTTTTTAATGAGCCGGGCGCACTCTATGCCAGTTCCTTCTCGTATTATGGGTTTGCACATTAGACATGCAATCCCGGGGTGAAGCTTGTCCAACTTAAAAAGATCATGAATTAACTACTACTTCCTCATGAGCTAAAAAGAGGCACAAAATAGAAATGTTTTTTTTGAATAATTTCGAGATGGTACATGAAAGTCTTCGTTAGGAATGGCAGGTAAATACCATGTATAGGAAGGTATGGTGGACTCATATGGCATAACTGGTTTAAAGGATTTTGGATGCACAAGCAGTCAGTCCGCTTAGTACAGGCAAAGGTTAGCAAAAGACTGGGGGCGACCAACTAAAAGAGCAATGACGGTCATAATCATGCAGAGCGACAAAGCAACATTGAATCAGGCATGGAAGTTATATCGCTACTCAGAAACTAAACATCACCAAGGCTTGATAGACTTTCTTTATAGTCTTAAATATGCGTGAGCATATGCCAAGTCAATCAAAATAAACTCCTGGAGGAAGATATCACTAAACCATACCACATCATAGGCAAACAAATCATGTTGGTACTCCATTAACACATTGAGAACCCC
>LR738713.1:45248879-45267930 GCA_902687465.1 Secale cereale | reverse complement strand
CCCCCCCCAGCTATTTGAGACTAACCATAAGAAAACATGAACTACTAAGCATCATTATGCACATAGCATTTTTATCATAGACATATCGACCAGTGCAACAGAAGCCAACTCTCTTAATAAGATAAGCATGATAACTAAAGAGAGTTAGAGCGACCAACTAAACAAAAGCTCTTTAAAAAGATAAGCATGAAAACTAAGAGCTAAGCATGACAGTAGCTATTGAAAGACAAAGAACACACACAGCAAGGATAGACATGGAAATTCTATGTTATCTTCTAGGTTGAAGTGGAGCGTGTTTCTCTCCCACACAAAGAAGGCTGAGTTCCAACTCGTTATGAAAAGCAAGCAAAGCTAAAGAAAACTAAAAAGAAAACTAAAAGCAAGACGCTCCAAGCATAGAACATAACACATGAAGTGATAAAAATATAGTGGAACGAAAGATGAACTGATAATGTTGATGGAGAAGGGGATGCACGGGTGCATCCCCAAGCTTAGATGCTTGAGTCTTCTTGAATATTTCTTGGGGGTGCATGGGGGCATCCCCAAGCTTGAGCGTTTGACACTCCTGAATCTTTTTATCATCTTCCCTCGCACACTTGAAAACTCCCTTCATACATAACTCATCATAATCTGATTAGCGAGGTTAGTACCCTTAATAAAATAATTTTTCCTTGCTGGAAATAAGGATATTTTTCAAGGTCTACTGTTTCTCAAGATTGCCAAAAGGTTTTTGCAAAGAAAAAGCAAGCTCAAGGTTTGCAAAATGAAGAAAAGACAAAACAGGACAGAATCTGTGAAAAACAGACCAGCAGGTAGTAAATAATTTTTTCGGGGCACTTCTGCAACTCAAATCAAAAAACTCAGAACAGACGCCCGAAAGCCAATTGTATAGAGCACGCTGTCGAAACAATTCAGACCAAAAAGATGATCTGGTGATTTTATACGAATTTTTCTGTCTAAGGACAGAATCTGTTTCCTGGACAGCACGTCACAACGTTTGAACTTTCTTGCAATCAGAGGCTACACTTGGCACAAAGCTGGAAAGTAAAGATACAATGATGTTGCTACAGTAATAACAAACATCAAGACCACTAAAAACTGAAAGCAAAGATTACAAGGGTTGTCTCCCTAGAGCTCTTTCTTTATAGCCATAAAGATAGGCTTAAGACTTTAATGATGCTCTCGTAGGAATAAGAGTTGAAGAACAAAAGAGAGCATCAAGAAGCAAATACCAAATACATTTAAGCCTAACATGCTTCCTATGCATAGGAATATTGCAATAGAATAATTCATTGAAGCACAAAGCAATAAGCATAGGAAGACAAAACAAGTGCAGCTTTAAAACCTTCAACATAAGGAGAGGGAACTTGACATTATTGAAATATCTATAAGCATATGTTCCCTCATAATAATTTTCAGTGGGATCACGAATAAACTCAACAATATAAGCATCACATAAAGCATTGTTACCATGATCCACATGCAAAAAGGTACTCTTACTCTCCACATAAGCATAATTTTTCTCATCGGTAATAGTTGGAGTAGGACTATCATAAACAACTTGAACACTATAGATTAATTGTGTATTAGGAAGATGGTGTTCAACAAGGGAGTAATTCCCTCCATGATTATGACAAGTTTCATAAGGATAATTTTTCCTTATGTCATAGGTACCTTTATAATCACTATAGATTGGAGTTATAACATCATCATGGTAGAGAAGAGCATTATCATAGCTAACAACTATATTTGTAATCATGTTGTCTTTATTCTTACTAGCAAAAGAATTATCAATTATCACTTCACTAATGGGTAAAGGATTTGCAATCCTATCATCCCCAAGCTTAGGGCTTTCCATATCATCACTTTCAGAGTTGGTACCAAAAAGATTTTCAAGATCATAAGTAGCATTATCATCATTTTCCCAATCACAATAAGTAACATGCATATCATAATCAAAATCATCTTCAATAGTACCTACGGACGTATCATCAAGATGATAATTAAGGCAATAAACTTCACCTTCTTCTTTAAACTTACAACCGTTAGGATAAAAGTTGATGGGAGGAATATGCTCAGGCCAGGTTGATATCCATTCTTCTTCCTTCTTGCTCCTCTTCATCCTCCTCTTCTTTTTCTTCTTCTTCATCTTAGGAGGGAGTGGTTGGAGATGAAGCTTCTCCACATATCCTGGTTTATCATTAGAAACAATAGGGGAAACTTGGGAGAAACTCTCCTTTTTATTAGCAGAAATATAAGAGACATTTTTATACTTTGGTAAAGTTCCCTCCTTTCTAATCTTACTTATGTAATCATTTTCATGGCAATTAACAACACAATAGAGATGGCAATTTTGCAAAGTGTTTTTTATTCCTATGGCATTAACATCTAGCCAAGAAGTCTTTTCTGATAACTCTTCACACATCAAAAATAACATAAGCTCATCGTAAAGATCAGAGGTGATCATGTTATCACACAACTGGTTAACAGTTGTGTTTTGAAAGTGCATGCATTGAAAATTAAAGTGACCCTCTATACAGCAAAGTTCACAAGTAAAAGGATAAAGGTCACACAATTCTCTAGCAATTTCATTTAAATCTCTAACCCAAGTGATTGTTCTTTCATGCTTATGTTGCCTACAATACTTCTCTTCTTCAATCATAGGCCTTTCATAAGGTCTATCCACTCCGCAAAAATTAATATGCTTATATAAAACTTCATTTTTAGGAATTGGATCATGCATGTTGCAATCATCATGAACAATTTCATTTTCTTTGCAATTCTCTTTAAAAGGTACATGATGCTTGATCCAATCCTCCTTAGGCATATTAAGATGTGAAGCAAAAGATTTGAGGAAATCAACAAGGAGTTGAGAATCAAGTCCAAACTTAGCACTAAACTTATTAAAACTTGTAGTTTCAACAAAGGACTTAATGCAATCATACTCATAAATTATACCTGACTCTTTACCTTTGTCGATCTCCCAATCTTCAGTGTTGCGTTGAATTCTTTCAAGGAGTTCCCATTTAGCATCAATCTTTTCGTTTGTGAAAGAACCCATAGAGGAAGCATCGAGCAAATCTTTATCCTGTCGAGAGAGCCTCGCATAGAAATTAGTAATAATCTTATCTTTGGGGAGCCCATGGTTAGGACTTTTTAGCATTAACGTTTTCAGTCTCCCCCAAGCTTGATCTACGCTCTCTCCGTCATGAGGATAGAAATTATAAACATAATTCCTATTCTCATGGACTTCATGAAGAGGATAAAACTTGGAGTAAAAGAGAGACATAAGCTCTTGCCAATCAAGCAAGTGCGAGTTATCGAGAAGCTTATACCAATCTGAAGCTTTATCTATAAGTGATACGGCGAACAATTTCCTCATGACAAACTCCATTGATACACCTGCAAGCTTAAATAATGAACATAGTTGTGACAGATATAGCAAGTGTTCATCGGGATGTCTGTCTCCTGCATAACGATTAGCCAAAACATAATCGATAATACCAGCCGGTATTTTATAGGGCACAATTTCAGTAGGAGGAGGAGCAACCACCACAGGTGTGGGGCGTCTTCCCGCAAGCAACGAACTAAGAATGCGGTTTTCCATATACATAACTAGTGAAATAAAAACAAGAAACAAAAAGATTTAATTGCAAGATCTAAAGATATACCTTCAAGCACTCACTTCCCCGGCAACGGCGCCAGAAATAGCTTGATGTCTAATCACGCTTCTACTCTTGTAGACTATGTCGGGCCTCCAAGCGCAGAGGTTTGTAGGACAGCAGCAATTTCCCTCAAGTGGATGACCTAAGGTTTATCAAACTCAGGGAAGTAGAGGTTGAATATGGTCTCTCTCAAGCAACCCTGCAACTAAAATACAAGAAGTCTCTTGTGTCCCCAACACACCTAATACACTTGTCAGATGTATAGGTGCACTAGTTCGGCGAAGCGATGTTAAATGGCAAGTGATATGGATGGCAAAACAAAGTAATATAAATTTGTAATAAAAAGTGCAGCAAACAAACAAGTGGTAAACGTGAGCACAAATGGTATTGCAATGGTGGAAACAAGGCCTAGGCTTCATACTTTCACTAGTGGCAACTCCCAACAACATTAACATAATCGAATCACATGATATTTCCCATAAAACATGCAAAGGGGACACACTCAGAGGTCATTCCTTCGTGGTCAAGAGAGGACGAGAATTATGTAGGGCTACAAAAGCACACCTCAAAGTTCGTAGTTCTCAATCTAAGGATTTCCCAATGTCACCGCGGACATCCAAAGAGAGTCCCACAATCACCACAACATATCTAAAGGATAGTCAAAGACAAGCACCAAGAGACTCTCAATCTTCAATCAACACACAAGAGAGGAAATCACTCATGAAAATATTTTTCTAATCCATGTCCAATAGACCGCTGTCACCTTGGTCTCGGGGATTATACTAGATAAAGACAAGTGAGTACATCAATCCAATACATAGAGGAAGGGGAAATATCATGGGATCACCCTAGATTAACATAGCCTATGATCACAACGAAGAGCACATCATGGGAGAGAGAATTGACCACATAGCTACTGGTAGAAACCTCAGCCCCGATGAGGAACTACTCCTGCATCATGGAGGGAGGAAGCAACGTCGATGGAGATGAATCCGGGGGCACTTCCCCGTCCCGGCAGGGTGCCGGCACAGGAATTCTGGTCCCCCGAAGCTTGATGGCGATGGCGGCGGAGATCGGAATTGCGTCTGGAGAAAAGGGGTCTGGAATCAGGGTTTCCTCGACGGGTGTTAAATATATGCCAAAGGGGGTCGCCAGGGGAGCTAAGGGGGGCCCAGGCGCCCCCCCCTCCCGGCGCGGCCTGGAGGGGGGCCACGTGGCCAGGGCGCCTGAAGCCCTGGCCGCCCCCCTTCGGCCCTACTTTGGCCGCATGGAAGCTTCCGGAACGCTGATTTTTTATATATTTTTCCCGGAATTTTTCTGGCAGTTTACGTTATGGGAAAACCTGAAATACAAAAACAGGAGAAAACAGAAACTGGCACTGGGGTGCACTGAGTTAATAGGTTAGTCCAAATATGATCAAAAGTGTATGGAAGTGCATAAATATCATAGCAATATCACACAAAAGAGGCATGGAGCAAGCAGAAATTATAGATACGTTTTGGACGTATCATGGTTCTCCATCATTTAATTCATTCTTCAAGCGTTCAGCTAATTCTTTCGGAGCAGCTCAAGCATTCTTATTCTTTTGTGTCTCGGAATGCAAATAATTCTCCTATTCTTTTGAAGTGGAGTTTTGCATTTCTTCCTTCATCCTAATTATTCCATCTTTTGGTTGCGGCATAATTCACCTCAAGTCTTGAGATGTTTTAATAAGTCCACGACAAGCTAATTCTTTTGTTGTTGAATTTCTCAACAACTCCGTTCAAGCCTTTGTTGTGAAGGTGCTCTTTCGAATTCTTTCGTGGTGAAAATTCTCATCTTCTTCTCGGCTCTTTCATTCCATTTTCAATTCTTCCGGAGGCTTTGTGTTGTTACTCTCGTCCAGTATCGTTCCATCTCCTCAAGTTCTTGTCCTATTCCATTCTTGTCCAACCTCGGTGCTATTTCATTCCATTTTCAGCCGAAGTGCTGCCCGAATCCCTTCGTGGAGATTTCTTTTCTATCTCTTATTAACCGGAGTGGTTTCGAATTCATTCTTGTTCCTTCAACTCGTGCTTCATATCCTTCACCCTTTTGGATTCTCATCGTATTCCTTGTTCCCTCTTATTTAACGAAGTCTTGCAACTTCGTTCTTCTCCATTGCATTCTTCTTTTCGAGTTGTTCAACCTCTCAATATTCCTTGGTTTCACTCTTTTGTCCTCGAAGAACTTTGTTCTTCCTTTTCTCTCTCGTCTCGTTCCTAAGATCTCGGGACGAGATCTCTTGTTAGTAGGGGAGTGTTGTGACACCCCGAGACCGGTGCGCCAGGTGTCAATCAGTTATTAGTTTTAAGTCCCTTGACATCTGTGTGCGTGTGTGCATTCATCCATGTCATGTTGTCATGTGCATTGCATTGCTTTGTGTTGTCGTTTGCATCCGGTCCCACTCGTTCCTTCCCGTTGTCCGTTTCGAGTTCCGGAGCTCTCTCACGTGTTCGTGGCATCCCCGAGGCCTACTTTGGTGTTTGGCCGTGTAACGTTTCCGGTTTGACGTGAGACTTGTCGTGCGATGTTGTTTTGTTGTGTGTAACCCGTTTGTCAAATCTCGTCGCGTTTGGAGTTCGTTTGATGCTCCAACAGTTTTTCTCGTGGGCTGAAAGTACCTCCTCTTTGAGGCCCAAGACACCCCTCCAACAGCCCACCAACCCAACTCAAACCCCTCCTTTCATCTAGGCCATCCAATTGTGATCTCGTGGCCGAAAACCTCTCCTCATTTGGACAACCCTAGCTTCTTGTGCCTATATAAACGTCCACCCCATCCAATTTTTGCGTCTGAAACCCTAATGTTTCCACATCTGCCGCGATGTGCTTCCGACTCGTCGCCGCCGTGCTTCCGACTCTTCGGCGCCGTGCTTCCGACCTCGTCTTCAACCTCGCTGCACCTGTGCTTCCGACTCGTCGCCGTCGTGCTTCCGACTCTTCGCCGCCGTGCTTTCGACTCTTCGCCGCCGTGCTTCCGACCTCGTCTTCAACCTCGCTGCACCTGTGCTTCCGACTCGTGGCAGTCGTGCTTCAGACTCTTCGCCGCCTTGCTTCCGACCTCGTCTTCAACCTCGTTGCACCTGTGCTTCCGACTCGTCGCCGCCGTGCTTCCGACTCTTCGCCGCCGTGCTTCCGACCTCGTCTTCAACCTCGCTGCACATGTGCTTCCGACTCGTCGCCGCCGTGCTTCCGACTCTTCGCCGCCGTGCTTCCGGCCTCGCCGCCGAGCCGTGCTTCCGAAGTCACCGTGCCGTGCTTCCGAAGCTGCCGTGTCGTGCTTCCGAGCCAGCCGCCACCGCCGTTTGAAGAGGATCGGGAGGAGCCCGATCCAGATCTGCCTCTCCGGGCCGAAACCCTAGCGGGCCGGGATCCGGTAGCCCGTTAGCCCGCGGGGATCCGCCACCCGCTTCGGCCCGACCCGCGCCGGATCTGTTGACCGCGCCCGTTGACTTTGACCCAGAGGTTGCTTCTAATTTCACTAAGTCCCTAGAGTTTTTAATGTCTAATGCTGTTTTGTTTTGTGGATAACTTTTGCTGTGGATGTCCGATTTGAGCAAATGATATGTCAAAATGATCGTGGTGATATGCTCTACAGTTTGTTCCATTGTGCAATGCATGTTTGAGTTCATCTAGATGCTTAAATATCTGTTGCAAGAGTGCTACTTGTTATAAACAGCTGCTATTTGTTATTTTCATGCCATGTTTGAGATGTGATAACTTGGTGCATGTTTATCCAAATGATGCAAATGATATGTCAAAATGTTCATCATGAGATGCTCTACATGTTGGTTGCTTTAGCTTGCATGATAGAATTCATATTGCCATGTTTATCTCCTTTGTAAAAGTGCATTTGGCTGTTATGTTTTGCAAGTTGTTACGAGATGCCTAGTTGATGAGCTTGTTGCTATTGTTGTGTTTTTCCCCATGTCACATGCCTAGGTGTTTTAGATTCTCCATGATGTGTTCTTTGATGTGGTCCATTCATCTTTCCATGATATGCCTTGTGTTGACTTAAACATGCTTGCAAACTCGCCATGTTGCTGTTACTGTTTTAACACTTAGTGAAATTTCACTAAGTCTGGAATCTGTAATTTCCAGATGCCATGTTTGCTTGTTGCTCTAGGAAAATCCATGCTAGTTATGGGGTGACTATTGATGATTTCTTGTTGTATATGTTGTTGGCTATCCATTCATGCTCTCACATGCTTATTTGGGTGGCTGTAGCATATTTAACTCTTGCTCCCAAGTTGCTATAAATTACTGCTGTTAGGATTTTGTTGTCATGTTCAAAATGTTTTAGCTTGTTGCTATTGATCCATGCCTCCTATGGAGATGCTCCAATGGACTTGTTTGTTGTAGGATATGTTTATTTCATGTTCATGCTTCTTATCACCATGTTTGAGTGCTGTTGCTTATATTTGTCATGCTCCAAAGTTGCGATGTGGCTGTTAAATTCAGCGTGTTGTTATATCTTGTTTCTTGGGTATCTTTCAGCCCGTTGCTCCGTTTGGAGTGTTCCTTATATGAAACTTGTGTGATTTTGCATGTAGATTCATATTATCCTCTTGTTAACATGTTTTGAAGTATCTTGCTGTTGCATATTACCATGCTCCTTGTGCTATATCTCTGTGCTTCCTATGTTGACTTTCTGTGCTTCCTAAGTGCATCTGCAGTGCTTCCTTAGTGCATCAGCCATGCTTCCTGTATAGATTTGTCTTGCATCATACCTTGCCATGTTATGATTCATAGACTTGTTGTTCTTCATATATAGGCTTGTTTGCATCATACTTGCTCAAGCATATTGTCATGTTTCCTGTGTTGTTTTCTGTGCTTCCTAAGTTGCCATGTTATGCTTCCAGTATAGACTTTATGTGCTTCCTGTATAGTCTTGACATGCATCATACCTTGCCATGTATTGCATTATATAAACTTGTGTTGTTTTGTTGTGCTTCCTACCTTGCCATGTTTTGCTTCCTGTGTAGACTTTCTGTGCATCATAAGTAGACTTGTTTTGCATCATACTTGGTAGTGCATATTGTCATGTTCTTGAGTGGTTTGTTTACCGCATTGCTTGCTTCTTCTCGTTAGTTCTTGTTCCGTTGCGTCGTGAGGATTCGTTTGTCTACCCGTGGCTCTTCTTCAAGGCTTCTTCTTCGTCTTCTTCATGGATCCGTTCTTCTTCCTTGCGGGATCTCAGGCAAGATGACCATACCCTTGGATACCTTTACTATCTTTGCCATGCTTAGTGTCTCGATGCTATTGTTACATGTCGCGCTACCCATCATTTATGCAGCCTCTCCTTGTTGCCATGAAACCTCTAACCTTTGAAACCTTCCTAGCAAAACCACTGTTTGGCTATGTTACCCGCTTGCTCAGCCCCTCTTATAGCGTTGTTAGTTGCAGGTGAAGATGAAGTTCGTTCCAGGAGGGAACTTGTTGTGGGAATATCACAATATGTTATATATATATAATAACACACCTATATACTGGGCATGGGTGGAAGGCTTGGCCTTTTGCTCAGTGTTTTGTTCCACTCATGCCACCTTAGGCGCCGATAAACCGGCATTATGTTCCTTGATTTTGCGTTCCTTACACGATGGGTGGATGGGGTCCCCTTGACAGTTTGACTTTGAATAAAACTCCTCCAGCAAGTCCCAACATTAGTTTTAATTTGCTCATAACAATAACTTAATTAATTAATTAAATTGCATAGGGAGTTAGCTCTACTCGAGGATTCTTTCTACATAGCAGGGGGGCCAGTGCTGATAGTGTTGGTCCCAAACGGGGAGTATGCGGGGCCACCACGGGGAAACTCGAGGTTTGGTTTTACTCATATAATCGCCCATCCGGTCGTGGCCTGAGATGAGATACGCGCGGCTACTATCAGGGTGTCGACACACCGGGAGGTCTTGCTGGACTTGTTTTACCATTGTCGAAATGTCTTGTGCACCGGGGTGCCGAGCCTGATCGGATTTCCCTTAGATAAGGGGTGATGATATTATATTTATCACTTCAGCTAATCGTGAGAGCTTGTGATGGGCTAAGTTGGGACACCCCTGCAGGGTTATGATCTTTCGAAAGCCGTGCCCGCGGTTATGTGGCAGATTGGAATTTGTTAATGTCCGGTTGTAGAAAAGTTGACAGATGATCCGAAGTAAAACACACAACTGTGTGAGTAACCGTGATTGTCTCTTTTCACTTTGAGAAGAGAACACGGTGGGGTTATGTTTGACTCGTATGTAGTTCAGGATCTTTAGCGATCACTACTATTTGCGATCGTTTGCGTAGATGCTCATCTTATTCTTGTACTCGTAAGTTAGCCACCATATTTTTCTTAGCCGCTGCTGCAACCTCACCACTTTACCTCTTCCTACCTATTAAGCTTTGATAGTATTGTTACCCATGGTTATGGGATTGCTCAGTCCTCGTGGCTCACAGATACTGCAACAACAGTTGCAGGTGCAGGTTTCCGATGTCTTGACGTGAGAGCGTTGATCGTTGTTTGGAGTTCTTCTTCTTCTTCTTCAGTCTTGGGTTAGGTTCCGTGTCGGCAGCCTGGGATAGCAGATGGATGTCTTTGTGCTTTTATTGTTTGTATCCGTAGTCGGATATTTGTATTGTCATTTTTGTATTGTTGAGACTTGTATGTATTGTTGTATCCCCTATGTATGTATGTAATGGTACGATGTAATGATATCCATCTTGCTAAGCGCCCGAAATGCGGTTGTGCCCCAATCACGTAAGTGTCACGTGATCGGGATAGAATCGCATCTTGGGCCTGACAGCCCCTACTGTCACTGGGAAAGGACACCGCAAGATTGAACCCAAAGCCATGCACTTCTCCCATTGCAAGAACTATAGCTCTAGTAGGCCAAACCAAACCGATAATTCGAAGAGACTTGCAAGGATATTATGAGCACACATAAAAAGTTCAGAGAAGAACCAAATATCTTTCATAGATAACCTTGATCATAAAGTCACAATTCATCGGATCTCGACAAACACACCGCAAAAAGAGATTACATCGAATAGATCTCCTCGAAGACCGAGGAGAACTTTGTATTGAGATCCAGAGAAAGAGAAGAAGCCATCTAGATACTAGCTATGGACCCGAAGGTCTGTGGTAAACTACTCACAACTCATGGTGAGGGCGATGATGATGATAATGAAGGCCTCTGTGATGGATCCCCCTCCGGTGGAGCTCTAGAACAGTCTCCAAGATGGGATCTCCACGGGAACAGAAGCTATGGTGGTGGAATTAGGGTTTTCTCTCTGTGTATGGAGTTTCTGGGGTACGTGGACTTATATAGGAAGAAGGAGGGAACCAGGGGCCACACGAGGTGGCCTCGAGGCAGGGGGGCATGATACGTCTCCAACGAATCTATAATTTTTGATTGTTACATGCTATTATTTATGAAGTCCTGGATGTTTAATGGGCTTTATCATTCACTTTTATATCATTTTTGGGACTAACCTACTAACCCAAAGGCCCAGTCCAGATTGCTGTTTTGTTTTGCCTATTTCAGGGATTTGCATAATAGAAATATCAAATGGAGTCCAAACGGAATGAAACCTCCGCGAGAGATATTTTTGGAGAAAGTCACGCACCGAAAACATCAGGACCAAGACAGGGGATAGCTGGGCTTCCCTCGAGGGTTGGAGGCACACCCCCCTTCCCAAGGCGCACCCCCTTGCCTCGAGGCTGGCCCACACGGCCCACGGTGCCCTCCTTCTTCCTATATATACCTACGTACCCCCAGAAACTCCATACGCAGAGAGAAAACCCTAATTCCACCGCCGTAGCTTCTGTTCCCATGGAGATCCCATCTTGGAGCCTGTTCCAGGAGGGGGAACCATCATGGAGGCCTTCATCATCATCATCATCGCCCTCACCATGAGTTGTGAGTAGTTTACCACAGACCTTCGGGTCCATAGCCAGTATCTATATGGCTTCTTCTCTCTCTCTGGATCTCAATACAAAGTTCTCCTCGGTCTTCGGGGAGATCTATTTGATGTAATCTCTTTTTGCGGTGTGTTTGTCGAGATCCGATGAATTGTGAGTTTATGATCGAGGTTATCTATGAAAGATATTTGGTTCTTCTCTGATCTTTTTATGTGTGATCATAATATCCTTGCAAGTCTCTTCGAATTATTGGTTTGGTTTGGCCTACTAGATCTATAGTTCTTGCAATGGGAGAAGTGATTGGCTTTGTGTTCAATCTAGCGATGTCCTTTCCCAGTGACAGTAGGGGCAGCAAGGCACGTATTGTATTGTTTCCATCGAGGATAAAAAGATGGTGTTCATCATATTGCTTGATTTTATCCCTCTACATCATGTCATCTTTCTTAAAGCGTTACTCTGTTCGTATGAACTCAATACACTAGATGCATGCTGGATAGCGGTCGACGTGTGGAGTAATAGTAGTAGATGTAGAATCGTTTCGGTCTACTTGTCTCGGACTTGATGCCTATATACAATGATCATGCCTAGATAGTCTCATAATTATTCGCTTTTCTATCAATTGCTCGACAGTAATTTGTTTACCCGTTGTAGAAAACCGCTATCATGAGAGAAGCCACTAGAGAAAACTATGGCCCCCGGATCTATTCTCAGCATATCAATCTACATCTACTTATTTTTCTTGGTTTTATTTGCTGTTTTATTGAACTAACAATACCAAAAATATAATTATCATCTCTATCAGATCTCACTTTCGTAAGTGATCGTAAAGGGATTGACAACCCCTTATCGTGTTGGCTGCGAAGTTCTTATTTGTTTGTGCAGGTGCGAGGGACTCGCGCGTGGTCTCCTACTGGATTGATATCTTGGTTCTCAAAAACTGAGGGAAATACTTACGCTACTGTGCTGCATCTCCCTTTGCTCTTCGAGGGAATAAACTCAAGCTCAAGAGGTAGCAAGAAGAATTTCTGGCACCGTTGCCGGGGAGACTTACGCAAAAGTCATATACCAAGTACCTATCACAAACCCTTATCCTTCGCATTACATTTATTTGCCACTCGTTTTCCTCTCCCCCACTTCACCCTTGCCGTTTTGTTCGCCCTTCGCCCGCCGTGTGTTTATCATTCGCTTGTCTCTTGTTTGCTTTTGTGTTGTGTGCCCTCTATTAGCTTGCATCTTCGCTTGCTAAATTATGGATCCTCATCCACTTGCTAATCTCTTTAAGATATCCAATTATGTTGAACCTATTTCTAGTGAGCTGCGTGCACTAGATTATCTTATGAGGTTTTGCTTGAAATTTGTGAATCTAAAAATTGTAATGAAGTGTTGAAAGAAAAACATAAATTGATTCACGATAGCTCCTTGAGTAAAAAGCATGATTGCAATGATGTTATTATAAATTCTATCAATTGTGTTAATGATATGCAAAACCCTAAGCTTGGGGATGCTAGTATTGTTATGTCTTCTACTTGTTACAATGATCATGATTGGGATGATTCTTCTTATGATCTTGAAAATTTATTTAATCCCTGTGATGAATATAAGATTGATAATATTTGCATTAATACTGAAAGTGGGTTTGGAAGATTGTCAACTTTATATCCCACATACTTGGAGAATGTTCAATCTTATGAAATTTTTGATAAAAGTGGGTTTGGAGAGGTCATGACTTTAGTTAATGTTAATCCCACTATTTTGGAAGAGTGTCAACTTTGCATGCCTATGGATCGTGTTGAGAATATGTTATGTGATAGTTATTTTGTTGAATTTGATCATGATCCTACATGCAATTATTATGAGAGAGGGAAATATGGTTGTAGAAATTTTCATGTTACTAAATTACCTCTCGTTATGTTGAGATTGCTATTGTTTCTTTCTCCTTCCTTGCATATGCTAGATCTTGCTTGTCTTGGTTATTTTGTTTTCCTATAATATTCCTATGCATAGGAAGTATGTTAGACTTAGATGTGTTTGTAACATGTCTTATGATGCTCTCCTTATGCTTCAATCCATGTCCTTTATGTGAGCATCATTGAATTATTGTGCCTAGCTGGGGGCGTAAAACGATAGCACTTGTTGGGAGGCAACCCAATTTTATGTTTTTTGTTTTTGTTCCTGTTAGGGAATAAATATTGCATCTAGCCTCTGATTAGATGTATTTTCATGTTTAGTTTAGTGTTTGTGCCAAGTAGAACTTTTGGTAAGTCTTGTGTGAAGTTTATATGATCTTGCTGTGAAAAACAGAATCGTTAGCGCTCGCTAAAGTAGTCGTGGGATTTTACTGGAGCGTGATTTTTAGTTGATTATTTTTTCTGATGATTTGTAGAAAAATGCGCAAATTTACCAATTTAGTTTGAATTTTTTGGAGTTCCATAAGTAGGAGAACCTTGCATATTACTACAGACTGTTCTGTTTTGGACAGATTCTGTTTTTCGTGTGTTGTTTGCTTATTCCGATGCATCTATGAGTAATATTGGAGAATATGAAACATAGAGAACTTAGATTACAGTAGGTTTGACACCAATATAAACAAATAATGAATTACTTGTTGTACCTTTGAGTATTGGTTTGCTTTCTCTTACTAACGGAGCTCACGAGAATTTTTGTCTAAGTTTTGTGTTGTGAAGTTTGCAAGTTTTGAGTATTGCTTTGATGGACAATGGAACAAGGAGTAGCAAAAGCCTAAGCTTGGGGATGCCCATGGCACCCCAAGTAAAATCAAGATAATCAAAAGCCTAAGCTTGGGGATGCCCCGGGAAGGCATCCCCGCTTTCGTCTTCATCCATCGGTAACTATACTTGGAGCTATATTTTTATTCGCAACATGCTATGTGTTTTGCTTGGAGCGTCTTGTATAATTTAAGTTTTTGCTTGTTACTTTGCCACAATCATCCTTGCTGGACACACCTATTTGAGAGAGTTAAATATGGCCTAGAAATTATTAGAACACTCTATGTGCTTCACTTATATCTTTTGAGTTGAATAGTTTTGCTCTAGTGCTTCACTTATATCTTTTAGAGCACGGTGGTGGTAATATTTTGTAGAAATTGTTGAACTCTCATGCTTCACTTATATCTATTTGAGATTCCATTAAAACAGATTGGTAATGTGTTTAGGCTAAAGAAACTAGTCTTCACATGATAAACATCCAATGTCAATGTAGTAAAATTTTCACACCAAGTGCATTGAATAGAATGAGATGTTGGATGCTTGATAATTGTTTTGAGACATGAGGATAGTGATATTAGAGTCATGCTAGTGGATTTATTATGAAATTTAGAAATACTTGTGTTAAGGTTAGTTATTCCCGTATCATGCACGTATGGTGAACCGCTATGTGACGAAGTTAGATCATGAAGTATTTGTAGACTGCCAACCTTTGTGTGGAGGTCGGGGGCGCGCGATGGTTAACTCCTACCAACCTCCCCCCTAGGAGCATGCGTTGATTGCTTTGCTTTTGATGACTCGTAGATTTTTGCAATAAGTACATGAGTTCTTATGACTAATGTTGAGTCCATGGATTATACGCACTCTCACTCTTCCACCATTGCTAGCCTCTCTTGTAACGCGCAACTTTCGCCGGTACCATAAACCCACTATATATCCTTCCTCAAAACAACCACCATATTGTTCCTCAAAACAGCCACCATACCTACCTATCATGGCATTTCCATAGCCATTCCGAGAAATATTGCCATGCAACTTTCCACCGTTCCGTTCATATGACACGCATCATATTGTCATAGTGCCATGCATGATCATGTAGTTGACATCTTAGTTGTGGCAAAGCCACCATGCATAATTTTTCATATATGTCGCTCTGATTCATTGCTTATGCATGTACAATGTCGGAGGCATTCATGGAGAGTCATACTTGTTGTAGTATCGAGTTGTAATTTCGAGTTGTAACAAAAAGTGTGATGATCATCATTATTAGAGCATTGTCCCGTGTGAGGAAAGGCCAATAAAAAAAGAAGGCCCAAAAAATAGAGAGGGGCTAATAAAAAAGAGAGAGAGAAAAGCCCCTCCAAAAAATGAGAGAAAAGAGAGAAGGGACAATTGCTAATATCCTTTTCCACACTTGTGCTTCAAAGTAGCACCATGATCTTCATTGTAGAGAGTCTCATGATTAGTCACTTTAATATACTAGTGGGAATTTTCATTATAGAACTTGGCTTGTAAATTCCAACAATGGGCTTCCTCAAATTCCCTAGCTCTTCGTGAGCAAGCAAGTTGGATGCACACCCACTAGTTTCTTTTGTTGAGCTTTCATTCATATTTAGCTCTAGTGCATCAGTTGCATGGCAATCCCTACTCACTCACATTGATATCTATTTATGGGCATCTCCATAGCCGTTGATACGCCTAGTCGATGTGAGACTATCTTCGTCCTTTTTGTCTTCTCCACAACCACCTCTATTCCACCCATAGTGCTATATCCATGCCTCACGCTCATGTATTGCGTGAAAGTTGAAAGGTTTGGAAAAAATAGAGTATGAAAACAAATGCTTGGCTGAAATCGGGGTTGTGCATGATATGAATATTTTGTGTGATGAAGAGGGAGCATAGCCAGACCATATGATTTTGTAGGGATAACTTTCTTTAGCCATGGTATTTTGAGAAGACATGATTGTTTTGTAAGTATTGCTTGAAGTATTGCTATTTCTTATGTCAATATAGACTTTTATCTTGAATCCTTCAGATCTAAACATTCATGCCACAATTAAGAGAATTACATTGAAAAACTATATTGGTTAGCATTCCACATCAGAAATTCTTTCTTTATCATTTACCTACTTGAGGACGAGCAGGAATTAAGCTTGGGGATGCTTGATACGTCTCCAACGTATCCGTAATTTTTTATTGTTCCATGCTATTATTTATGAAGTCTTGGATGTTTAATGAGATTTATCATTCTCTTTTATATCATTTTTGGGACTAACCTACTAACCCTAAGGCACAGTCCAGATTGCTGTTTTTTGCCTATTTTAGGGGTTTTGCAGAAAAAGAATATCAAACGGAGTCCAAACGGAATGAAACCTTCGCGAGAGATATTTTTGGAGAAAATCACGCACGGAAAACGTCAGGACCAAGTCAGGAGACAGCTGGGCTACCCTCGAGAGTGGGGGCGCGCCCCCTTCCTAGGGCGCGCCCCCTACCTCGAGGCTGGCCCACACGGCCCCCGGTGCCCTCCTTCTTCCTATATATACCTACGTACCCCAGAAACTCCATACGCAGAGAGAAAACCCTAATTCCACCGCCGTAGCTTCTGTTCCCGTGGAGATCCCATCTTGGAGCCTGTTCCGGGAGGGGGATCCATCACGGAGGCCTTCATCATCATCATCATCATCGCCCTCACCATGAGTTGTGAGTAGTTTACCACAGACCTTCGGGTCCATAGCTAGTATCTAGATGGCTTCTTCTCTCTCTCTGGATCTCAATACAAAGTTCTCCTCGATCTTCAAGGAGATCTATTCGATGTAATCTCTTTTTGCGGTGTGTTTGTCGAGATCCGATGAATTGTGAGTTTATGATCAAGGTTATCTATGAAAGATATTTGGTTCTTCTCTGAACTTTTTATGTGTGCTCATAATATACTTGCAAGTCTCTTCGAATTATTGATTTGGTTTGGCCTGCTAGATTTATAATTCTTGCAATGGGAGAAGTACTTGGCTATGGCTTCAATCTTGCGGTGCCCTTTCCCAGTGACAGTAGGGGTAGCAAGGCACGTATTGTATTGTTGCCATCGAGGATAAAAAGATGGTGTTTTCATCATATTGCTTGAGTTTATCCCTCTACATCATGTCATCTTTCTTAAAGCGTTACTCTGTTTGTATGAACTCAATACACTAGATGAATGCTGGATAGCGGTCAATGTGTGGAGTAATAGAAGTAGATGCAGAATCGTTTCGGTCTACTTGTCTCGGCCGTGATGCCTATATACAATTATCATGCCTAGATAGTCTCATAATTATTCCCTTTTCTATCAATTGCTCGACAGTAATTTGTTTACCCGCCGTAGAATACCGCTATCATGAGAGAAGCCACTAGAGAAAACTATGGCCCCCGGGTCTATTCTCAACATATCAATCTACATCTACTTATTTTTCTTGCTTTTATTTGCTGTTTTGTTGAACTAAAAATACCAAAAATATAATTATCTTCTCGATCAGATCTCACTTTCGTAAGTGACCGTAAAGGGATTGACAACCCCTTATCACGTTGGCTGCAAAGTTCTTATTTGTTTGTGCAGGTGCGAGGGACTCGCGCGTGGTCTCCTACTGGATTGATACCTTGGTTCTCAAAAACTAAGGGAAATACTTACGCTGCTGTGCTGCATCTCCCTTTCCTCTTCGAGGGAATACAACACAAGCTCAAAAGGTAGCAGGGCGCGCCCTGGGAAGGGGGGCGCGCCCCCACCCTCGAGGGCGGCTCCTCGATCCTCTGACGTGGTTCTCAAGCTTCCTGGGCGTGATTTTCTCCAAAAATATCTCGCGCGAAGGTTTCATTCCGTTTGGACTCCGTTTGATATTCTTTTTCTGCAAAACCATAAAATAGGCAAAAAACAGCAATCTGGATTGGGCCTTTGGGTTAGTAGGTTAGTCCCAAAAATGATATAAAAGTGAATGATAAAGCCCATTAAACATCAAAGACTTCATAAATAATAGCATGGAACAATCAAAAATTATAGATACGTTGGAGAGGTATCAACCGCCGCTCTTCCCATCACAATCCTTCAGTAGCATATGCGGCATCCCAATTTCCCTCGGAACTTTTCCATTCTTGTTTTATCTAGGTGGGTTTCAGACAAAAAAAGAATGTCGGGATCCTCCTTCTTCTGGAGCGCCAGAAATCCACGAACTGCCGGGCCATTTGCCAAACCACGGCAGTTCTAGGTGATGATCTTCATTGTTGCCGCCAGGCTGTACCTGCAGCTCGGCGTTTTGGTCATGGTGTGAATCACTCCTTTCGACAGTCACCTGCGGTAACTTCTTCCTCCCTTCCTCATCCTGATCAGCGACATCCACCTACTCCATCCCTCTCTTCTCCCCCAAGATGTGCACTCCCCCCTCGGTTGCCTCCAAGCGTTCCCTCCCCTTTAATCTCTAGAAAGTACCCCTCTCCCTTCCCCTTTTCATCTTCCAACTGGGCTTGAAACTGCACCGCCACCACGCTACCTCAATACCCCCTACGTCGATCTGCATGGGCTCCTGCATGGCCTCGCTCCCTGTGATTTTTTCCCTATATGCATCCACTACCCGATCCACACCCACCACCTGAACCGCCCCATGCATGACCTCGGGAGCAGTGTTTTTGGCCCTATCTGCCTCCTGCATGGCTGGTGGGAGGGGATTATTATTTATTGCCGCTTGGCCCAGCTTGTCCCCTTCCCCATCCTGCAGGCC
>LR738713.1:45221054-45248758 GCA_902687465.1 Secale cereale | reverse complement strand
CCCCCCCCCCTAGCATCCGCATGCACTCCATCGGCCACCGACACCGCCAGCGTTTTCCCTTCATCCTCCACGCGATCCTGGACTTGCACCCTTGTAGGCTGCACCACAGTGTCACCGAAAGTGAGCTTCTTTTGCGAACCCCCCCTAATGACCCACAACTGTAGGGGATCTATCGTAGTCCTTTCGATAAGTAAGAGTGTCGAACCCAACGAGGAGCAGAAGGAAATGATAGGCAGTTTTTAGTAAGGTATTTTCTGTAATCACTGAAATTATAGGTAACAGATAGTTTTGTGATAAGATAACTGGTAGCAAGTGACAAAAGGTAAAAGTAAATAAGGTGCAGCATGCTGGCCCAATCCTTTTTGTAGCAAAGGACAAGCCTGGACAAACTCTTATATGATGGAAAACGCTCCCGAGGACACATGGGAATTATCGTCAAGCTAGTTTTCATCACGATCATCTGATTCGCGTTCGGTACTTTGATAATTTGGTATGTGGGTGGACCGATGCTTGGGTGCTGTACTTAATTGGAGAAGCCTTCCACTTATGATTAACCTCCAATGCAAGCATCCGCAACTACAAAAGAAGTATTAAGGTAAACCTAACCATAGCATGAAACAAGTGGATCCAAATCAGCCCCTTACGAAGCAACGCATAAACTAGGGTTTAATCTTCTGTCACTCTAGCAACCCATCATCTACTTATTACTTCCCAATGCCTTCTTCTAGGCCCAAATAATGGTGAAGTGTCATGTAGTCGACGTTCACATGACACCACTAGAGGAGAGACAACATACATCTCATAAAAATATCGAACGAATACCAAATTCACATGACTACTTATAGCAAGACTTCTCCCATGTCCTCGGGAACAAAAGTAACTACTCACAAGACATAATATTGTTCATGATCAGAGGGGTATTAATATGCATAATGGATCTGAACATATGATCTTCCACCAAGTAAACCAACTAGCATCAACTACAAGGAGTAATCAACACTACTAGCAACCCATAGGTACCAATATCAGGTTTGGGTACAAAGATTGGATACAAGAGATGAACTAGGGTTTGAGAGGACATGGTGCGGGTGAAGATGTTGATGAAGATAGCTCTCCCCAAGATGGGAGAGTTGTTGGTGATGACGGCGCTGATGATTTCCCCCTCCCGGAGGGAAGTATCCCCAGCAGACAGCTCTGCCGGAGCCCTAGATTGGTTTCCGCCAAGGTTCCACCTCTAGATGGCGGCGTCTGGTCCCGAAAGCCTCCTTATGATTTTTTTTCCAGGTCAAAACACCTCATATAGGAGAAGATGGGCATCGAGGACCATCGGGGGGCCCACGAGGCAGGGGGCGCGCCCAGCGAGGGGGGGCGTGCCCCCCACCCTCGTGGACAACTGGTGGCCACCCTGGTGATCTTCTTTCACTAGATATTTTTTATATTTTCTGAAACGGTGGCCTGTGGAGTTTCGGGGCTTTTTGAGTTGTGCAGAATAGGTTTCCAGAGTTTGCTTCTTTTCCATCCTAGAATTCCAGCTGCCGGCATTCTCCCTCTCCGTGTAAACCTTGTAAAATAAGAGAGAAAAGGCATAAGTATTGTGACATAACATGTAATAACAGCCCATAGTGCAATAAATATCAACATAAAAGCATGATGCAAAATGGACGTATCAACTCCCCCAAGCTTAGACCTCGCTTGTCCTCAAGCGAAAGCCGATACCGTAAAATATGTCCACATGTTTAGAGATAGATGTGTCGATAAAATAAAATACTGACATGAGGGCATCATGATCATTATCATAACGGCAACATATATATATTCATTCACAATGTCAAGTATGAATCAGAAACTTCATTGAAAACCAACAAACTATGATCTCGGTCATTGAAGCAATTGCAATTTATCGTAACATCGGAAAGTTTCAATATAAGATCTTTTCAGCAAGCCTACATACTCAACTATCATATAGTCTTTCACAATTGCTCACACTCACGCAATACTTATGGGTATGAAGTTTCAATCGGACACAGAGAAAGATGGGGGCTTATCTTGTTGCCTCCCAACCTTTTACCTCAAGGGCAATGTCAACAGTAATAGACTATGAAAGCTTACATCCAAGTGGGTATATATATCAGGATCTTTCCAACACAGTGTGCTTGCAAAAGGATAAAATGTAAAAAGGAAAGGTGAATTTCATCTTGATCCTATAAGGCAAGAATAAAAGGTAGGCCGTTCGCAGAGGGAAGCAGAGGTTGTCATGTGTTTTTATGGTTGGATGCACAAAGTCTTAGCGGAAAAGAACGTCACTTTATATTGCCACTTGTGATAACGACCTTTATTATGCAGTCCGTCACTTTTATTACTTCCATATCACAAGATCATATAAAGCTTATTTCCTCCATACTAATAAATCATACATATTTTAGCGAGTTTGCAACATGACAACTTACTTGAAGGATCTTACTCAATCCATAGGTAGGTATGGTGCACTCTCATGGCAAAACTGGGTTTAAGGATGTATGGAAGCACAAGTAGTATCTCTACTTGGTGCGAGGTGTTTTGGCTAGCATGAGGGTGAAAGGCAAGCTCAACATGCTGGATGATCCATGACAATATAATTTATTTCGGATACAAGAAAACATAATCCATTATGTTGTCTTCCTTGTCCAACATCAACTCTTTAGCATGTTATATTTTAATGAGTGCTCATAATCATAAAATATGTCCAAGATAGTATATTTGCATGTGAAGCCTCTCTTTCTTCATTACTTCATATTAATTGCAACGATGACCAAAACTATGTTTGTCAACTCCCAATAACTTCTATTCATCATACTCTTTATATGTGGAGTCATTACTTCCCATAAGATCAATATGATCTCTTGACACTTTTTATGTTTTCTTTTATTCTATCATGACCAAAGTGAGGAAATCAAGCCCTTGACTCAACACTAATCTTTATTATATAGCTCACGGACACGATTACAAAGGATAAAGATCATAAAGCAAAAGCTCACAACTAGATCATGCTAACTTTGTTCTACTAGATCAAGATACTACCAAAAGGATCGAACTAGGAAAAACGGTAAAGATAGGAGTGATGGTGATACGATACCGGGGTCACTCCCCAAGCTTGGCAGTTGCCAAGGGGAGTGCCCATACCCATATGATTATATCTCCTTCATCGGGGGTGGTGATGATGGAGTTGAAAGTAGTGACGCCGGATCATCATATATCGAGCGTAGGAGATCCTCCAACTTGCGGATAATACCTTTGAGTGCAGCTATATACTCCTTCAACAAAATATTTTCACTTGTGAGATACTTGTTTTGAATTTGAGCTAACTCAATTATCTTGAAAGCTTCAATCTCAGTCGAAGTAAAGAGGTTGGGAAGAGGTTGATGGATGTCTTCTTCTCGCATTGACGGAGCTTGATCTTCCACCGCCTTCTTGATCCTCTTCTCCTTGTTGATCTCCTCGGGTCCTTCCCTCTTCAGATCTATATTATCCAAGCATAGTTACCTTCACTGTTGGAGGAAGGAGATGATACGATGCCTGGCTTCGTCAACCCTAGCAGAAAATAGCTCGAAACAAGAACAGAGGATTTTTGCGTGATATAGAGGTCAAAACCTTCGGGAGTATATATAATGAATTTTTGCTCACCAAAAGGAGTAACATACAAGAAATCGGAGTCCGGGAGGCACATCAGGTGCCCACGAGGCAGGGGGCGCGCCCAGTGGAAGGGCACGCGCCCTCCACCCTCGTGGACGCCTCGTGTCTCTTCCGGACTGCCACTTATTTTTCTATTTTTTTAAATATTCCAAAACGGTGAAAATTTGCCTTTAGAAATGTTTTGGAGTCGGTTTACTTACCGTATCACATACCTCTTCCTTTTCGGAGTCTGAATCATTCTGGAAAGTGTCCCTTATGTATTCCTCTGGGGTTACGGTTTCTATAACATTGGTTTCAACATTTATAGGGTTACCTCAGATATAATATTTGATTCTTTGACCGTTCACCACCTTCGGATTTGTGCCTTCGAAGTTGTTGATTTTTATGGCACCGGAGCGATAGACCTCCTCGATAACGTAAGGACCTTCCCATTTGAAGAGAAGTTTTCCTGCAAAAAATCTTAAACGAGAGTTGTATAGCAAGACATAATCACCTACGTTAAACTCATGCTTTTGTATCCTTTTGTCATGCCATCTTTTAACTTTTTTCTTTAAACAGCTTGTCATTCTCATAGGCATGGGTTCTCCATTCATCAAGAGAGCTAATATCAAATAACCTCTTCTCACCGACAAGTTTAAAATCATAATTGAGCTCTTTAATAGCCCAATATGCCTTATGTTCTAGCTCAAGAGGTAAGTGACAAGCTTTTCCATAAACCATCTTATATGGAGACATACCATAGGATTTTTGTATGCAGTTCTATAGGCCCATAATGCATCCTCAAGTTTCTTGGACCAATTCTTTCTAGACCTATTAACTGTCTTTTGCAAAATTAATTTTAGCTCTCTATTACTTAATTCTACTTGACCACTAGTCTGTGGGTGATAATGGGATGCAATTCTATGATTTACATCAAACTTAGCAAGCATTTTACGGAAAGCACCATGAATAAAGTGTGAACCACCAACAGTCATTAGATATCTAGGGACTCCAAACCTCGGAAAAATAACTTCGTTAAGCATCTTAATAGAGGTGTTATGATCAGCACTACTAGTTGGAATAGCTTCTACCCACTTAGTAACGTAATCAACAACAACTAAAATATTTGTGTACCCATTAGAGGAAGGACACGGTCCCATATAATCAAAGCCCCAAACATCAAATGGTTCAATAACAAGTGAATAATTCATAGGCATTTCTTGACGTCTGCTAATATTACCAATTCTTTGACATTCATCACAAGATAAGACAAACTTACGGGCATCCTTGAAGAGAGTAGGCCAATAAAAACCAGATTGCAATACCTTATGTGCAGTTTTATCTCCAGCATGGTGTCCTCCATAAGCTTTGGAGTGGAACTTGCGTAGGATATGTTCCTGTTCATGCTCAGGTACACAACGTCTAATAACACCATCTACTCCGTCTTTATAAAGATGTGGGTCATCCCAGAAGTAATGTCTCAAATCATAGAAGTACTTTTTCTTTTGTTGGTATGTGAAGCTAGGAGGTATAAACTTAGCAACAATGTCATTAGCATAATCAGCATACCATGGAGCAGTACGAGAAGTATTTATGACCGCTAATTGTTCATCGGGAAAGCTATCATTAATAGGTTGTGGGTCATCAAGTATATTCTCTAACCTAGACAAGTTATCTACTGCTGGGTTCTCAGCTCCCTTTTTATCAATAATATGTAAGTCAAATTCTTGCAGAAAGAGAAGCCATCTAATAAGTCTAGGTTTAGCATCTTTCTTTTCCATGAGGTATTTGATAGCTGCAAGATCAGTGTGAATAGTTACTTTAGAATCGACAATATAAGGTCTAAACTTATCACAAGCAAACACAACTGCTAAAAATTCTTTCTCAGTAGTAGTAGAATTTCGCTGAGCACTGTCTAGAGTTTTACTAGCATATTGGATACCATTCAATTTCTTATCAACTCTTTGCCCTAAAACAGCACCTACGGCATAATCACTAGCATCGCACATAATCTCAAAGGGTAAATTCCAGTCAGGAGGCTGGACAATAGGTGCAGAGATCAATGCTTTCTTAAGTATTTCAAATGCTTCTGGACAATCATCATCAAAGACAAAATGAATATCTTTTTGTAAGAGATTAGTCAGAGGCTTGGAGATTTTGGAGAAGTCCTTAATAAACCTCCTATAAAACTAGGCATGACCAAGGAAACTTCGTATACCTTTGATGTCCTTGGGGTACGACATCTTTTCAATAGCATCAACTTTAGCCTTGTCAACTTCAGTACCTCTTTCAGAAAATTTATGTCCCAAGACAATGCGTTCATTAACCATAAACTGGCACTTCTCCCAATTCAAGACAAGATTAGTGTCTTCACATCTCTGCAAAACTCGATCAAGGTTGCTTAAGAAATCATCAAAAGAAGTTCCGTAAACGGAGCAATCATCCATGAAAACCTCAACAATCTTTTCACAAAAATCGGAGAATATAGCAATCATGCAGCTTTGAAAGGTAGGAGGTGCATTACATAAACCAAAAGGCATACGTCTATAAGCAATGGTACCGAAAGGACAAGTAAAAGTGGTCTTTTCTTGATCCCCTTTTGACACAGGTATTTGAGAGAAACCAGAATAATCATATAGAAAGCAAAAGTGAGTATGTTTGGATAACCTTTCTAGCATTTAATCAATAAAAGGCAAAGGGTAATGATCTTTTTTAGTAGCCTTATTTAATTTGCGGAAATCAATTACCATCCTATAACATGTAACAATTCTTTGTGGGATCAATTCATCTTTATCATTAGGAACAACAGTCATACCTCCCTTCTTAGGGACACAATGGACAGGACTTACCCACTGGCTATCAGCAACTGAATAGATAATACCTGCCTCTAGAAGCTTTAGTATTTCCTTCCTTACCACTTCTTTCATCTTAGTATTTAACCGTCGTTGATGATCAATAACTGGTTTAGCGTTTTCTTCCAATTTTATCTTGTGTTGGCATAAAGTGGGACTAATGCCCTTAAGATCATCCATAGTATATCCAATAGCAGCACAATGCTTCTTTGGAGTTTTCAATAATTTTTCTTCTTCCTGCTCTGAAAGGTGAGCACTAATATTAACAAGATATATCTTCTTTTCATCAAGATAAACATACTTAAGATTATCAGGTAAATGTTTAAGTTCAAACACGGGATCACCCTTGGGTGGAGGAGGATCCCGTAGGATTTCAACAGGCAAATTACTTTTCGATACGGGTCCCTGATTAAAGAATATTTCATCTATTTCCCTTCTCTCATTAATATGCATATCATTTTCATGGTCTAGCAAATATTGTTCTAAAGGATCATTAGGAGGCACAGCAATAGAAGCAAGACCAATAATTTCATCCTTACTAGGTAATTCTTTATCAAGGGGTTGTCTACGAAATTTAGCAAAGTTAAAATCATGAGACATATCCCTAAACCAACAATAACAATATCTTTCACACAGTCTATCTAAGCATTAACAATATTCAAGAAGGGTCTACCAAATATGATGGTACAAAAGTCATCTTGTGGGGAACTAAGAATAAGAAAATCAGCAGGGTATTTAACTTTCCCACACAAGACTTCAACATCTCTAACAATCCCAACTGGTGAAATAGTGTCTCTATTCGCAAGCTTGATAGTGACATCGATCCCTTCTAACTCAACAGGTGCAATATCATGCATAATTTCTTGATAAAGGGAATGATGGATTATACTTGCACTAGCACCTAGGTCACATAAACCATGATAGCAATGATCTTCTATTTTAACAGAGATAACAGGCAAGCCTACAATAGGTCTGTGTTTATTCCTAGCATCGGGTTTGGCTCTTCTAGCACATTCCTCTTGGAGGTAAATAACATGTCCATCTAAATCTTCTACCAAGAGATCTTTAACCATAGCAACACGGTTCAGCTTTAATTTGCTCAGAAGGTGTAGGTGTTCTAGTATTACTCTTACGAACTACAATTGAAGCTTTAGCATGATCCTTTATTCTAACAGGGAGAAGTAATTTCTCAATATAAGCAGTAGGAACAATAGGATCAACATTATAAGTGATAGTCTTTTCTTCAACTTTAACAGGTTCAACTACTTTTACTTCAATGTGAGGATGGTATTTAAACCACTTCTCCTTGGGAAGATCAACATGAGTAGCAAATGATTCACAGAAAGAAGCTACTATCTCACAGTCAAGTCCATATTTAGTGCTAAATTTATGGAAAACATCGGTATCCATAAAATCTTTAACACAATCAAACTTAGGGGTCATACCTGACTCCTTACATTCGTCAAGATCCCAATCTTTAGAGTTGCGTTTAATTCTTTCCAATAAAATCCCATTTGAATTCAATAGTCTTCATCATAAAAGAGCCAGAACAAGAAGTATCGAGCATGGAGCGATTATTAAGAGAAAGCCGATCATAAAATTTTTGAATGATCATTTCTCTTGAGAGCTCATGATTGGGGCATGAATATAACATTGACTTAAGCCTCCCCCAAGCTTGAGCGATGATTTCTCCTTCGCGAGGCCAAAAATTATAGATATAATTACGATCACGATGAACCTAATGCATAGGGTAGAACTTATGATGAAATTCCAACTTCAGACGATTATAGTTCCATGGTCCAATATCATCACATAGCCTAAACCATGTCAATGCATCTCCCTTCAAAGATAAAGTGAAGACCTTCTTCTTGATAACATCCTCGGGCATACTTGCAAGCTTAAATAATCCACAAACTTCATCCACATAGATTAGGTGTAAATCGGGATGTAGTGTTCCATCTCCTGTAAAACGATTATCAAGCAGTTTCTCTATCATACCCGAAGGAATTTCAAAGCAAACATTTTCAGTAGGTGCAGTAGGTTGAGGAGAAACTCTTTGCTCTTCTGGTCGGGGTGAAGATACCCCGAACAAGCCCCTCAAAGGATTATGAGCCATAGTAACAGGTGACAATAAATTTCAGCATACTGTATAAATTTTTCCTTACAAAGGCGCTTCACTCCCCGGCAACGGCGCCAGAAAAGAGTCTTGATGACCCACAAGTGTAGGGGATCTATCGTAGTCCTTTTGATAAGTAAGAGTGTCGAACCCGACGAGGAGCAGAAGGAAATGATAGGCAGTTTTCAGTAAGGTATTTTCTGCAAGCACTCCACCGGCCACCGACACCGCCAGCGTTTTCCCTTCATCCTCCGCACGACCCTGGACCTGCACACTCCGAGGTTGCACCACAGTGTTATCGAAAGTGAGCTTCTTTTGCAAACCCACCCTGATGACCCACAAGTGTAGGGGATCTATCGTAGTCCTTTCGATAAGTAAGAGTGTCGAACCCAACGAGGAGCAGAAGGAAATGATAGGCAGTTTTAAATAAGGTATTTTCTGCAAGCACTGAAATTATAGGTAACAGATAGTTTTGTGATAAGATAACTGGTAGCAAGTGACAAAAGGTAAAACTAAATAAGGTGCAGCAAGATGGCCCAATCCTTTTTGTAGCAAAGGACAAGCCTGGACAAACTCTTATATGAAGGAAAACGCTCCCGAGAACACATGGGAATTATCGTCAAGCTAGTTTTCATCACGATCATCTGATCACGTTTGATACTTTGATAATTTGGTATGTGGGTGGACCGATGCTTGGGTGCTGTCCTTGCATGGACAAGCCTCCCACTTATAATTAACCTCTAATGCAAGCATCCGCAACTACAAAAAAGTATTAAGAGAAACCTAACCATGGCATGAAACAAGTGGATCCAAATCATCCCCTTACGAAGCAACGCATAAACTAGGGTTTAAGCTTCTGTCACTCTAGCAACCCATCATCTACTTATTACTTCTCAATTCCTTCTTCTAGGCCCAAATAATGGTGAAGTGTCATGTAGTCGACGTTCACATGACACCACTAGATGACAGACAACATACATCTCATCAAAATATCGAACGAATACCAAATTCACATGACTACTTATAGCAAGATTTCTCCCATGTCCTCGGGAACAAAAGTAACTACTCACAACATAATATTGTTCATGATCAGAGGGGTATTAATATGCATAATGGATCTGAACATATGATCTTCCACCAAGTAAACCAACTAGCATCATCTACAAGGAGTAATCAACACTACTAGCAACCCATAGGTACCAATCTGAGGTTTGGGTACAAAGATTTGATAGAAGAGATGAACTAGGGTTTGAGAGGAGATGGTGCGGGTGAAGCTGTTGATGAAGATAGCTCTTCCCAAGGTGGGAGAGTTGTTGGTGATGACGGCGGTGATGATTTCCCCCTGCCGGAGGTAAGTATCCCCGGCAGAAAGCCTCCTTATGATTTTTTCCAGGTCAAAACACCTCATATAGGAGAAGATGGAAATCGGGGGGCCATCGGGGGGCCCACGAGGCAGGGGGGCACGCCTAGAGAGGGGGGCGCGCCCCCACCCTCGTAGACAGCTGGTGGCCCCCCTGGTGATCTTTTTTCGCCAAATATTTTTTATATTTTTTAAAACGGTGTCCTGTGGAGTTTCGCGGCTTTTTGAGTTCGGCAGAATAGGTTTCCAGAGTTTGTTTCTTTTCCATCCCAGAATTCCAGCTGTCGGCATTCTCGCTCTTCATGTAAACCTTGTAAAATAAGAGAGAAAAGGCATAAGTATTGTGACATAACATGTAATAACAGCCCATAGTGCAATAAATATCAACATAAAAGCATGATGCAAAATGAACGTATCCCCCCCCCCCGATCACCTCTATCTACGTTCTTTAGAGGGCTAGTAACCTCCTGGTCCCTCTCCTCCTCCTCTACCAAGTCCGCCCAACTAGTGCCTTTTTTCCTCCAAGACGGTGCATCACTCCCTTATAACGATTTCCCCCTCCACGAACCAGAGCTACGTGACCCATGGCTTCTCCCCGACGGAAAAGATCGCGGCCCCTTTCTCCTCTTGTCCATGGGTGCACATAGGCGTGGGCCAAACTGCCTCCGCTCACCCCTCTTTAACTGCATCCTGCACATTTTGTCCACATGGCCAAGTGTCCCACACTTATAGCAGAAGTCCGGGAGATATTCATATTCAAACGGGCACCAGTTCCGATCCTCCTCCACCTCCGCCACCATCTCATTCCTTACCCGGTTTCCCTCCTCTGCCTCCTCCTCCATCGTGAAACCCCTCATGAGAGGAGCTTTGATGTTCATCCTCACCTTCACCCGTTAATACTTGCCCACTGCTCCACTGTTCATTCTAATTTATTTATTTTGACGGGATCTACCTAATTTATTTATTTTGACGTGATCTATCTAATTTATTTATTTTGACGGGACCTACATTGTTGCCAAACGGGGCCGTACAGGAAAGTAACGGGGAAGAGAAAATATGATCCTTTTCTTCCTTGGAAAAGTGACATAGCGGAGGGAAGTAGGGCAGCCGTCGGATGGAAATTGAAAGGCAAGGAGCACGCTTCTGGACGGCGTCCATTAGCCTGGGCCACGACAAGCACCTTGGCGCATTGTGGTGGTTGTCTCGATGGTGCACACGACCTCGCGAAGACGAATCTCATCTTTTCCGTCCGTCGTCAGGACGGCATAAATGTCAATATGACACGTGCACATCCGGTAGATCGCGGCGGGGCCATAAGTATGTTCAACGTCTCTCCACCGTGTAGTCAACAAATTTCTCGATCCATCCGTATTGGCGGGCGACATAAAGTCTGCCGCGATCTCCCGAAAAAAATCCACACCATAGATAAAAACTATTGCAAAAAAATTACGAGATCGCAAAGATGGAATCACAACAACAAGAGGAACCCATTTTTGCGAACAAATTTCGGATCTATACCTCCGCGAGATCGACGAAAGCCTGCTCGATGCAGGCTTGATGGAGAGTTGGAGGAGCGAAGCGTGCTGATAATATGTTCCGCAACTTCTGCCGGCGAGTCCGGTCCAAGGTTGCGAAGCGGGAGCGAGTGTCGTAGTCGGTCACTCACAGGTACAAAAACTAAATGGACGCAAAGAAGTAGAGGGGAGTCTTTCCTTATTAATCATCAACTCTCTGTAGCGTGCGTTCGGTCAAAGCTTAAAAACGAAATTGATATGGTCCTGGATACTGTGAACAAACAATGATCTCTGAGGCCACCAACAGCTACAAATGAAAGGTTTACCATCAATCTGGGATTGGTGTTTCTGTATTATGCAAGCTAATTGCTTGATTGGTTCTTGTTGAGCGCTTTTGGCTTGCCGAAATATAACATTTTACTCTCTTTTCTTTTGTGAACAGACCTGATTTTGCGCTTTGCCGAGGCCAAGAGATTGCTGCCATTGTTCAGCGCTATCAATCTTTATCCGTGACTCTTTCTTCTATATCCCATCTCTTAAGGTTTTCACCTTACATGTGATATTCTTTTTGACCTAAGGAAGTACCTGTTTATTCTCCTATACAATCTGATATTAGTTTGTCCTTTGCTCTTTGTAATTCATGATGAAACCAAAAGCCGAGCTATCCTTTGGTGGGTTATAGCTGGATAATCATTCATGTTAGCGAACTTTAAGGGCTGGTCTGATATTGAAAATTCTGCAGCTCCTGGCAGAGAGCGATCAAACTCCACCTGATTGCGCAACTGTTGTCGTAAAAAAAGATCTGAGCGTGTACCTCCAGCTTCAAGGAGCTCTAAACGCGGAAGCTGACCGTGAAAAGCTAAAGAAAAAGAGAGATGTAATTCAGAAGTAAGTTTGTCTACATTGTCTCTTTCAGCTGGTTTGAGCAGTGAAGTATATCCCTAGGTTTCTTTTTTGTACGTACTTGATTGCATTTGTATCAGTAACTAGCATGGTTTGCTGTGGATGTGTGAAGGCTACGGCATGCCCTGTCAGAGAAGATGGATGCTTCGGGCTACAGAGAGAAGGCTCCTCAGGGCGTCCAAGAAGAGGACATGAGAAAACTGACTGCCTTGTTGGAGCAACTGGAGGTCATCGGTGAAGCTGAAAAGAAGCTAGACGCGAAAACTGTCGATGCTTGATGAGTATCTCTGTTGTGATCTGCGATGTTTTTTTTTTTAGAAAAGAAGCTTGAGCTCCGGCCTCTGCATCAAAATGATGCATACGGCTATCTTATTAGACGAAAAACAATCCAACAAAGGTCTTACAAAATCTGAGAACAAATTGTGAATAAAAAAAGTTGTGATCTGCGATGTGGCGTTTTTGTATATACTTTGATGTCGCAATTGTCGCTGGCAATGCTCAGATTTGTAGAAAGTCTAGTGGAAGGTTGGGGCTTGATTGCAGTTCCACCACATTTTGCAGCGTGAAGAATGTTACCTACAACTCATAGATTTGCATGTGTATATGTACAATACAGATGACCTCTCGTGCCCTCCCGTCGCCCCCCTGAGCGACCAGCGGGAAACCCTAGCCACCGCCGCCCGGACTCCCCCGCCTCTTCCCCACCCTCACCGCCGCCAGCAGCGCCGCCGGGCGAAGCCTGGCCGGCAGGGGCGGCGGCGGGGCTCTTCTTCCCCTTCGCGCGAATAGGCTAGCGCGGGATGGTCGTTCATCAGAAGGCGCCATACTAGCACGGGGTGCGGCGGCGCTGCATATGGATTCCGGCCGCGGCGAGCGCAACGCATTGGTTGCTAGGGTTCGTCCTCGCGGCGTGGTGCGACCACTGCGAGAGAGGATCGGGCCTGGTGGTCGCGTGCGTTGTCGGATTCGGGTCATGTCCTTGTGGATCCAGCGCCCGAACGCCGTCGACCAACGCAGGATGGTGGTTTTGTCGCTGGCCAGGTCGGATCTTCATTGATCCAGCGCCTGGATGGATCTACGTCGGAGGCCCACCTCGATCTATGGCGGATTAAGTCCTATGGTACTTTCTTCTCTGGAGGTTTCGTGTCTTTGCTTGCTGCCAGATCCAGACCAGATGGAGATTGGTGGTACAGGATGAGGACCAGAGGAAACTTTGGTCGGCTAGCTCGGCCCGGCTTCGGCGATGGCTTCGACGTCGTCACCCTTCTTGAAGGCGAAGCCGAGCTGCCTCCTATCCACCTCCGATCCCCTCCCAGGCGAAAGTACAAAATCCGTTGTGGATTGGACGGCGGGGGCGCCCTGCGCATCGTACCCTCCATGGAGGCACCCCGCGCGTTGTTGTGGATTATGGCTCCGCGTGTCCGTTCCAGCAGTGGCAACGGTGTCGAGGTTGGCAGGTGGAGCGGCGTTCTATCTACCGCGAGACTTCTGGTAAAAGATGTCATGTCATGCCTGACCCACAGATGCTACGCTGTTTCATGCCTTGTCGACAGGTGCTACGCACGACAAATCTTCCAAAGTCTCCGTGTTGGGATGGACGAGCGCATGGCGGTGGAGTCATTGGGCGCCATGGTGGTGTCGATGGATGGCCGGACTGGCAAGGATAATGCGGATCTCTCTCCTGAAGATGGCATAGCGGCTCGACGATGATGGCGCTTCTAAAACATGTGCATGTAGTGTACGCTTTAGGTCTGCTGCACCAATTGTTTGTTCCGATACGTTATGGATGGATCGACGACGACATCGGTATAGATATGAGGAGTGAGAGCACTTCACATTATCAAGTTTGTAGGTGTGAGCGATGGCTTCGGATGGCTTGATGTATGTTCTTGTCTGGAATAATTAATAAAGATGGCTGCATGCATCAATTGATGCAGAGGCCAGGGGTTTTTTCTCTTTAAAAAAATGGATCGGATCAATTTTGATCATTCTTCTTTTTAAATATGCATTGCCTGTTATAACCACTGGCAGACCTGCAGCGTTTCCCTTTGCAATATTACTTTTGTGCTTCGCTATTTGTACCAAGTATGCAATTGGATGAATTTAAATTATTTATGCATGGTATATATGTTTGTACTCCTCCAACTTATGTGTGGAATAGCAAAGATAAAAAGGAAGCAAAATTAAAAAAACCATTGTGAACACGTGTGCATGTCAGAGAAGGTGTTTCTGCTTCGTGCTCGTAGATGATGAAGAACATGTGCTTATCTATCAGTCTAGTGAGTTTTTACTTTTTACACAAGAACTCCATTAGTGTGGTGTATGACAGTTCCGGTGGACGACCACCGTAGCCTTACCTTGCTTCCACCCAGAGACTGTACCTCCCGCCTTGAGAGAGTAAAGTCTCTCTACAGGACCATACATTCCACCGGGCCAATACCTTTGGCGCGAAGTTCATAGAAAATGCTGTTTGCAACTTTGGCGTGAAGGTCATGGAGAACTAGCGTTCAATACAAGGTTCCCACCTTTACGCATGATGTTATGGAGGGTAATTCATGTCTCGGCCGAAGCTTGGTCAGCAAGAGTTGTCCGGATACATGGTATTCATTTATGACTACTGATGTTTTGTTTCGTATCAAACTAAGAGGGGGTTTATTTACAAGGATTTTTTGGTGTAGGACTAAAAAAGTTCATTTTAGTCCCATCTAAACTAAACATGAGGGACTTTTAACGACTAAAAGTGAGAATTTTTGGGACTAAGAGGGTGCTTGGATACGTTTTAGTATCATGACTAAAAGTAGTGGGACTAAAACTTGCTAGCCTCACCCATGCTTGGATCCAAATACTAAAGAGACAAAAATCAAGTTAATGAGCATTTATTATTCTCCAAACCCTCCAATCCAGAACTTGCATGTGTTAGAGGAGAGGAGTTAAATGAGGAGAAAGAGTACTAATTCACAGTTTAGTAGGGATACCCCTGACTAAAAGATTCTAGTCTCAACACTAGTTTTAGCCCCTCTTTAATCAGGGGTGTTTGGAACTTTAGCCTTTAAAGAGACTATTTTTAGTCAGACTAGTTTTAGTCCCTTGGATCCAAGCAGGGCCTAAAGAAAGAAGACCCGGAGGAAGAGTCTTTTTAGGACTTTTTCCAATAGTTGCCCCTGCCCCACACCACACCTTATCTCTATTAGTTCATTACTAGGGGTATAACTTGGTCATTTAGCATGTCATTTAATAACTTCTAGTCCATGTTTAGTCTTTGAAACCAAACAGATAGGGACTAGAAACTTTTTAGAACTTTTTAACCAAGCAATGCCTAATCCTAGTCCTTCCGATCACAAGCATGGAAATCGTTTGATCTGGTAGTTAGACTGCATCCGAGATTTGCTCTTTTGCTCCATTAATTGACTGCTGCTCATAATAGCTCCGGCATTGTACCCGAGATATACGTTAGTTAATTCTCTCCATGCATATATTCCGCACACCAAGATCTAAGAAAATGGCACACATAAGGCCCCTCCCAATGCTCCACCTTGTACAGGTGCTAAGGCTGCCATGTAGGCAAAAAGTCTGATGTGGCAAGGTAGTTAAGATGAGAGAGATGAGTGTAGTGACCCCAGGAAGAAACAATGCTAAGCGCGAGAACCTAGACAAAAGACTTAAATGGAAGAATCCCACCAATGCATGAAGAACTTTAGTTGCAAAATTATTAAATGAAGCATGCTTAGCACCAACAAGTTAAGCACCTATGCATTGGGGGCTTTAGTTGCTAAAGTTTTTAATATGCTTAGCACCTCATGTTAGCACCAATGCATTGGAAGTAGCCTAACCCATTCCTAATCCAGTCACCGAACCTGCTTCCAGTGTGACTCGTCATTGCTTCCAACGTATCCAAATTTGCTTCGGTCTAAAAAAATTAATTCCTACAATATCAATTTTTGTGTAATGGTGGAAGCATAGTTGAGAATGTGTAAGAGGGGCTTAACTTATCCAGAATTCCAGACGTGTGAGAAGCATAGTGCGCTAATGTTGGAGGCATGCTTAGTGTCCAACAAAACTTTTGTTTATAACTGTGTAGAAAGTATTTGGAGGTATTCGGATGTGGAGGCGACAAGGCCAGAGCCGCTGTTGAAAATTTGGATGTGATCATTGATAACTCTGTGCAGACCGGTGAGGCCCTTTCCAATGCTCAATGGTGTACAGGAGCTTAGCATGCCACATGGAAAAAAAATCTGATGTGGCATGGTAGTTAAGAGAAGAGAGAAGATTTTGATGACCCCACAAAGAACCAACGCCAAGTGTGTGGACCTATGCAAAACACTTGAATGAGAGAAGTTTGCCCAATGCATCAGAGAGTTTGTTTGTCAATCAATAAAATGTAGCAAGCTTAGCAACAAGAAACTAAGCACCTGTGCATTGTGAACTTTAGTTGTTAAACTATTTAATGCTCTTAGCACCCTATCTAAGCACCAATGCATTGGAAGTAGCCTGAGATGCATGTTGGACCCCCCATGGCATTCTGCGGAGTTCTGCCGCTCAGAGGCCCCACTCAGATTTGATGGGCATGCTCCTGGCGCTGGACGCGACCGTGGAAGTGCGGCGTGGCAAGCAGACGACTGGGCCCCGGTCTCGGACCTGATGCAAATCATGCCTACAATTGAAATTGGTGAGCTTTTGGCGCCTACAATGGCCCAGGAGGATGGGCCCATCACTGTTGTTGAGGTGACCAGGTTAGGTGCATGCATGAGCAGCTCGGTGCATTGGCAGCGCAGAGGCAAATCTCTCTGCCAAAGAGCAGGTGGCTTTGTGTAATATAAAGACCTTATGCGCTGGGTTGCTTAAAAAATTGGCGCCTCCTCTTCCGAAAGAATTTGAAGGGCTTCAGGGAGTTAAAAGTTGGGCAGGACCCATTCACCCCAAGGGGTGCTACGAGATCCGTTTGCTTGGCTGGACAGAGGAAGACCAAGACCAAGGCCTCGGTGGCTGAAGCGGTGCTTCTAAAAACCCTGGGCTTTGATAGAGGTCATCTGGAGGTCTCTGATGACGCGCTAGGCCAGCTACATACTGTTTTTGACTCGCCATTATAGGAGCCTCTGCTCAGAGCGATTGCAGCCATTTTTGGCAAGGCGATCCCACTAAACACTACACCATGCATCAGAATTCCCTACCGACGTTTGTTGGGAAAAAGTCACTATTGCCGACCCACAGTCAGACATGAAAATTTCTAACAAACTGTGTGTTGGAAAATGTATGTACAGTGACCTATTGTCGGTCGGGAATGCTACAACATATACCGTCCAACCGTCGGTCGGAAATTCTATTATGGCGAACAGACCATCGGTCGGTAAATAACCCCGACCAACAGTCCAATGCTACATGGGCCTCGCACGCAAATAGCCAATTTTTAGCGCCAATAACCGGCCCAGCCCGCGAAGTTTTCTCGGTCAAAATCAAGCACGCCGCCGCTCCACGCTCCTTTTGTTCCCCACACACGAAACCCTAGCTCCTTTCGTTCCCCACGCACGCCGCCGGCCCACAGAGGACCTCACCCTTCCCTCCCATCCCCCCACTCCCATAGCCGGCTCCCTCTCCCCTCCCTCCCTCGCCACTCCTTTCCATGGTACCAGATCTGAAGGGGACATGGTCTCTTCGCTCCCGGTGGTCCAGGGCGAGGTAGGCGGCCTCCGCTCCCTCCGCTTCCGGCAACAGGTGCCTCCATCTCTGCCAACCAACATTCGGTGACCAGGAGGTAGCCATCTATGGCGGCAACAAAATCGGTTAGGGCTCTTTCCCTCTCGTGTGGTCTCTCCCTCCACTCCCCTCTCCAGGCTGCAGATTTGAAACTAGAGCGTGCAGATTCATGGTTTTCTAAAAAGAATTTTCATGAATTGGTTATATTCGTTCAGTTGTTCGTCCCACCCCTCTGCATATTCGATCCATTCTTATGTACTCCCTCCATCCCATAATGTAAGACGTTTTTTGACACTACACTAGTGTGAAAAAATGTCTTACATTATGGGACAGAGGGAGTAATTTATTATTATATGAGAGGAAGGGGTAAGGGACTGTTAGTTAAGAACAATTTCATCTCTGTGTTCTCAGCAAGAAAGAGAATGACACAGTTAAACATTCAGATTTAAGCAATAGATGGATGGAACTTTTGTTCTGCAGTCTAATTACGAGATAAAATAAAAGTTCTTTTATTTTACTGAAATTAACTTTTACTTGAGTGAGGTGCTAAGGTCAACCTCTATACATACACATCGGCACCAATTTCGGACAGTACAAAATTGATATGATGCTTGCTTTGTGAGTGAGTATTTTATTGCACAATATCTCTGTATAAAATGCATGGTTAGAAATAAACTAAACCAAACTATCGACATCAGAGAGCATACAATTATGAGTTTAATTTATCAGTTACAGCAATAATTGTACTGTATTTGTAATGATACATTCTTACCCTGCCAATAAATATTTGGTTCAGAGCCCTTGATCATTACAGCTAGAAATTAGCAAACGCATTACATATGTTCAGTAAAGCCTTTCAATATTTTTTCCGTCGATGTCACAAAATAAACACCCCAATTAGTATGTTTGAGCTTGGTGGTACGTGCCCCCATCTCTCCCCACTTCAGAAGAATAGGAGCCATCCATCCATGGCAGAAACAACATCGTAAGTTCTGTGTTTGTGCGCGCGCGTTTCTGTGTGTGTGTGTTTGAAGTAGTAAATTATTTTTTTGCAAGGGGAATGAATCTGTAGTAAGTTTGGGAAAAAAGGCCACTGGAAGATGTCCATAGTCATATGCATGCATCCCATCGACTTGATGCTACTACAATTTACTCTTTGAAGAACCTCTGTAAGTATGTATGTGAGATAGCAAGCAATGTTGGATGCCCTCACTGTTTACTTCTGATTGGCATATATGACTATGTGCTTGTCCAGTATACATATCTCCAGTTTTCTATTAATTCTTTGTTACAAACGGAATACATGTAGCACTTTGTAAATGTTTCCTTGTGAAAATATCATACTGTAACATTATGTTCTATTTAGTTCCCAAGAATACTTGGTTTCAACTTTGAAAGACCACATGAGTTCTTCTATGTGGCGTCCGAACAAAAGGGGCATCCCGTCACTACGGTAATTTCGGTCACTTATCTGAACTAAAAGGGCTATGATCTCTTAATGAAATTGGGGGTCCATTGGGGATCCTTTTATTGGAAAAGATAATCTATTCACATGGGGGATGGGTTCTCGTTGACGAACTGAAACGTGCTGCTCTTATATTAGAAAGTAGGAAACTGCAGGCTTAGTTGACATTGGACATTGATGTTGGTTCTTTTCTCATATGGTGAAAAAGAGAGTTCATATTTTGCATATGGCCATGTTATCTTATAGAACAAAAATAGGGATATGTTGACATTCGACTTTTGTGTCGTCATTCTTCCATGATGGTTCCCCTACTGTTAATATCCTATTCTCCAACTAACACATTCTTGCAAGAAATCAGAATTGATGAAATAATTTTGAGAACTTACTTTTTAGAATTTTATGTTTACAAGAAGATTTACTGGTTACAAAGATTAAACAGACAAACCTCTTTTTGAGAAAGCTATTTTAGATCCCACTAAGACAAAATAGAAGTGTACTACTGCTAGTGTGTATAATGGAACATAATACATGTCTGACATGAATGCTATTGAAAATTTTGAGTTGTTATGGTGTTCCTAATAACTTAAAGTTGTTGTACAATTTAACTGAACCACAGTACTCTCAATTAGAGAGCAAGAAATTGGGAGGTACTAATTTCTTGTAGAGTAATAGTTCTTTTATATGCAACCATTCAGTTGACTTGTGAAGTAGTCATATGCTTGAATAACTGGGCTGTTGTGATGGCCTTAATAGTGCAAAGCTATGCATATAAAGCTGTCATGCTTGTATAAGTGGGCAGTACACAAAGCTGTTGTCATGACCTTGCTGCAAAATCTAATGGAAAATTGTGTTGAACTAGTGTGTATATTATATTGGAACATAATGCATGGTTAACATAAATGGTATTGGAATTATTTAGCTGTTATTGTGTTCCTAATAGCTTAAACTGTTGTGAAAATGAACTTAACCAAATTACTCTCAAACTAGAGATCAAGAAATTGGGAGATAGTTTCCTGTATAGTAATAGTTTATGTATGTGCAGCAATTCGGTTACCTTGTGAAGTAATAGTGGATGCCATGCTGATAAGTGGGCTGGTGTCATGACCTTAACAACGCAAAGCTATGCACCTAACATTCACATTTTGTTTTGAGTTTCCCTTCAGCAATGACTTGTGAACTTTTCAGCACTAAACTGTATTTGGGCTGAGTATATCAATATTCAAACTTGTTTGTGTCGCTTTCACTGTTTTGTGAGCCATTAATCATTCTATTGGTGAAGTGAATATTAATATAATTTATCTTGAGGAGATACTGAAAGAATTCCAGATCTTGATGAATGTATACCTCGGTTTGTGAGGATTGAAGAAACACTTTTCCCTTTACAGGTAGTGGAGCAAGATTTCTTATATATGTGTGAGGGCATCAATCAATGTTGGGAGTTGGGACAAGGAATCTCATGACTGCAATATATAGCTACCACGTTGGACCAGGCGCGATTATCTTGAGTATAGCTAGACGGAAAAACATCTTTCGAAGGTAACCTGACCCAACCTGTTTATTTTGTAAAATTTAAAGTTAAAATAAGGGATGTATTCACCAGCTAGTCAATCTCCTTCCAGGAAGATTAGTACATAAAACTCTATGCTTAGCACACATCTCCTATGGAAAGTATCATCATAAAGCCTAATTACTTAAGTTGTCTTAGTAAGATCTACAAATTTGTATAATAAATCTGCACGCATGTAGTCCTTGAAAAACAAATTAAATTGCTAGATAAGCATTGCTCATTACTTGTGGGATGCCAATAAGTGAAAATGACCTCAATGAGATGCTGACAATACTACAAATGCAGAAGAATAAATGATTTATATAATACATAATTAATAATTGTATGAACACAAATAGATGCTTCAAACACTTCTGCTATCTGAAGATCATGCGTACTCCAGTTTTTTTTGGCTACGCCAATACAGTAATTTATCTTATTTTTAATGAGAAGAAACAAATGCCTTTGCTGACCTATCAACTCCTTATGGAGATGGTGGGCCGGCTGGGGTGATCCCAGCCGAGGATCAAAGTTAGTGTTAACACATGGCTATTGAATTCTTTGTATTTATTACTATTTATATTTTTGAGAATGTGATTATCCTCTATGTTGGAATTTGAGAATATTGTTTAACTTTTGTAGGAAGCAAACAAAAGGCTACACTCACACGGAACCATGAAGCCAATGATCCACGTCAACTAGATGTTTTCGATTTCATTTTGTACAACTGTATCATACTTGCATCTTTTACCTGTCCTTTTGTGAACATGATGTATGGTGTCTCTGTAGTTATGCTTAGAACAGACTGAAGGCAAACTTAAGTGTATGTATGTGACAACTAGTTAATGGAATTAAAAAAATGTTTGGTGCACCTGATGTGAGCCTGAAGTAAGGTGTCTTGGTGATTATACTTATAACACATGAACTCTATGTATGTGGCAAACAGTACCATATGTTAATTAAAGCAGTTGTTGGCTAAATAAAATGTTGATGAACTATTGGTCAACAAAGAAAAACCATGTCTGATTGTTGGTCGGCAAAACAACCTCGTCTGACAGTCGGTTGGGAAAGGCTAAGCCAGCCCCAACAGAATGTTGGTTGGGAAAGAATACCCCGTCCAATAATTGGTCGGGAAAGGCCCATGGTTGCCCCAATGGACTGTTGGTCGGGAAAGTCCCATGATAGGCCCAACAGACTGTTGGTCGGGAAAGATACTCCATAGCAGTCAAACAGTTGGTCGGGAAAGGGTTTTCCCGTCTGGACTTTCCCCAACAAACATTGTCGGTCGGCAATAGTCTTTCCCGTCCAACTGTCTGTTGGTGAAACTTGTAATCCCAACCAATCTATCTGTCGGGGATGTAGTGTTGTGGTGTAGTGAAACCTTGGTGGCGACTTCGAGAGGGCTGAACCACTGGCAGTATAGTGGTTCGGGATGTTGCGATAGGGGAGACAGTTGTTTTCGATGTCTCTCAGCGCGACAAAGTTGGTGTGCTGGAACGTGAGGGGCTTGAACAACCCTGTCAAAAGAAAGGCCCTTAGAGAATTTGTTGATTTGATTCACGTGGCTATTGCATGTATCTTGGATAGCAAACTAGAAGTGGTGGACCAGTATGTTATTATGCAATGCTTGGGCCCTAACTATGATGGGTTTACCTATCTCCCGGCGTCTGATACTAGGAGTGGTATTTTCATAGCTTTGGATTCTTCACGGGTGCAATTGACAAATTTTGTCAATGATACTAACTTCATCACCGGGTATGTTTCATCTAGGGAGGGCCCACCTTGGTGGCTCATGGTAGTTTATGGGCCTCAGGAGGATGCCCAGAAGATCGCGTTTCTATAGGAGTTGTCGGAGCGTAGACTTCTTTGCCCCGGGCCATGGCTAGTCATAGGTGATTTCAACCTCATTTTACATGCAGCAGATAAAAGCAATTCCTTGCTTGATAGGAGAATGACGGGAAAGTTTAAACGCTTCATGGACGACAATGCGCTCAAAGAGTTATTCCTGCACGGACGTCGGTTCACTTGGAGTAATGAGAGAGAGAATCTCAGGTAGACAAAAATTGACCGTGCTTTTTCTCTCCGTGGATTGGGAACTTGATCATCTGAAGTGTCTTATGCAAGCGCTTTCGACTGCATTTTCAGATCACTGCCCGTTTTTCCTGGCTCTTTAGGAGCACCTACAGCTCGTGAGGCATTTCAGATTCAAAAAGTTCTGGGTGAAGACGGACGGGTTTATGGATGTCGTGCAAGAGGCTTGGGTGTGTGACGAAGGCATTTTGGATCCTTTTCTGAGGCTGGATATTTTACTTAGAAGTACAGCGAAAGCGCTTGGCATCTCGGGCCAGAAGAAAGTGGGGAACATCAAGCTGCAAGCTGCAAACTGCAATCGCTAATATCATTATTTTCCGGTTTGATTGCGCCCAGGATACTCGAATGCTGACAGAGGGCGCGCAATGGCTTAGACGTACGCTCAAGCAATTGGTGCTTGGGCTTGCCTCGCTTGAGAGAACAATATCTTGACAAAGGTCTCTGTAATCTTGGCTCCAAGAGGGAGATGCTAACTCTAAGTTGTTTCACCTGGTTGCTAATTGTCGGCGGATGAAGAACTAAATTCCATCTCTGTGAATGGAGAAATAATTACGAATCAAAAGGGGAAGGAAGAGGCATTTCACCAAGTCTTATAGGGAGCTTCTTTGGAAGGATGGAGCCCATGATTTTACCATTGAGCTGGAATCACTGGACATGGGCTGACTTGACCTATCCAAGCAAGACCTCATATTTAACGAGGACGAAATTTGGGCAGTCATTAGAGACATGCCTATGCCCGGACCGGGTGGTTTTATTAGGCTGTTTTTTTCAAAAGGCTTGGGAGATTGTCAAGCATGATGTGATTGATGCGGGGCACAGACTGTTCATCGGTAATGGTAGGGGCTTTGGAAGGTTGAACCATTCTTTGATCACCCTCATTCCCAAAACCCCGGAGGCGTCGACCATCTTTGATTTTAGTCCAATCAGCCTTGTTCACAGCACGCCTAAGCTCACCACTAAACTACCGGCATCTAGGCTTAGACCCTGCATGGGAGAGTTGGTGAATATTAACTAGTCCGCCTTTATCAAAGGATGAAACCTTCATGATAACTTTCTTCTTGTCAGACAATTGGCGCGCAAATTACACCAGAGGAGGGCCAAAGGAGTAATTCTTAAGTTGTATATATCAAAAGCGTTTGACTCGCTATATTTGCCCTTCCTTTTTGAGGTCTTGCGAGCTAAAGGTTTCTCAGAGAGGTGGATATCTTGGAAGCTATCTTGCTGACTTCTACTAGCTCGCTGAGGAGGTTAGAGTGGCAACCAATTGTTGACAATGCTGTTCACATCCTTCCCAGTTGGCAGAGGGGCCTTGTGACTAGGCTAGGAAGGCCGATTCTAGTTAACCAGGTCATGAGAGCGCGTGCTACCCACCACTTGCTAGTTGCCGAGGCCCCCAAGTGGGTGCTAGATCGTATTGACAAAGGCTGCCGGGCTTTCTTGTGGTATGGAATGGATGAGGTGCATGGTGGAAAATGCGTGGTTTCCCGGAATAGAGTGTGCCACGCCCAAGAGCTAGCCGGACTGGGCGTGATTGACCTTTCCAAGCATGGCATCGCCCTACGATTGAGATGGGAATGGCTTCGTAGGACATATGAGAATAGACCTTGGCAAGGCTTAAATATTGCTCCTGACAAGCCTGTGGCTCAGGCATTTGGGAGCCTTGTCAAGTGGCAAGTGGGCTCGGGTAAGTAGATCTTATTCTGGAAGGATAGATGGCTCCCTGTTGCAACTATCATGGAGATCACGCCACTTGTGTCTGCGAGAGTTAAGACTCAAATCATCAACAGACGTTTGGTTAAGGATGCCTTGGCTCAGCACGCATGGATTAATGACATCATCGGGGAGCTCTGCACCAATGGTCTTCTCCAATTCCTCCGGCTTTGGGAGCTGCTAATGAACCTGCAACTTGACACCGACAGTGAGGATCGACCTATATGGTCCTGGAATACCACGGGAGATTACGGTGCATCCTCTATATACAAGATGTTGTGCATGGGAGGGATACGGTTCCAGTCTTATGTGGCCATTTGGAAATGTTGGGCACCGCCCTCCTGCAAGATCTTCATGCGGCTTGTGGTGCAACATCGACTATGGATCTCGGATAGAAGAGTTCGACAAGGACTGCATGACTAAAGCTCGGCTTGTTATCTGTGTGACCAGGAGGACACGGTAGAACATATCCTGGTGCAATGCGTCTTCGCACACTAAGTTTGCACTGTTTGCCTATCTAGGATGAGATTGGTCCTGGCGCTATATACGTCGACGCATGACACCCTGATTGATTGGTGGACGGCGCTGAGGAAGCGAATCACCAAGGACAGCCGAAAGTGCTTTGACACTTTTGTGCTTCTCACATGCTGGTGCCTTTGGAAGCAAAGAAATGGCAGGGTTTTTGGGAGGACGGACATTCTCAACGGATGGGGCGCTGTTGATTTCATCTTCCAGAATATAAGGATATGGGCTAAGGCAGGAGCGACAGGAAGCATGCACTTGATCGAGTAGTCGTGTAATTTGTATGGGAGTGGGGGCTGAGATAGGATCGACGTGTGATGCCTATTTAGCGCTTTGTAATTTCTTATAAATACTTTCTCCCTTCTATAAAACTAAGGTATGCCTTTGGCGTACCCTTGAAAAAAAAATCTCACGAGCTCTCTCAACTCATAACAAACTAGGGAAAACTACAGTTTTCTATCAAAAGCTCTTCCTCTCCCTTTCGATTTGTCAAAGAAAGTCAAACTTTTGATACTCATATTTAGTAGTAGATTTTTTTAAGAGAGGTGGCGTGAGAAGAGAGAAAGAGAGAGAGAGAGAGAGCGACCGAGCTGAGAGAGGAATTGTACATGCATATGACAGAAAGTTGGCGTAAGGGGAGAGAGATTTGCATGCATTTGTCAGTTTGTGCTGGTGAACAGTGCCCTATTCTGTTCCTATGTCTCCCGCCAAGATTACTACTCACGCATGGATTTAATCTCTGTTCTTGGAAGGTATCGGGAAGCAGCAGAATATGGATGGGCTAGATAATGGGTGCAGCGTGGGTGCTCAAACTCTGGGTATAGAAAAGCCACACTCAAAAAAATGAGCATCTGCTTCCAAAGAAGTGGATGTTTGTTTTCAACATCAGTTACGTATATCTTCAAGGAACAAAATTGTGATTCACATATCTTGGCATCAACATTGCTTCTAAATGAGATCAGAATTTACTTCCAAAGAAGAGAAATTCTGCTTCCAAATTGATCTAACGTTGCTTCCATACAACAAGACGATACGAAGGTAGTGCATCTACGCGGACAGCACCCCTGCTGCAACATGAGCACGTCTTGAGGAGGAGCATCAACGAGATCTCGAGCGCGCCATACTCCTTCACCATGTACACATCGGCACCACCTGAGAAGTGCAACGACAAGCAGCAGGGCCGGTATCTAAGCAGCAGTGCGGTCGGCGAGACCACGTCGATGAGGAGGATGGTGTTGGAAAGGAGATGAGCCACGTGATACAGTGTACCAAGTTACCAACACGGTGCATCTCACGGACACACAGTGGCGGGGGTTGGTTCATGGCAGAGTGCGAGGGCGGTGAGGGGACTGGTGAGGTCGACTGCACAGGAGCAGGCAATGGAGAGGAGGAGGAGCGATGGGTATGGTTTTGGGGCAGGTGAGGTTTAATGCCGGTGGGATTCTGGGTGAATGGATGGCGAGAAAATCGGGCCGTTTTGGAAAGGCATTGATGGGATTTGAAATCAACTAGCAAAAATGCCCGTGCGTTGCAACGGGAGACAAAAAAAGCTACACGTTAGCCAAATAAATATGACTCGATACCTCAAATTATGACCGTCCTCTATTTTCACACGGTGGCTCACCATATTTCCACTTATCTTTCTTTCCACCCTCGTTGATGATGTACGCGATGTCCATGTGATTGCAATGCATTCAGCGTGGTAAATCCCAAGGCAATGAGCTTGCCACTGCATGGCACACTTGTCATTGTGCCGCGCAAGAGAATGTTTAAAACTTTAAAAACAAATTTCATGACCACAAACTACTCCTAGCGCCTAGACATAAAAAGACTTTCCAAACACTACCCAAATCCTAGACATGAAATACTTTTGAATCGACGAATATTTTTTCTAATCGACAAACTTTTGTTTTAAAATTTTGGGCATTTTTTAAATGCATGAACATTTGTTTTGTTCAGACAATTTTTTTGAAATGCATGAATAGTTTTCGAATTCATGAACATTTGTTTTGTTCAGACGAACATTTTTTGAAATGCATGCATAGTTTTTGAATTCATGAACTGTTTCTGAGTTAGCAAACCTTTTTTGTATCAATGAACATTTTTTATAATTGGGGAACAAATTTTGAAAAATTGTGATTTTTTTATAATCTGCAAACAGTTTTGTAATCACCAAAAAAACTACGGAAAATTTATGATTTCTCGCACATTTTTTGAATTCATAAACATTCTATGATTTCTCGAATATTTTTCTCAAAACTCGCAACCTTTTGTAATTTGAAAATC
>LR738713.1:45193738-45221044 GCA_902687465.1 Secale cereale | reverse complement strand
TATGTGGGAAGGAGGAGGTGGGTGAGAAAAAGGTCAACCTTTTTAAATTTGAAAATCTCAAATTAATTTAAAGAAGGAAAAACAAAAACAGAAATGAGAAAAGAAAAAACGAAATGAAAAAAAAGGGGCGTCACACCCCACGGGCCGGCCCATGAAAGCATATGTGGGAGGGAGGAGGTGGGTGAGAAAAATAGGACTACCTAGGGATCGAACCCTGGTTTGCGCCGTGGAGCTGATGAGCTTCGACCACTGAGCTATCGGTACGTCTGTGATTGATATGGGGCATTAGCTTTATAAAACAACTGTTCCGGACGATGACTTTGAAAAAAAGAACGAATCGTTTTCTTGACTTAAGGGTGGCATAGCGCGTAATTTATAGCAACTATGAGGGTATTTTATTTGACGGACGAGCTGAAACCCTATTTTCTTTATTATTAGGTAAAGATAAAGATTATCAATTCCTTCCATAAGATGAAAACTGCATCAACGATTCTAGACCAGTACTAAGCGTTTCCCAAAGTTAATACTAATAATCTGAGAAAATATTTAACGCATATTCAAACCTGGATCCTAGGAAAGCATTTAAGGCATTAAAACCCGGATCCTCTATATAAACGCATGCCACCAAGGCTCAGGAGTAAACATTGCAGCAACACGACCCAGATCCAGATCAGAAAGAAGCTCCAGCATCTACTCATGGCAATCCTCGGCAAGAGTACTAGCGCTTTGTGCCTCATGACGCTAGTGCTCATGACCACCGTTCTCTCCTCACGTGGGTTCGTTTTTTTTTCATCAATGATATTATTTCCAATCAGCAAAATCCAATTTTACATAGTGTATATTTTGCGGTCATGAGACATAATATGTAGATATTAGTATCACCGCATCCACTATTTCTAGATCTGTCAAGTTACTTGATGCAGTTTTGGCAGTTAACTTACACTAGTGCATCTGATTCTCAGGATGCAACGTCGGTCCATTTCCCAAGGAAAACTGTGCTGCGCTATGTCATAAAGCATGCGGTCATGACGGCGTTTGCCTCTTAGGAGATGACGAGAAGTATTACTGTTGCTGTGAACCAGTACTCCAAGATGGATCCATGAGGCCTTAGGAGGTTGCTGAAATGATACAAACATAGTGTCATGGATCACCAGAACCATGTCGAATAAATGTGCTAGCTCTTGATGTTGATGTAGTTAAAGAAATGATGATTTTTTTTGTCAATCTGTTGATGTGTTTGTCTCTTTTCTTAAGTAGTATCCGGTTAGTCTATGGTGGCCCAATTATTTACTGGTCTAAGTGACTCAATCAAATATGAAAACGGGCAAAAAATAAAATACTCACAAATCTTGGCGCAAAATCAATTACATAGACTTAGATGTGCACTACTCTCACATCTGGAGGCTCAGCAGCGCGGGACCTATAAGCGGCCATTGACTAGTCCTTCTAGCAGCCCGTTTTGAAAGACTACACCTGAGAGGTCACCGAGCACCGGGAGAAGTGTGCAGTCATTCGTGCGAGGGGCGAGTCCCTCGTCGAGTTCGTCCGCCCTTGGGATGCCGAGGCTGACAAACTGTTGGGCAGCCGAGGCCGCACGTTGTCACGTCAGAGCTTCACACGAAGGGGGCCGTTGGATTTCGGCAAAGATCAACAGTAGTGTCCATCGTCGGATGACAAGTGATTTTTTTGGACACGCTGACCAAGGCACATAATTGAGTAGCATTTTGGAAGAAAATACCCTCAACAATTAGTTTGTTAGGAGCTTAATTAGCGGCTTAATAAAAGGCTGCTAAATCAGAATAAAATCAATGGGCAGGATAGGAGAGAGGGAGAAATGTGAGTGCATGCAATTAGGGCGAGAGATTTTTTTACTACCTTCTTATTGAGACTACGTAGTATTTTTTTATCTAAGGCGGGTAATGAATGGTGAAAGGGCACGCACGTATTTTTTATCTAAGGGAGATAATGAATGGTGAAATGGCACGCACGAAAAACTAATTCACCTTATATAAAGGAAACGAAGGGAGTATTTGTTAAACAACATGTCTATCTCCATCTCTTTCTTTATTTCTACTAATAAAAGGGCGAGTTGTGTGAATCGTGCAAATTCTTCCCACTAATAGATAAAAACCGACGCAGCAGAGCGCATCACATCAAAACACCATTCTTAAAAAATAAATAGTTTCATTACGAATTGAATGCCTTATTTAGGAAGCAAATATCTCTACTACTTATTATCCTCCAAATGCTACAAGGTTTAAAAGAGAGGAGTGATGTTTCTTTGATTTTGACCTGTAATCTAGTTTCATGCTGGACTTGCCCACACAACGTTACAATTGCTTGTTTGTCTGTTCTCAGTTGTTTTGTGATATGAATGATGTCATACTATGTTTACCGTATTATAAACTTCGTCTGTTTATCCTTAGCCCTCAATACGATGTGAAGAATAAGAAAATACATTAGAGATGGTACATGGTCATATGTTTGGAATCTGGTTTTATTATGTACTTTGCAATAAAATACAACTATTATTTTACATGGGTTCACCAGAATAAGTTCTGTATATAGACCAAAGCTATTTTGTTTGGTTTCGCCGCCTCCTTAATACCTTCTGTTCTGGTACTACTAATGTAAAACCTCAACTTTTCAGCGAGCTATGGAAAAAATGGTGGAACCGCCACCTTCAGAAGGTGGCGAGGCAACTATAACCGCAATGTCAGCTCTTGCTGCAGTGGGTCAGTACCTGTCCACTAACAGTGCCAAAAGCACGTTCCTGCGTAATACTGGCTTGGTTGTTAAGGCAATCTCGTCCAAACTGCCTCATGATCAAGATATGCAAGCTCAAAACAATGTTGTATCTGCGCTCCAGACACAAGTCCATTCCCTAATAGAGACCCTTTGTGAAACAAGGAGAGACTTTGTTCGATGTTGTCAAGATATGCATGGTTTTGAAACCAGACTATCAGACATTCGCTATGTTGTTCAGGAGCCTAGGAGAACTGAAGGCGAAGGTTATGGTCCTCCATTGGACAATACAGCATGAAAACGTAACAGTCAGGTCAAATGAACTGAGCTTCTGAACTTCTGGTGGTGGATTTATCTGCTAGACTATTAACTTTTATGCCAACCTTCCTTTTGTTTTATAGTTGTAATTTGTTTTGGTGCGATACAAAATTTGTTCTTAACGTGCAGCCGCCGGCTGAAGAAAACAACAAGCCATTTTTGTATAGTGTAGGGTGTTCCCTATATTTGCACTGGTGGCGAACTTTGATGCCCACTGGCTGTAGTTAACATGGGCCTCCTACGGGCCGTAGAAATAATGGACCTTCTAAGGGCCGTAGAAACAATGGGCCTTCTTTCTTTCAAAAAAAAACAATGGGCCTTCTACGTGGCGTAGAAACAATGGGCCTTATACGGGCTGTAGACACAATGGGCCTTCTATGACCCGTATCATCAATGGGCCTTCTACGGGCCGTAAGATCGGTTGGCCAAACATGGGCCAATAACAGACCACATTATGACCGTAAATGGGCTAGAGTTGAAATCGTCCGTTCATGGGCCGACCATAACGGGCCGTCGTTAATCGGCCGTATTTTGATGACATTATGAAAACGGCCCAACGTACTAACGGGCCACAAACGGGCCGACTGTAACCACGGGCTGAATTTGGCCTATGAGCAGAAAATGACATTAACAGGTCGGAAGTAAACGAATGTGGAAATGAGCCCAAGAATAAATAGGCCCCGAGAAGGCCGAAAGATAACATGGGCTGGAAACGGCCCAACGGAATAATGGGCCGTTAATGGGTATAAAGTGATACACTGTTCATTACGGGCCAGTTTCACCACGTGTCGTGAATGGGTATAAAGTGATACACTGTTCATTACGGGCCAGTTTTACCACGGGCCGCTAATGGGCCGAGAGTAATAAGGGCCTCATATGGGACGAAAGACGTCATGGGCCATACATGGGCCGGAAGTTAAAACGTGCTGGAATTATATTGGACGACCCAGATGATGCTACTAGGACTAATTCGGATAGGATGTAAACGGGCCCTGGGTTAGCGGGCTGTAAATGGGCTATATGCGAACAGGCCGTTAACAGGCTTGCCGTGGGCCGGCCCGCCACCTTTTGACCAAGTCAAACGGGCCGGCCTTTTCACATGGGCCTCTGTTGGGCCGTGCCACATGTCGATGTATCATAGGCGCTTTGGGTCCAATTAGTGGATGACATATGTCCCTACAGTGAGCCGACACGTGTTTCCTCTAGCCAATGATGATTTTACACGCGGAAAATCCCCATTGGTCGGGGCTGTTAACGGGTTATCGGATCCAAAACAGGACCTGATAGCTTAACGACGTTCCGTTATGGTGGATTCCACGTGTCGGTCACCCTTGACGAAAGCACTTCTGTGACGCGCGATTTATCGTCATGGAAGTGGACACTTTCGTGATGATAATTTTGGTAATGTCATGGAACACTTCTATGACAACACATGTATGACTATCTTGATTCTGTCATAAATTTGTCATGGATGTACATGCATGACAGAAAACGTGACCTACTGTGACAAACACGTATCATCACGGAAGTGTATTTTTTTGTAGTGTAGTGAGTCCCTAATCTTGGTCGTACACATTTGCGTGCATGATTAGTGTACGGTCAAATCGGGGGCGTCACACCTGACCAGGGAGCGCCTGCGGTGGTGACGAAGGGGAGGGGGCGGCCTGACCAGGGAGCGCTAGCTGTGGAAGATAGAATGGGGAACGGAGGAGATTGTGAGGCAGTGGTGGGGAACTATCCAGAGAAGAAACGTGAGGGGGTAGTGGAGAGGATGACTGACATTTTTTTCTTTTAGAGAAATCTGACGGTTTTTTCTTTTTGCGTACTAGGCAGTGACAGGAGAGATTTTGATTGATCACGACGTTGTCCGAACCAAAAACAATATCTTCTTTTTATCGGCCGTGTCTGATTCACCCGACATTCCATTAATTAGAACCCATTATTTTTGTAGTCATAATCATTTGATGATTTAAAAGGTTTTCTGTATAAATAATATCTATAAAAGTTGATAAAAATTCTCTGGTAAAAAACACATTCGATAGATCTGAATTTTAGTTGAGTAAATGAGTGTGAGTAAATAAATTCAAAGACGAAGCAACAAATTTGATGTTTTCTTGATCATTAAGAAGATTGTCTGGTTAATAACAAACCATACAAACACACACTAGCTTGGGGGACTCGCTTCGCTAAAAATGCCTCTCTTCCATCACCGTAGGAAAACAACTCATGAAGCACTCTTCCGAGGTAATGAAGAGATAAGCATTTCGCATGCCTGCAATAATTGCAACCCGCACGGTATGAGGTTCATGTCGTTGAAGTTGAAAAGCTCACAAGGCCGCTGCCTTGGCATCCACGGCTCCAACACACCTTGCATACTTAACATCCACTTCTTCAACACACCTTGCACACTTAACTGGTACCGCTTTAGGGGTTTTCGCACTGACATGCCACTGCAGATACGTGCATTGCACGTGCACACTTACTAGTGGGACTAAAGAAAGAAGACCCTGAGGGAGAGTCTTTTTAGAACTTCTTCCAATAGTTGCCCCCGCCCCACACCCCACCTTATCTCTATTAGTTCATTACTAGGGGTAACATGGTCGTTTAACATGTCATTTGATAACCACTAGTCCATGTTTAGTCTCTGAAACCAAACAGATAGGGACTAGGAACTTTTTTGTTGAGACTAACAAAAATCTTAGGACTTTTTAACCAAGCAGTGCCTAATCCTAGTCCTTCGTATCACAAGAATAGAGATCGTTTGATCCGGTAGTTAGGTTGCATCCGAGATTTTCTCTTTTGCTCCATTAATTGACTGCTGCTCATAATAGCTCCCGCATTATACCCCAGATATACGTTAGTTAATTCTCTCCATGCGTATATTCTCGCCCACCAAGATTTAAGAAAATGGCACACATAACCCATTCCTAATCCAGTCACCGAACCTGCTTCCAGTGTGACTCGCCATTGCTTCCAACGTAGCCAAATTTGCTTCGGTCTAAACAATTTAGTTCCTACAATATCATTTTTTGTGTAATGGTGGAAGCATAGTTGAGAATGTGTAAGAGGGGCTTAACTTATCCAAAATTCCAGATGCGTGAGAAGCATAGTGCGCTGGAGGCATGCTTAGTGTCCAACAAAACTTTTGTTTATAACTGTGTAGAAAGTATTTGGAGGTATGCGGATGTGGAGGCGACAAGGCCAGAGCCGCCGTTGAAAATTTGGATGTGATCATTGATAACTCTGTGCAGACCGGTGAGGCCCTTTCCAATGCTCAATGGTGTATAGGTGCTTAGCATGCCACATGGGAAAAAAATCTGATGTGGCATGGTAGTTAAGAGAAGAGAGAAGATTTTGGTGACCTCGGAAAGAACCAACGCCAAGTGTGTGGACCTATGCAAAACACTTGAATGAGAAGTTTTCCCAATGCATGAGAGAGTTTGGTTGTCAAACAATAAAATGTAGCAAGCTTAGCAACAAGAAACTAAGCACCTGTGCATTGTGAACTTTAGTTGTTAAACTATTTAATGCTCTTAGCACCCTATCTAAATACCAATGCATTGGAAGTAGCCTGAGATGCATGTTGGACCCCATGGCATTCTGCGGAGTTCTGCCACTCAGAGGCCCCACTCAGATTTGATGGCCATGCTGTTGCCGCTGGACATGACTGTGGAAGTGCGGCGTGGCAAGCAGACGACTGGGCCTCGGTCTCGGACCTGATGCAAATCATGCCTACAATGGAGATTGGTGAGCTTTTGGCGCCTACAATGGCCCAGGAGGATGGGCCCACCATTGTTGCTGAGGTGACCAGGTTAGGTGCATGCATGAGCAGCTCGGTGCATTGGCAGCTGATGGGCCTCGAACCCCTCGTTGGTTACCCCAAGTGGAAGGTGTAAGATGCAGTAAGTAGAAGTGTTTTCCCCTAGCAAAGATGCCAAGGATCGAATCCCCAGAGACTCCTAGGTTCAACAGGTAGGTATCAACTGCTAACGGCGCAATTAGCAATCAACGTGGACCTGCACACAGATACAAATAACTTTGCTCCCAACGAGTACAGAGAGGTTGTCAATCTCTCCGGCCTTGTAGTTCACAAAGGGTTAAAAGCAATATGATAGTAGTGATAGATAGTGTTTTGCAATAGTAAGTAAAATAGCGGAAAGTAAATAATGTATGTGATCAAAGATAGTAATATGGACCGGAGTCTCATGATGTTCACTAGTGATGTCTCTCTCCCAAAATACGAAAAAACAGCTATGTGAGGTAACAAATTACAGCTGGGCAATTGACAGGACCACGAACGCAAACCAATGGTGACTACATTGCAAGAAAGGTTGAGGTTCAAAGCATGGGCGGTACGCCAAAGTAAGTAGAACGAAATCCATCAATATCTACTACTAATCATCCACCTTGAGATATCTATCCAGAACATCTCGCTGGTATTAAGTTGCGAGTCCCACCCATAGTGTAAACTCAATGCAACAGACAACTGCATTAAAAGAACTTTGCGTAAAGTAAACAATCCTTGCACCCGCGGGCACAAGCACCGTTGTTTTCCCCCTTGTGGCAACAGGACATCCCCTAGACTCATGTTTCTGTCACTCAAGCTAGTCATCGAGGGGCATGAACCCACAATCGAGCATAACGTTCCCTCTTGGAGTCACTACCTATTACTCGGCCAAAGCAATAAATAACAACGGAGAACATGCAAGAATTACTTATGAACTAAAATATAAAAGAGGTGAATCAAATATATTACTCAAGATCAATCTGAACATAATCCCATAATCCATCGGATCCCAGCAAACTCAACATAGCAACAGCATAAGGATTACATAGGTGCCTCGATCATGTAGGGCAGCTCACGAGGACTAATTAGTGAAGCACAAGAACGGGAGGAGAACATGACATCGCTACTGGTCATGGACTCATGGTCCAAGGGAGACTACTCACGAGTCATCCGGGAGGCATCCATGGTGGTGGAGAAGCTCCCGGTGGTGATCCTCCCCTCCGGCAGGGTGCCGGGAAGAGTTCTCCTGGTGCTCCCGATCTTGGAAGCGGCGACGGCGGCGGGACGGAGATGGGATCGCGAAAAGAAGTCATGTTTCAAGGGTTACGGGGAACCCTTTAAATATATGCCAAAGTAGGGCACCGGGGGGCTCTCGGGGGGCCGAGGCGCCCCCCCCCCCGGCGCGGCCCAGGGGGGGCGCGCCCACAGGGCGCCTGGAGCCCTTGTGGCCCCCCAGGCTGCCCTTCGGACGCAGTGTTGTTTCCGATACGCTGATTTTTTATATATTTTTTCTGGATTTTTCTGGGCAGTTCTCGGAACGTGAAAACCTGAAATACAAAAACAGCCGAAAACAGAAACTGGCACTGGGGTGCACTGGATTAGTAAGTTAGTCCAAATATGATCAAAAGTGTATGGAAGTGTATGAATATCATAGCAATATCACCCAAAAGTGGCATGGAGCAAGCAGAAATTATAGATATGTTTTGGACGTATCAACATCCCCAAGCTTAATTCCTGCTCGTCCTCGAGTAGGTAAATGATAACAAGAATAATTTCTGTGGTGACATGCTATTAACCATATAGGACTTTCTCATAGTCATATGACAAAAGCTTACTAAGACAATGATTCTAAAGTAATTAAGTTGTCTCAAGAGAAAATCACAAATGACTGAAAGTTTTACAACATGAAACTGAAACATCAAAAAGATTTGCAATGAACATGATGTGCAAATATGATAAAGTGATATCTAGCTTGCCCCTTTAGTGATGCAAAACATAAGTGCAGGGGCACCTTCAAGGTTTAAGTGATGACTAGATACAATCATTTCAGAATAAACGATATCACAATCATGCAAAAGACAATGCTACTTTGGGACAATGCACATTACACTCAGAATGACAATCATGCTCTCAGTAGTTGGTGCTTGAAGTGCTAGAGCTTTTTATTTTGAAACATGGAAGCAATTGTGTCAATGGTAGTAGTACTTCATATGTGTCATGCATAAAACATCTTATAAGTTGCAAGCCTCATGCATCGAATACCAATAGTGCTCGCTCCTTGTCCTAATTAGCTCGGATCCCCATGGGTTATCATTGCATTGCATATGTTTTAACCAAGTGTCACAAAGGGGTACCTCTATGCCACCTGTACAAAGGTCCAAGGAGATAGATCGCATTTGATTTCTCGTTTTTGATAGATCTCAACTTGAGGACATCCATACCGGGACAACATAGAAAATAGATGATGGACTCCTCTTTAATGCATAAGCATATTCTCATGAGAGATTGAGGATTAAGGTCCAAGCTAAAACTTCCACCATGATGCATGGCTTTGGTTGGCGGCCCAATGTTCTTCTCTAACAATATGCATATTAATTCAACCCACGGTAAATCACCCTTACTTCAGACAAGACGAACATGCATAGCAACTCACATGATATTCAACAAAAGTGTGATAGTTGATGGCGTCCCCAGAAACATGGTTACCGCTCAGCAAGCAACTCATAAGAAATAAGATACATAGGCAACATATTCTTTACCACAATAGTTTTTAGGCTACTTTCCCATGAGCTATGTATTGCATGGTTAATTTGCTTAGTGCATGTGTAGGTTAGCAAAAGACTGGGAGCAACCAACTAAGAGAGCAATGACGGTCATAATCATGCAGAGCGACAAAGCATTATTGAATCAGGCATGGTAGTTATATCGCTACTTAGAAACAAAAGATCATATAGGCTTGACAGACTTTCTTTATGGTCTTGAATATGCGTGAGCATATGCCAAGTCAATCAAAATAAATTCTCGAAGGAAGATATTACTAAACCATACCACATCATAGGCAAACAAACCAAGTTGGTACTCCAATGACACATTGGGAATCCCCCAGCTATTTGAGATTAACCATAAGAAAACCTGAACAACTAAGCACCATTATGAAAGTAGCATCTTTATCATAGACACATTAACCAATGCAACGGAAGCAAACTCTCTTAAATAGGTGATCATGGTATTTAAAAAGAGTTCAAGCAACCAACTAAATAAAAGCTCTTGAAAAGATAAGCATGAATACTAAGAGCAAAGCACGATAGTAGCTATTAAAAGACAAAGAACACACACAGCATAGATAGACATGAAAATTCTATGTAATGTTCTAGGTAGAGGTGGAGCGTGTTTCTCTCCCACATAAAGGAATGCTGGGTTCCGACTCGTTATGAAAAACTAAAAGGAAAACTAAAAGCAAGACGCTCCAAGCATAGCACATAACACATGAAGTGATAAAAATATAGCGGAACGAAAGACGAACTGATAATGTTGATGGAGAAGGGGATGCACGGGGGACATCCCCAAGCTTAGACGCTTGAGTCTCCTTGAATATTTCTTGGGGGTGCACGGGGGCATCCCCAAGCTTGAGCGCTTCTCCTGAATCTTTTTATCATCTTCCCTCGCACACTTGAAAACTCCCTTCATACACAACTCATCATAATCTGATTAGCGAGGTTAGTACCCTTAATAAAATAATTATACCTTGCTGGAAATAAGGATATTCTTGAAGTTCTACTGTTTCTCAAGATTGCCAAAAGGTTTTTGCAAAGAAAAAAAACAAGTTCTTAATTTGCAAAGTGAAGGTAAGGCAAAACAGGACAGAATCTGTGAAAAACAGAACAGCAGGCAGTAATTGACCTGTTCGGGATACTTCTGCAACTCAAATCAAAAAACTCAGAACTGACGCACGAAAGACAATTATATAGAGAACGCTGTAGAAACAATTCAGACCAAAAAGATGATCTGGTGATTTTATACGAATTTTTCTATCCAAGGACAGAATCTGTTTCCTGGACAGCACCTCACAACTTTTGAACTTTCTAGCAATCAGAGGCTATACTTGGCACAAATATGAAAAGCAAAGATACAATGATGATGCTACAGCAGTAAACAACATCAAGACACAACAAAAGCAAAAATTTTATTCATGTGGGCTGCCTCCCAAAAGCGCTTTCTTTTATGCCTTTAAGCTAGGCATAATGCATAGATCAAGTTTTATCAAGAGTAAAAGAATAGCTAGCCCGTACAACGGACTCAAAAGGTAACTTGACCTTCTTACGAGGGAAGTGTTCCATCCCTTTCTTGAGAGGAAACTGAAATTTTATATTACCCTCTTTCATGTCAATGACAGCACCAACGGTGCGCAAAAAGGGACGTCCCAAAATAATTGGACATGAAGGATCACATTCAATATCCATAATAGTGAAATCAACGGGCACATAATTATCATTGACAACAATAAGAACATCGTCGATCCTCCCCAAAGGTTTCTTTATGGAAGAATCAACGAGACGAACACCAAAAGAACAAGAGTCATAAGGTTTCAATTTAATCATATCATATATCCTTTTGGGCATAACAGAGGTACTAGCACCAACATCACATAATGCATAACAAGAGAAGTCATTCAAATAAATTTTTATCATAGGATCCCAACCATCTTCTAACTTTCTAGGTATGGAGGCTTCTACTCTAAGTTTCTCCTCCCTAGCTTTGATGAGAGCATTAGTGATATGCTCTGTGAAGGCAAGGTTGAGCGTGCTAGTGCGGGGATCTCTAGACATCTGTTTGGTAGTTTCTATAGCATCACCATTAATAGGTCCATTGGGACCAGGAGTACATTGGGTGCTAAGAGTGTGAACATCCTCAATAACTTGGATAGTAGCAACAGTGTGGTGGGTAGGAAGGCTCTTAATTCTTTCCTCTTCCTCCCTTTCTCTAGCCCATCTCTCTTTAAGCTTAGCCATCATCCTAATATTTTCATTAATTTGTACTTGAGTAGCATTAATAGGGATGACTTCCTTCTCCTTAAGTGAAGAAGTTTCAATTTTTAGCAATTTTAACTCATTGGCTAAATGGTCTACCTTAAAAGAAAGATCATCTAGTTTATGTAGTTTCTCTTCTACATTCTTATTAAAGGATTTTTGGGTAGTGATGAAATCTCTAAGCATGGTCTCTAGTTCAGTATTGAAGTTCTTGGTACTAGGATAAGCATTGTTGTTCCCATAAGAGTTAGAGGGGGACAGTCTAGAATTGTTACCAAAGTTACTCCTATAAGCATTGTTGTTGAAATTGTTTCTAGAGATAAAGTTCACATCTACTTGTTCTTGAGCAATCAAGGAATTTAAAGGAACATCATGAGGATCAACATTAGATTGCTTCGAAAGTAGAGACATGATCAAGTCAACTTTTTCATTGAGGGAGGAAATCTCCTCGACAGAGTTTACCTTCCTACCTGTTGGAGCGCGTTCGGTGTGCCATTGGGAATAGTTGGTCATCATCTCATCGAGAAGCTTTGTGGCAGCACCAAGTGTAGTTGACATAAAGGTTCCTCCCGCGGCCGAGTCTAACATGTTCCGCGAGGTAAAGTTCAAGCCTGCATAAAAAGTTTGGATAACCATCCAAGTAGTCCAACCGTGAGTAGGGCAGTTTTTGATAAGAGATTTCATACGTTCCCAAGCTTGGGCAACGTGTTCATTATCCAATTGTTTAAAATTCATGATGTTACTTCTAAGTTGGATAATTTTAGCAGGTGGATCGTATTTTCCGATAAAAGCGTCTTTGCACTTGTCCCATGAATCTATGCTATTTCTAGGCAAAGACTGAAGCCAAATTTTAGCTCCTCCTCTCAAAGAGAAAGGAAAAAGCTTAAGCTTAACAATATTACCATCTATTTCTTGGTACTTTTGCATATCACAAAGTTCTACAAAGTTGTTCAAGTGTAAAGCAGCATCATCTCCAGCACCGGAGAATTGTTCTCTCATGACTAAGTTAAGTAAAGCAGGTTTAATTTCATATGAAGGTGCTGAAGTGGCAGGTGTAGTGATAGGTGTGCTGATAAAGTCATCATTGTTGTGACTAGTGAAGTCACACAACTTGGTGTTCTCGGTGGAACCCATAGTAGCAAGCAAGCAAGATAACTATTTTTTGTGATTTTCGATAAAAGGAACTAAAGCAAAAATAAAAGGTAAACTAATAACACTAAAAAGCAAAGGTAAAAGATGGCATGCAACTCCCCTATCCTGAAGAGTGGAGTCCCCGGCAACGGCGCCAGAAAATACTCCTTGATGGGCCTCGAACCCCTCGTTGGTTACCCCTAGTGGAAGGTGTAAGATGCAGTAAGTAGAAGTGTTTTCCCCTAGCAAAGATGCCAAGGATCGAATCCCCAGAGACTCCTAGGTTCAACAGGTAGGTGTCAACTGCTAACGGCGCAATTAGCAATCAACGTGGACCTGCACACAGATACAAATAACTTTGGTCCCAACGAGTACAAAGAGGTTGTCAATCTCTCCGGCCTTGTAGTTCACAAAGGGTTAAAAGCAATATGATAGTAGTGATAGATAGTGTTTTGCAATAGTAAGTAAAATAGCGGAAAGTAAATAATGTATGTGATCAATGATAGTAATATGGACCGGAGTCTCATGATGTTCACTAGTGATGTCTCTCTCCCAAAAGACGATAAAACAGCTATGTGAGGTAACAAATTACAGCTGGGCAATTGACAGGACCACGAACGCAAACCAATGCTGACTACATTGAAAGAAAGGTTGAGGTTCAAAGCATGGTCGGTACGCCAAAGTAAGTAGACCGAAATCCATCAATATCTACTACTAATCATCCACCTTGAGATATCTATCCAGAACATCTCGTTGGTATTAAGTTGCGAGTCCCACCCATAGTGTAAACTCAATGCAACAGACAACTGCATTAAAAGAACTTTGCGTAAAGTAAACAATCCTTGCACCCGCGGGCACAAGCACCGTTGTTTTCCCCCTTGTGGCAACAGCACATCCCCTAGACTCATGTTTCTGTCACTCAAGCTAGTCATCGAGGGGCATGAACCCACAATCGAGCAAAAACGTTCCCTCTTGGAGTCACTACCTATTACTCGGCCAAAGCAATAAATAACAACGGAGAACAGGCAAGAATTACTTATGAACTAAAATATAAAAGAGGTGAATCAAATATATTACTCAAGATCAATCTGAACATAATCTCATAATCCATCAGATCCCAGCAAACTCAACATAGCAACAGCATAAGGATTACATAGGTGCCTCGATCATGTAGGGCAGCTCACGAGGACTAATTAGTGAAGCACAAGAACGAGAGGAGAACATCACATAGCTACTGGTCATGGACTCATGGTCCAAGGGAGACTACTCACGAGTCATCCGGGAGGCGTCCATGGTGGTGGAGAAGCTCCCGGTGGTGATCCTCCCCTCTGGCAGGGTGCCGGGAAGAGTTCTCCTGGTGCTCCCGATCTTGGAAGCGGCGGCGGCGGCGGGACGGAGATGGGATCGCGAAAAGAAGTCCTGTTTCAAGGGTTACGGGAACCCTTTAAATATATGCTAAAGTAGGGCACCGGGAGGCTCTCGGGGGGCCGAGGCGCCCCCCCCCCCCGGCGCAGCCCAGGGGGGGGCGCGAACACAGGGTGCCTGGAGCCCCTGTGGCCCCCCCAGGCTGCCCTTCGGACGCAGTGTTGTTTCCGATACGCTGATTTTTTATATATTTTTTCTGGATTTTTCTAGGCAGTTCTCGAAACGTGAAAACCTGAAATACATAAACAGCCGAAAACAAAAACTGGCACTGGGGTGCACTGGATTAGTAAATTAGTCCAAATATGATCAAAAGTGTATGGAAGTGTATGAATATCATAGCAATATCACCCAAAGTGGCATGGAGCAAGCAGAAATTATAGATACGTTTTGGACGTATCAGCAGCGCAGAGGCAAATCTCTCTGCCAACACTACTAGAAATCCCCATATTTCCGACGGTGAAATCTAATAGCCGACGGGCCGTCGGGCATTACAGTAATAACCGACGGTGGTGGTATTTTCCGACGGTTATTGTCAACTCACAGGTATGACCAGTAATAATCGACGGTGTACTGAATTTACCGACGGGGAAAGCCCAACTCTCGGTTATCTAATTTAATGTCCGACGGGCCATTGTAATATCTGACGGTTTATGTTATACCCTCGGGGATTACATGTAATACACGACGGTGAAATTTAATAGCCGAAGGTGAAAATAAAACTCTTGGCTATGAGTGGAAATGACCGACGGTCGATACGCCACTCTCGGTTATTAGATTAAATACCCGACGGGGGTAGCAATAACCGACGGTTGACTTCCACCCTCGGTGATATGTTTCAATAGAGGGTGGCTATAAACATGTGGAATAATTGATGATTATATTGCAAATAATTTTGTATAACTAAATTTCAAAAAATTAAGTTCTACCATTGTTATTGTAACAACATTATATATTATTTTTCATTAATAGGATGGTTAAAAAAATAGGTCCACAAAAATACAAATAAGATGGTTTAAAAAACTGGCATGTTTGAAAAAAATGTGCACTTACACAAGGTATCACAAGCAAAGACAACATTGAGTGCCAAGAAGAGGTCTTCGTCCCATGTCCAATTCCCTATCATCTCTAATGGTGTGGCCGGGTTGGATCAAAGAGGTTCTCAATATAGGCTTGTATATATATGCTGAGGTTTGGTTCCTCACCATCTGGGCGCATGACGCGTTGCCTAAGTGAAGTGTGCTGTCGAGGCTCCTGAGGAGTGGCTGGTTGCTCATGTCGCTCGCGGTTCGGGTTGTATTAGTTGTTGGCCATCTTTATGGATGGAGCACATCGCTGGAACCTCCTTTAATAAGCTAGATTGGTTCCTCCTCGGGAGGTTCTCCATGCCCCTTCCAGTACAAGGTCGCTCTGGTGGCAACAGAAATTAGGGGGAAATATGAAGTTATACGTCGGGATAGAGTTCATCCATGCCGGCCAAGGAGGTAAAAGGAAGGCATCACTGCTTCTCCAGAGTCTGCGGCATCGAGTCATAGAGGTCTTGATGTCCCAGTGGTGTCGTCCTCGACGATGGTGAGGCTATGGTTGTATAGGATCATGTTTTCTATTAAGGGTCCTCTCTTTTTTGAAGGAATTCTAGGGTGCTCTTTGTAAGAGTGAGGCCAACTTGCTGTTTTCTTATTTTTATTTGGGTTCCTTCTCTTACTTACTAACTTATTTTTGCATGAGAAACTTCCAATCTACTCCCTCCATTCCAATATATTTGTCTTTCTAGACATTTTAAATGGATTGCAACATCTGGATGTATGTAGACATATTTTAGAGTGTAGATTCATTTACTTTGCTCCGTATGTAGTCACTTGTTGAAATCTCTAAAAAGACAAATATTTGGTAAACGGAGGGAGTATTCATCTCCAATTATGGCAGTACAAAGAACCTCGAAGGTAATACAAATTACAACAGCTCCATGGACCATCCAGGGATGACTACAAGCACTGGTGAGAGCCGAAGGCGCGCGACGCCCCTCTTCCTTCGGAGCCGGACAAACCTTGTTGTAGTAGACAGTCGAAAGTCGTCGTGCTAATGCCCAATATGATCAATGCACCAGAGCATCAATCATCACCGACGATGAAGCTCGTAGATCGGAAGGATCATATATGTAAACATCCAAATAAAGACGAACAACGACCGAATCCAAGCAAATCAACCGAAGACCCACCGACCGAATCTCAAAAGATCGGAGGGAGACACACCTCTACACGCCCTCCGATGACGCTAGACGCATAGTCGGGACAGGGATAAACCGTGGGAGACATTATTCCTACTGAGGGACCATAGCCTCCATGTTTTTATTAAATATAAATGTGTCGTCATGTACTAGTTAATATCCTGAATTATAACAAGCATGAGTTTTGTATTTCAAAGTTAAACAAATAGCCCATCTATACGTATGATTCTTTACGTACAATCATTGTCTGGCACTTCTTTTTGAGGATTTGTATGGCACTTGCTTCATGTACGTTCCTTGCACACGAATAATTTGCACGTCTAAAGAAAAGTTTATTGGCTCCAGAATGGACACAGACGTGGCTTCAGGACACGAAGTCAGCCCAGGTCGGGTCACACGACCGAGCAAAATCCTAACTACTCCCTCGCAGATTTGTCCACCTCCCCCGATCGTATAGTCCACACCCTCCTCATACCCCCCATCTCCCCTCGTCCAGCGCCTGCACATTTTCCTCTCCCATCCGTCCCTCTGTCACCTCCCTCGCCTCTCTCGAACGATCTCTCGACTGTCGCCGCAGCGTCGGCGCCTAACTAGCCCACCTTTCCCTCATCGTGTGGGCAGAGCCGGCGTGCGCCTACTGCAGATCCGATGGCCTTGAGCAGTTTAGCTTCAGCGTCACCAACAGGAGCGGCAATGATGGATGGCTGACGGTATCTGGTGGCCGGAGCATAATGGTATCCATCAGTAGAGCTCGGCCATCAGCTCCGGTGTAGGCTCATCTCAGGCTAGCAGCCACGCAGATTCGGTTGGTCCCTCTCTTGGAACTCCGGCTGGTTTCTCTCCTCATTTCTTTCTCATTTTCTGTAGTTTTTGTTCAGGTTGTATGAACTGCTCGCAGCTCACACGGTAGCGGACCTCGAGCTTGACTAGTGAGCGGAGTTGGACTGCGCAGAGTCGGCACCCCTGCATCGACGACTTTGACATCCGTCGTCGTCGAGCTCCGGCAGATTTCATCTTCGTCTATGTTGAGCTAGACGATGTCGACTACACGCCTGCCAACAGTGGCCTCATCGACAGTGCCATCATGGTAACTGGTAAGAAACTCCTTGATGTGCATAGTTGGCCTACATTCTCTCGTAGCGGTTTGCCTGAATGCGAATTGTTGATTTTTTTTTCCTCTGAATTCGGAAAATACAAGAACGTGTGTCATTTTGTTTGCTCACGTTTGGCATTGAGCCTGTATTTCTGTGCTTAGATTTGTAATGAGCATTTAGGTGTACTAACATTTGAAAGGTGCATGCTAATACATAAGCATTTCTGATGTCTTCTAGCCACTGTCAAGTTATTTTATGTAGCCTGAAACTGTTGCTCAACATGACATTATCTATGATTTAGTAGGGGGAAAATCATTGACCTGCAGATGCATGAGTTGAAGCCTATTGTATATACTAATGTCAAATATTCCATATAACATCGTTAAGCAGTACTTCGATTATAACTGTACTTTGAACGTCCATACTGTAAGAACTATACTCTGAACGTCCATACTGTAGTAAGGGAACTCGTGCTTTGGTGCCATTTTTCTAAGTGCATAGGGTTCCATTTCGCATCCTGCATTCCTCCTAGGGAGCAAATTTCTTTCATTTACTCCTAATTTTCATCTACTTGTTCATGGGACATCTTGCTCTCATATATTAAATTATTTTGCATCCTAGATATCAACATTTTTTACATCCAAATTTGACCATTATTGCTGGAATGTGTTCAGCCTAAAATCAAGTAGTAACCCATTTTTACATGATATGAAACAATGCACACATCTAGAATTAAAATTCATCCATATTATATTGTATTGCAATCAATCAACTTCTATAAAAATCATTTTTCTAATTGAGCTTATCAACTTATTCCATAAAACAACTTCTGTAAACTTGAATGTTCTGGAGGTTTGCACTAAGTAGTTATTACTTTTTTCCGAGTTTGATCAACGGTTCAACGCAGTTATGATCGGTTGTTGTTTACACTCTTAAAAAGAAGGAAATACAGTGACAAATTTTCACCAAAATTTTATACTGGTTTATGTGAGGTTTTGATCAAGCAAATATGTCTATTTGTTCTATATATTTTTGGCAGGCAATATCCATGTAATAGCACTTAAGGTAGACATTTTGATATTTATATCTAGTAGTTGAGCAATTTCATTGTTCATCCTTGCAAATTTGTATAAATGTGTTACTGGATTAGCAGCTCATGGAGGCAAATGACCGGACATCAATTCCTATATCATCAATATCTTAAATTTATTTGTTTATTTCCTAAGTTGTGCCTTTTGGAACTATATCATCGCAATATAGTTTTAAAGATGTTAAAGGTTACCTTTGAGATAAAACTACGATTATTTCTCAAGTGAGATAAACGTGTGCACATTTTCTTGACATGATTTTCACACTTGTGCACTTCTATTGAATTCAGTGCTTTTATGAAAGTACGATGAGTTTAGAAACTCACATATCAATTCACTTCTCTACCGTATGAGCTCATTTTTAATGCATCTACATATGATTTTTTTAGTGCATGTTTTGCCATAGCTTATTAACCATATTAATACCTGTACATGCTGATCTCTTCAGCTTTCAATATTTTGTTGTCATGTTTGTGTTGTTCCCCCATGCAGATCATGAAATACGATGAAATTGTAGCAAGTTGATGTCTTTTGAAGAAGCGTATTTGAAGCTTAGTTTGAAGACTTCAAAATCTTATTTTGTTTCTCTAGATAATATATACTGTGCAACGAGAAACTAGTTATATTCTCATTTACTTGTTCCATTGTCTCAGAATTTCAAATGTATTAATGCATCTTTCCAATTTCTTTGTGTTATCTGTTGGATTTTAAACAATTATCTTAATTCAATAGAATCTTGAAACAAGTCTTGGAGTGTGAACTAAAGAAAGTTATATCACAGAAATTAGCATTAGGTGGTAAACTTTAGTTATGTTATGTACTACACGGAAAACTAGTATGTTTGAGCTATGCTATGTACAGTACACTTTTGGGTACATTATACATTGACGAGGACTTTAGACAGTCGACAAATTAACAAATTGATGATGTTGGTGCTCCTCTTGACTAATAGAATATCTGAAGGGGCGTATGCACAGTTGGCAAACATAATAACTGACTGCTTAGTTCTCCTCTCGGTAATAACAATTGCCGATGGGTCAAATATACCATCAACTATTACAACTGCCGACGGTCAAATATACCGTCAACTATTACAACTGCCGACGGGAAACGATAACTGTTAGAAAATAAATTTTCCAAGGGGCACGGTCGGCTATGATCATGGTCTAGCTGGCTGGTGTGCCACATATATGCGACGACGCACCGTCGGTTTATTACTGTTGGCAAATATATTAGTGGACGGTACCGTCGGCTAATACTGTAATGGCCGACAAAGCATAACCGACGGGAGATGGCCGACGGTTCACCGTCGGTTATTATATTATTTGAGGGTGAACTAAAATAACCGACGGTCATTTCACCGTCGGAAATAAGGGGATTTCTAGTAGTGCAAAGAGCAGGTGGCTTTGTGTAATATAAAGACCTTATGCGCAGGGTTGCTTAAAAAATTGGCGCCTCCTCTTCCGAAAGAATTTGAAGGGCTTCAAGGAGTTAAAAGTTGGGTAGGACCCATTCACCCCAAGGCGTGTGAAAGTGCAACTAATCCCCGGGTGGTTTTTGTAATTAATAACAACATATATATCATTGAACTAATATTCACTTGAGAATCATTTCAGAGAAGTTCGATGATATGGGTATGGAAATGTCTGAAGAAGTGGACCCCTCAAAATGCTAAGACAAGCATTGGCAAAAGCTCAAGACTCTATTTTTGGTTTAGTGATCAAAGATCACATTGAGTCCATAGGAAAAGCCAATACTATTAAAAGGGGATGAGATTGTGTTAATGATCTGGTTGCTCAAGTGCTTGGTGATCTAGCTCCCTCAACTATCAGCACCTTTCACTACTTAACACACTCATAAGTAATCTCGGACAAACCGATTCTGCAAACTCAGTCCCACCGAGATGAACCACCTCAGTTATTCTTCCAAACCCTAATTTCTTGGTCCATCCGATTTTGAGTTTCGGTCTCACCGAAAATGGACTGCCAACCTTCTGTAACCAATTGACATCACTTCGGAATATCCGAGTTGTTAATTTCGGTCCCACCGAGATGGCAAGCTCCAACCTTTGACTCACTTCGGACACACCGAGATGGTATTTTCGGTCCCACCAAAAATCCCAACGTTCACTATATTTGAACTTTCGGTCTGACCGAGTTTTCACTTCGGTCTCGCCGAGATTGCTCAATTATGTGTGTAACGGTTGGATTTTGTGTGGAGGCTATATATACCCCTCCACCCCTCTTCATTCGTGAGGAGAGCCATCAGAAAGTCTACCACTCCTACCATACACTTTCTGAGAAGAGAACCACCTACCCTTGTGTTGAGATCAAGCCATTCCATTCCTACCATATGAAACTTGATTTCTAGCCTTCCCAAGTTGCTTTCCACTCAATCCTTTCTTCCACCACAGCCATATCAGTGAGGAGAGTTTAGTGTTGGGGAGATTATCATTTGAAGCACAAGAGCAAGGAGTTCATCATCATCAACAACATCTATTACCTTTTGGAGGGTGGTGCCTCCTAGATTGGTTAGGTGTCGCTTAGGAGCCTCCGTCTTTGAGATGTGGAGTTGAACCAAGAAGTTTGTAAGGGCAAGGAGATCGCCTACTTCGTGAAGATCTACCCTGAGTAAGGCTAGTCCTCCGTGGGCGTAGGCCATGATGGAATAGACAAGGTTGCTTCTTCGTGGACCCTTCGTGGGTGGAGCCCTCCGTGGACTCGCGCAGCCGTTACCCTCCGTGGGTTGAAGTCTCCATCAACGTGGATGTACGATAGCACCACCTATCGGAACCACGACAAAAATCTCCGTGTCACCAAACTGCGTTTGATCTTCTCCACCTCTCTTTACTACATGTGCAATTTACTTTCCACTGCTTATACTCTAGAATTGCATGTGTAGGGTGATACTTGAATTGATCTTAATTGTGAAACTGCCAAAAACATTGCATGATCAAAAGGCAGATTTTTTATATTGTCAAGTAGTCTAATCCCCCCCCCTCTAGACATACATTCGATCCTACAGCGTGCTACGAGATCAGTTTGCTTGGCTGGACAGAGGAAGACCAAGACCAAGGCCTCGGTGGCTGAAGCGGTGCTCCTAAAAACCCTGGGCTTTGATAGAGGTCATCTGGAGGTTTCTGATGACGCGTTAGGCCAGCTACGTACTGTTTTTTACTCGCCATTATAGGAGCCTCTGCTCAGAGCGATTGCAGCCATCTTTGGCAAGGCGATCCCACTAAACACTACACCACGCACCAGAATTCCCTACCGACGTTTGTTGGGAAAAAAGTCACTATTGCCGACCCACAGTCAGACATGAAAATTTCTAACAAACTGTGTGTTGGAAAATGTATGTACAGTGACCTATTGTCAGTCGGGAATGCTACAACATATACCGTCCAACCGTCAGTCGGAAATTCTATTATGGCGAATAACCCCGACCAACAGTCCGATGCTACATGGGCCTCACACGCAAATAGCCAATTTTTAGCGCCAATAACTGGCCCAGCCCGCGAAGTTTTCTCGGTCAAAATCAACCACGCCGCCGCTCCATGCTCCTTTTGTTCCCCACACACGAAACCCTAGCTCCTTTCGTTCCCCACGCACGCCGCCGGCCCAGAGAGGACCTCACCCTTCCCTCCCATCCCCCCACTGCCATAGCCGGCTCCCTCTCCACTCCCTTCCATGGTACCCGATCTGAAGGGGACATGGTCTCTTCGCTCCCGGTGGTCCAGGGCGAGGTAGGCGGCCTCCGCTCCCTCCGCTTCCGGCAACAGGTGCCTCCATATCTGCCAACAAACATTCGGTGACCAGGAGGTAGCCATCTATGGCGGCAACAAAATCGGTTAGGGCTCTTTCCCTCTCGTGTGGTCTCTCCCTCCACTCCCCTCTCCAGGCTGCATATTTGAAACTAGAGAGTGCAGATTCATGGTTTTCTAAAAAGTATTTTCATGAATTGGTTATATTCGTTCAGTTGTTCATCCCACCCCTCTGCATATTCGACCCATTCTTATGTACTCCCTCCGTCCCATAATGTAAGACGTTTTTTGACACTACACTAGTGTGAAAAAATGTCTTACATTATGGGACAAAGGGAGTAATTTATTATTATATGAGAGGAAGGGGTAAGGGACTGTTAGTTAAGAACAATTTCATCTGTGTGTTCTCAGCAAGAAAGAGAATGACACAGTTAAACATTCAGATTTAAGCAATAGATGGATGGAACTTTTGTTCTGCAGTCTAATAACGAGATAAAATAAAAGTTCTTTTATTTTACTGAAATTAACTTTTACTTGAGTGAGGTGCTAAGGTCAACCTCTATACATGCACATCCCTGAACTGAAAATACACCCAGGCACCAATTTCGGACAGTACAAAATTGATATGATGCTTGCTTTGTGAGTGAGTATTTTATTGCGCAATATCTCTGTATAAAATGCATGGTGAGAAATAAACTAAACCAAACTATCGACAGCAGAGAGCATACAATTATGAGTTTAATTTCTCAGTTACAGCAATAATTGTACTGTATTTGTAATGATACATTCTTACCCTGCCAATAAATATTTGGTTCAGAGCCCATGATCATTACAGCTAGATATTAGCAAACGCAATACATATGTTCAGTAAAGCCTTTCAATATTTTTTCCGTCGATGTCACAAAATAAACACCCCAATTAGTATGTTTGAGCTTGGTGGTACGTGCCCCCATCTCTCCCCACTTCAGAAGAATAGGAGCCATCCATCCATGGCAGAAACAACATCGTAGGTTCTGTGTTTGTGCGCGCGCGTTTGTGTGTGTGTGTGTGTTTGAAGTAGTAAATTATTTTTTTGCAAGGGGAATGAATCTGTAGTAAGTATGGGAAAAAAGGCCACTGGAAGATGTCCATAGTCATATGCATGCATCCCATCGACTTGATGCTACTACAATTTACTCTTTGAAGAACCTCTGTAAGTATGTATGTGAGATAGCAAGCAATGTTGGATGCCCTCACTGTTTACTTCTGATTGGCATATATGACTATGTGCTTGTCCAGTATACATATCTCCAGTTTTCTATTAATTCTTTGTTACAAACGGAATACATGTAGCACTTTGTAAATGTTTCCTTGTGAAAATATCATACTGTAACATTATGTTCTATTTAGTTCCCAAGAATACTTGGTTTCAACTTTGAAAGACCACATGAGTTCTTCTATGTGGCGTCCGAACAAAAGGGGCATCCCGTCACTACGGTAATTTCGGTCACTTATCTGAACTAAAAGGGCTATGATCTCTTAATGAAATTGGGGGTCCATTGGGGATCCTTTTATTGGAAAAGATAATCTATTCACATGGGGGATGGGTTCTCAGCTGAAACATGCCGCGCTTATATTAGAAAGTAGGAAACTGCAGGCTTAGTTAACATTGGACATTTATGTTGGTTCGTTTCTCATATGGTGAAAAAGAGAGTTCATATTTTGCATATGGCCATGTTATCTTATAGAACAAAAATAGGGATATGTTGACATTCGACTTTTGTGTCGTCATTCTTCCATGATGGTCCCCCTACTGTTAATATCCTATTCTCCAACTAACACATTCTTGCAAGAAATCACAATTGATGAAATAATTTTGAGAACTTACTTTTTAGAATTTTATGTTTACAAGAAGATTTACCGGTTACAAAGATTAAATAGACAAACCTCTTTTTGAGAAAGCTATTTTAGATCCCACTAAGACAAAATAGAAGTGTGCTACTGCTAGTGTGTATACTGGAACATAATGCATGTTTGACATGAATTCTATTGAAAATTTTGAGTTGTTATGGTGTTCCTAATAACTTAAAGTTGTTGTACAATTTAACTGAACCATAGTATTCTCAATTAGAGAGCAAGAAATTGGGAGGTACTAATTTCTTGTAGAGTAATAGTTCTTTTATATGCAACCATTCAATTGACTTGTGAAGTAGTCATATGCTTGAATAACTGGGCTGTTGTGATGGCCTTAATAGTGCAAAGCTATGCATATAAAGCTGTCATGCTTGTATAAGTGGGCAGTACACAAAGCTGTTGTCATGACCTTGCTGCAAAATCTAATGGAAAATTGAGTTGAACTAGTGTGTATATTATATTGGAACATAATTCATGGTTAACATAAATGGTATTGAAATTATTTAGCTGTTATGGTGTTCCTAATAGCTTAAACTGTTGTGAAAATGAACTTAACCAAATTACTCTCAAACTAGAGATCAAGAAATTGGGAGATAGTTTCCTGTATAGTAATAGTTTATGTATGTGCAGCAATTCGGTTACCTTGTGAAGTAATAGTTGATGCCATGCTGATAAGTGGGCTGGTGTCATGACCTTAACAACGCAAAGCTGTGCACCTAACATTCACATTTTGTTTTGAGTTCCCCTTCAGCAATGACTTGTGAACTTTTCAGCACTAAACTGTATTTGGGCTGAGTATATCAATATTCAAACTTGTTTGTGTCGCTTTCACGGTTTTGTGAGCCATTAATCATTCTATTGGTGAAGTGAATATTAATATAATTTATCTTGAGGAGCAACTGAAAGAATTCCAGATCTTGATGAATGTATACCTCGGTTTGTGAGGATTGAAGAAACCCTTTTCCCTTTACAGGTAGTGGAGCAAGATTTCTTATATATGTGTGAGGGCATCAATCAATGTTGGGAGTTGGGACAAGGAATCTCATGACTGCAATATATAGCTACCACGTTGGACCAGGCGCGATTATCTTGAGTATAGCTAGACGGAAAAACATCTTTCGAAGGTAACCTGACCCAACCTGTTTATTTTGTAAAATTTAAAGTTAAAATAAGGGATGTATTCACCAGCTTGTCAATCTCCTTCCAGGAAGATTAGTACATAAAATTCTATGCTTAGCACACATCTGCTATGGAAAGTATCATCATAAAGCCTAGTTACTTAAGTTGTCTTAGTAAGATCTACAAATTTGTATAATAAATCTGCACACATGTAGTCCTTGAAAATCTAATTAAATTGCTAGATAAGCATTGCTCATTACTTGTCGGATGCCAATAAGTGAAAATGACCTCAATGAGATGCTGACAATACTACAAATGCAGAAGAATAAATGATTTATATAATACATAATTAATAATTGTATGAACACAAATAGATGCTTCAAACACTTCTACTATCTGAAGATCATACGTACTCCAGTTTTTTTTGGCTATGCCAATACAGTAATTTATCTTATTTTTAATGAGAAGAAACAAATGCCTTTGCTGACCTATCAACTCCTTATGGAGATGTGGGCCGGCTGGGGTGATCCCAGCCGAGGATCAAAGTTAGTGTTAACACATGGCTATTGAATTCTCTATATTTATTACTATTTATATTTTTGAGAATGTGATTATCCTCTATGTTGGAATTTGAGAATATTGTTTAACATTTGTAGGAAGCAAACAAAAGGCTGCACTCACACGGAACCATGAAGCCAATGATCCACGTCAACTAGATGTTTTCGATTTCATTTTGTACAACTGTATCATACTTGCATCTTTTACCTGTCCTTTTGTGAACATGATGTATGGTGTCTCCGTAGTTATGCTTAGAATAGACTGAAGGCAGACTTAAGTGTATGTATGTGCCAACTAGTTAATGGAATTAAAAAAATGTTTGGTGCACCTGATGTGAGCCTGAAGTATGGTGTCTTGGTGATTATACTTATAACACATGAACTCTATGTATGTGGCAAACAGTACCATATGTTAATTAAAGCAGTTGTTGGCTAAATAAAATGTTGATGAACTATAGGTCGGCAAAGAAAAACCATGTCTGATTGTTGGACGGCAAAACAACCTCGTCTGACAGTCGGTTGGGAAAGGCTAAGCCAGGCCCAACAGAATGTTGGTTGGGAAAGAATACCCCGTCCAATAATTGGTCGAGAAAGGCCCATGGTTGCCCCAATGGACTGTTGGTCGGGAAAGGCCCATGATAGGCCCAACAGACTGTTGGTCGGGAAAGATACTCCATAACTATCAAACAGCCGGTCGGGAAATCTATGTCGGTCGGGAAAGGGTTTTCCCGTCTGGACTTTCCCCAACAAACATTGTCGGTCGGCAATAGTCTTTCCCGTTGATACGTCCAAAACGTATCTATAATTTCTGCTTGCTCCATGATACGTCCAAAACGTATCTATAATTTCTGCTTGCTCCATGCCACTTTTGGGTGATATTGCTATGATATTCATACACTTCCATACACTTTTGATCATATTTGGACTAACTTACTAATCCAGTGCACCCCAGTGCCAGTTTCTGTTTTCGGCTGTTTTTGTATTTCAGGTTTTCACGTTTCGAGAACTGCCCAGAAAAATCCAGAAAAATTATATAAAAAATCAGCGATCCGGAAACAACACTGTCTCCGAAGGGCAGCCTGGGGGGGGCACAGGGGCTCCAGGCGCCCTGTGGGCGCCCCCCCCTGGGCCGCGCCGG
>LR738713.1:45167701-45186883 GCA_902687465.1 Secale cereale | reverse complement strand
GGGGGGGGCTCCTGGGCCCCCCGAGGCTCCCCCGGTGCCCTACTTTGGCATATATTTAAAGGGTCCTCCGTAACCCTCAGAACAGGAACCCTTTTCGCGATCCCATCTCTGTTCCGCCGCCGCCGCCGCTTCCAAGATCGGGAGCACCAGGAGAACTCTTCCCGGCACCCTGCCGGAGGGGAGGATCATCACCGGGAGCTTCTCCACCACCATGGACGCCTCCCGGATGACTCGTGAGTAGTCTCCCTTGGACCATGAGTCCATGACCAGTAGCTATGTGATGTTCTCCTCCCGTTCTTGTGCTTCACTAATTAGTCCTCGTGAGCTGCCCTACATGATCGAGGCACCTATGTAATCCTTATGCTGTTGCTATGTTGAGTTTGCTGGGATCCGATGGATTATGAGATTATGTTCAGATTGATCTTGAGTAATATATTTGATTCACCTCTTTTATATTTTAGTTCATAAGTAATTCTTGCATGTTCTCCGTTGTTATTTATTGCTTTGGCCGAGTAATAGGTAGTCACTCCAAGAGGGAACGTTATGCTCGATTGTGGGTTCATGCCCCTCGATGACTAGCTTGAGTGACAGAAACATGAGTCTAGGGGATGTGCTGTTGCCACAAGGGGGAAAACAACGGTGCTTGTGCCCGCGGGTGCAAGGATTGTTTACTTTACGCAAAGTTCTTTTAATGCAGTTGTCTGTTGCATTGAGTTTACACTATGGGTGGGACTCGCAACTTAATACCAGCGAGATGTTCTGGATAGATATCTCAAGGTGGATGATTAGTAGTAGATATTGATGGATTTCGGTCTACTTACTTTGGCGTACCGCCCATGCTTTGAACCTCAACCTTTCTTGCAATGTAGTCAGCATTGGTTTGCGTTCGTGGTCCTGTCAATTGCCCAGCTGTAATTTGTTTACCTCACATAGCTGTTTTATCGTCTTTTGGGAGAGAGACATCACTAGTGAACATCATGAGACTCCGGTCCATATTACCATCATTGACCACATCCACTATTTACTTTTTGTTATTTATTTACTATTGCAAAACACTATCTATCACTACTATCATATTGCTTTTAACCCTTTGTGAACTACAAGGCCGGAGGGATTGACAACCTCTCTGTACTCGTTGGGAGCAAAGTTATTTGTATCTGTGTGCAGGTCCACGTTGATTGCTAATTGCGCCGTTAGCAGTTGACACCTACTTGTTGAACCTAGGAGTCTCTGGGGATTCGATCCTTGGCATATTTGCTAGGGGAAAACACTTCTACTTACTGCATCTTACACCTTCCACTTGGGGTAAGCAACGAGGGGTTCGAGGCCCATCACTCCATGCCTCTTTTGTGTGATATTGCTATGATATTTATGCACTTCCATACACTTTTGATCATATTTGGACTAACCTATTAACTCAGTGCACCACAGTGTCGGTTCCTGTTTTCTGCTGTTTTTCTATTTCAGGTTTCCCCCATATTAAAAGTGCTCTAAAAATTCCGGGAAAAATACAGGAAAAATCAGCGTAACGGGAGCTTTAGGAAAAACCAAAGCAGGGCCAGAGGGGAGCCTGGGGTGGCCCAGGCGGCCACCCAGGGCGGCCCCACCCCTGGCCGCCCAGGGGGGCGCCTGGGGCCCCTTCTCCGCCTCTGGTGACCCCCCTTCGCATATATATTCCTCGCGTCCCGAAACCCTCGAGGACGGAACCCTTTTTCGCGATCTCGCCTCTGTTCCACCGCCGTCGCGCTTCCAAGATCGGTAGCACCAGGAGAACTCTTCCCGGCACCCTGCCGGAGGGGAGAACCACCACCGGGAGCTTCTCCAACACCATGGACGCTTCCCGGATGAGTCGTGAGTAGTCCACCTTGGACCATGGGTCCATGACTAGTAGCTATGTGATGTTCTCCTCCCCTCTTTGTTCTTCATGGTTTAGACCTCGTGAGCTGCCCTACATAATCGAGGCACATATGTAATCTTTATGCTGTTGCTCTGCTGAGTTTGCTGGGATCCGATGGATTATGAGATTATGTTCAGATTGTGTGTGAGTAATATATTTGATTCACCTCTTTTATATTTATGTTCTTGAGTAATTCTTGCATGTTCTCCGTTGTTGTTTATTGCTTTGGCTGAGTAGTAGGTAGTAACTCCAAGAGGGAGCGTTATGCTTGGTTGTGGGTTCATGCCCCCTGATGACTAGCTTGAGTGACAGAAACATGAGTCTAGGGGATGTGCTGTTGCCACAAGGGGGAAAACAATGGTGCTTGTACTTGCGGGTGCAAGGATTGTTTACTTTACGCAAAGTTCTTTTAATGCAGTTGTCTGTTGTTTTGAGTCTACACTTTGGGTGGGATTCGCAACTTAATACCAGCGAGATGTTCTGGATAGATATCTCAAGGTGGATGATTAGTAGTAGATGCAGATGGATTTCGGTCTACTTGCCTTGGCGTACCGCCCATGCTTTTGAGCCTCTACCTTTCTTTATAGCATAGTTAGCACTGGTTTGCGCACATAATCCTGTCAATTGCCCAGCTGTAATTTGTTTACCTCGCTTTGCTGTTTTATCGTCTTTTGGGAGAGAGACATCACTAGTGAACATCATGGGACCCCGGTCCATATTACCATCACTGATCACACCCGCTATTTACTTCCCGTTCTTACTTCCTAGTTGCAATCATACCTATCACTAGTATCTCTTGTGTTTGATCCTTTGTAAACGACAAGGCCGGAGGGATTGACAACCTCTCTGTACTCGTTGGGAGAAAAGTTATTTGTATCTGTGTGGAGGTCCTGTCAACCGCTAAGTTTCTGGCGCCGTTGACACCTTCTTGTCGACCCTCGGAGTCTCACGGGATTCGATCATTGGTACCTTTGCCAAGGGAAACTTGCTGCTACGCTACATCTTAAACCTTCCACTTGGGGTTACCAACGAGGGGCGAGAAGCCATCAAGCAAAGTTTCTGGCGCCGTTGCCGGGGACTCCACTCTTCAAGATAGGGGAGTTGCACGCTATCTTTTATCTTTGCTTTTTAGTCTTCTTAGTTTACCTTTCAGTTTTTGCTTTAGTGTCCTCTATCAAAAATCACAAAAAAATTATTTGCTTTTCTGTTAGCAGTCCTTTCTGTTTAGTCAAGCATGTTAGGACTTAGTACATTGAGGGAATCAGAAGTTCTAGATTTCCATCAAAGGGATGGAGAAAATATGAAGAAGGCATGGGACAGAATTTCTGATGCACATAGGAGAATTATGCCTTGGATACCTATAAAAATTGTGCTTAGAAATTTTTACCATGGTCTTTTTAAATGGTTTAAACACTCTCTTGATATTATAGCTGAAGGAGATTTCCTAGAGTGTGATGAAGCTAGAGCTCTTGAAATTATACATGGTCTATCTAGTTACTTTGTTTATGATCATGGTTATGATACTGTCATAGATAGACTTGCTACTATTGAGAAGAGAATGGATGCTCTAGACTTGATGAAGGTAGAGAAACCCAAACCCAATAAGAGGGATATTTTGGAAATAGACAATGCTTGGGAGCCTTTTGTTAGGATTAGCATCTCTAATAAAGACTTCCTTGCTTATTGTGATATTGGATCTATGGTTTCTACTATACCAAAAATTGTTCATGATTCTTTAAAATTTAACATGGACAGATTATCATCCTATCATGAACATGCTAATGGAGATATTTCTGAGATCCAGGGAAGAATAAAAGACGTGCCAGTTACATTCCTTAAAGGGATTGCAATGGTTGATTTCTTCATCATGAAGCCAAACCAAGGAAATATAGTGCTTGGAAGGGACTTCCTCCGAGCTGTAAAAGGCTTCATCGATATAGGTAAGGGACAAATCCGCCTACGCGGGAAGGCAAAAGGTACGTACCCCTTTCCTAGAAGGAACAAGGGTGAACTTGTTGAGGAACCATTTGAAGCAATTTATAACTCCGATTATTATGATGACTTTTGATTCCTCCTTTTTGCATCATGCCTAGCTTAAAGGCATAAAAGAGAGCGCTTTTGGGAGGCAGCCCACAATGAATTAGGTTTTATTTTACTTTTGTTGTGTCTTGATGTTTGTTACTACAGTAGCATCAACATTGTATCTTTTCTTTTCAGCTTTGTGCCAAGTTTAGCCTCCGATTGCAAGAAAGTTCAAAAGTTGTGACGTGTTGTCCAGAAAACAGATTCTGTCCTTGGACAGAAAAATTCGTATAAAATCACCAGCTCATCTTTTTGATTTGAATTTTTTTTGACAGCGTGCTCTATACAATTGGCTTTCGGGCGTCTGTTCTGAGTTTTTTGATTTGAGTTGCAGAAGTGCCCCGAAAAAAATTATTTACTACCTGCTGGTCTGTTTTTCACAGATTCTGTCCTGTTTTGCCTTTTCTTCGTTTTGCAAACCTTGAGTTTGCTTTTTCTTTGCAAAAACCTTTTGGCAATCTTGAGAAACAGTAGCTCTTCAAGATTATTCTTATTTCCAGTAGGGAAAAATTATTTTATTGTGGGTACTAACCTCGCTAATCAGATTATGATGAGTTATGTATGAAGGGAGTTTTCAAGTGTGCGAGGGAAGATGATAAAAAGATTCAGGAGGGTCAAACGCTCAAGCTTGGGGATGCCCCCGTGCACCCCCAAGAAATATTCAAGAAGACTCAAGAGTCTAAGCTTGGGGATGCCCCCATGCATCCCCTTCTCCATCAATAATTATCAGTTCGTCTTTCGTTCCACTATAATTATCACTTCACGTGTTATGTGCTATGCTTGGAGCGTCTCGCTCTTAGTTTCCTCTTTAGTTTTCTTTAGCTTTGCTTGCTGTTCATAACAAGTTAGAACCCAGCTTTCTTTGTGTGGGAGAGAAACACGCTCCACTTCAACATAGAACACAACATAGGATTTTCATGCTTATCTTTGCTGTGTGTGTTCTTTGTCTTTCCATAGCTACTGTCATGTTTAGCTCTTAGTTTTCATGCTTTTCTTTTTAAAGAGGTTTTTTTTAGTTGGTTTCTGAACTCTCTTGAGTCTTCATGTTTATCTTGTTAAGAGAGTTTTGCCTGTTGCACTGAGTTGTGTGTCTTAACTTAAAGTAGGTAATTGAGGTTGCTATTTAATTTTAGTAGTAACTTGCAATAGTTTTGAGGTATTGCCATGAGTAATGTCTGAACTTTTGGTGTCAAGAGCTTTAGCCTATTAGTGATAGATGTCGTATTTTGGGCAATCCGTGTTTATTTTCGAAAACCTACAAAACAGTTGAGAACTTTAGCTACTAAATGGATCACTAATCTTTGGAGGGATCGAATATTAGAGTACACTCCCGTACCATGAGTCGAGGATGCGCAAGGATAACCAAACCCCCATACACTCCTCCTCGGGGTACTTGTCTCTTTGTGAACCTCCTAATTAGATTGAGAGTTACCGATAATAAGTGCATGAGTTCTTCGGACTAATGTGAGTATTCGAAAGTTGACACTTCCACCTAGCCATATTTTTCTAGCCTCTTCGGTACCGTGCATTGCCCTTTCTCACCTCGAGAGTTGGCGCATACTTCGCCGGTGCATCCAAATCCTTGGCACGATACGCTCTGTCATCATAAGCCTCATTATATCCTTCCTCAAAACAGCCACCATACCTACCTATGAAGGCATTTCCATAGCCTTTCCGAGATACATTGCCATGCAACATCCATCTTCTCATGACTTGATCTTCATGTCATACATGCTTTTTGCTTGATCGATGAGCCGCATACTAGTTGGGCCTTGCCCTAATCATTGTTACATGATGCGCTAGTATTATTGCATATCCTGCTACACTTGCAGAGGCATACATTTGCATACATCATGATAGTTTCATTTTCTTTATGTTGAGTACTTTTGTAAAGTTTGAGAGATCTTCTATACTTCTTGTAATAAATAGAGTGTTGCCCCTAAAGTGAGGAAAAGATCCCAAAGAGGACAAAATCAAAAGATCCCAAAGAGGACAAATGAGAGTTAAATAGAAAGAGCCATTGAGGCCACAAAAAAATAAAAAAATAGAAAAAAGAGAAAAGGAAATAAAAAGAGAGAAGGGGGCACACTACTATTTCCTTTTGAGAGATCCACACTCGTACTCCATCTTATACCTTGTACTCCATAGAGATTATCATTCATGCATATAGCTATGTGGGGACCTTCACACTATAGAACTTGGCTTGTATATTCCAATGATGAGCCTCCTCAAAAGAGCTATAGGTCTTCTTGAGCAAGCAAGTTGGATGCACCCCCACTAGTTCCATTGGAGAGCTTACCTTAGCTCATATGTGCATCCGTTGCATGGCAATCCCTACTCCTCGCATCATATCTATCATTTGGCTTTCTCTCGCCTATGATTGTCCTCATTGATGTGAGCCTTTCACACCTTTTTTGTCTTCCCCCTTCATCATTTTTCTCTCTTTGCCATCCTAAGTGTCAACTTTCTTGCTTACGCTCATCCATTGCATGAGTGCTCAAAGTATCGAAAGTGAGTGGATCATTTTTACTTGTACCTGGCTGACGGTCTGGGGATGAGTCAAGATAAGATTCCAAAGAAGACCAAGTGTGAAACTTTAGTAGATTAAGTTCTCAACAATACAAAAACTATGTTTTACTCTCTCATATATCCCTATCCCCTTTCTTGCACGCAAACACCATTTGGAGACATTCGAGTCACGGACAGCGAGAGCTCTTGCACCTTTATGTTCTTATGTTGCTTGTTACAATGCTAATATAGACTCTTGCTTGTTATGACTTGAATTGAATTACATGCCTTGATTGCTTTACTTAAAAAGTTCTTATATGGTTGGTAGCATGTCACCACAAAAATTATGCTTGTTATCATTTACCTACTCGAGGACGAGCAGGAATTAAGCTTGGGGATGTTGATACGTCCAAAACGTATCTATAATTTATGCTTGCTCCATGCCTCTTCTGTGTGATATTGCTATGATATTTATGCACTTCCATACACTATTGATCATATTTGGACTAACCTATTAACTCAGTGCACCACAGTGCCAGTTCCTGTTTTCTGTTGTTTTTCAATTTCAGGTTTCCCCCATATTAAAAGTGCTCTAAAAATTCTGGGAAAAATACAGGAAAAATCAGCGTAACGGGAGCTTCAAGAAAAACCAAAGCAGGGCCAGAGGGGAGCCTGGGGTGGCCCAGGCGGCCACCCGGGGCGGCCCCACCCCTGGCCGCCCAGGGGGGGCGCCTGGGGCCCCCTCTCCACCTCTGGTGACCCCCCTTCGCATATATATTCCTCGCGTCCCGAAACCCTCGAGGACGGAACCCTTTTTCGCGATCTCGCCTCTGTTCCGCCGCCGCCGCGCTTCCAAGATCGGGAGCACCAGGAGAACTCTTCCCGGCACCCTGCCGGAGGGGAGAACCACCACCGGGAGCTTCTCCACCACCATGGACGCTTCCCGGATGAGTTGTGAGTAGTCCACCTTGGACCATGGGTCCATGACCAGTAGCTATGTGATGTTCTCCTCCCCTCTTTGTTCTTCATGGTTTAGACCTCGTGAGCTGCCCTACATGATCGAGGCACATATGTAATCTTTATGCTGTTGCTCTGCTGAGTTTGCTGGGATCCGATGGATTATGAGATTATGTTCAGATTGTGTGTGAGTAATATATTTGATTCACCTCTTTTATATTTATGTTCTTGAGTAATTCTTGCATGTTCTCCATTGCTGTTTATTGCTTTGGCCGAGTAGTAGGTAGTAACTCCAAGAGGGAGCGTTATGCTTGATTGTGGGTTCATGCCCCTTGATGACTAGCTTGAGTGACAGAAACATGAGTCTAGGGGATGTGCTGTTGCCACAAGGGGGAAAACAATGGTCCTTGTACTTGCGGGTGCAAGGATTGTTTACTTTACGTAAAGTTCTTTTAATGCAGTTGTCTGTTGTTTTGAGTCTACACTTTGGGTGGGATTCGCAACTTAATACCAGCGAGATGTTTTGGATAGATATCTCAAGGTGGATGATTAGTAGTAGATGCAGATGGATTTCGGTCTACTTGCCTTGGCGTACCGCCCATGCTTTTGAGCCTCTACCTTTCTTTATAGCATAGTTAGCATTGGTTAGCGCACATAATCTTGTCAATTGCCCAGCTGTAATTTGTTTACCTCGCTTTGCTGTTTTATCGTCTTTTGGGAGAGAGACATCACTAGTGAACATCATGGGACCCCGGTCCATATTACCATCACTGATCACACCCGCTATTTACTTCCTGTTCTTACTTCCTAGTTGCAGTCATACCTATCACTAGTATCTCTTGTGTTTGATCCTTTGTAAACGACAAGGCCGGAGGGATTGACAACCTCTCTGTACTCGTTGGGAGCAAAGTTATTTGTATCTGTGTGTAGGTCCTGTCAACCGCTAAGTTTCTGGCGCCGTTGACACCTTCTAGTCGACCCTCGGAGTCTCACGGGATTCAATCCTTGGTACCTTTGCCAAGGGAAACTTGCTGCTACGCTACATCTCAAACCTTCCACTTGGGGTAACCAACGAGGGGCGAGAAGCCATGACCCGTCCAACTGTATGTTGGTGAAACTTGTATTCCCAACCAATCTATCTGTCGGGGATGTAGTGTTGTGGTGTAGTGAAACCTTGGTGGCGACTTCGAGAGGGCTGAACCACTGGCAGTATAGTGGTTCGGGATGTTGCGATAGGGGAGACAGTTGTTTCCGATGTCTCTCAGCGCGACAAAGTTGGCGTGCTGGAACGTGAGGGGCTTGAACAACCCTGTCAAAAGACAGGGCCTTAGAGAATTTGTTGATTTGATTCACGCACTACTAGAAAAAAGGCTATAGGTAATATCACTGTTAGTGGCGCACCAGAGATGTGGTGCGCCACTACTATATAGCAGTGGCGCACCACAAACAGGTGCTCCACTAATAGTGACATTACTAGTGGCGCACCAGGTGTGGGGTGCGCCACTACTATGTTTTTGAACAGTAACCAGCCATGCCCAGGCTTACCAGTGGCGCACCAGGCCAAGGTGCGCCACTACTATTTTTGATAGCAGTGGCGCACCCCTTCACTGGTGCGCCACTAGTATTCCTGGCTACTAGTGGCGCACCAGTGAAGGGGTGCGCCACTACTATATAGATTTAACGCATTTTCACCAAATGCACCCCCCCCCCGTGGACCGCATTTTCAGTTTAAAAAAATAATAAAAGAAAATGATAGAAATGTCAAAAAAATAAGATTCCAATGTGATTTGTGGTCTAGTTGTTAGCAAAATTTACAAACATGAATTTCGACTTTTTTTGCAAAATCTCTCGAGAATTTGTAAAATGGGCATAACTTTTGCATACGAACTCCGATGAGAAAGTTTTTTATATGAAAAAGCATCTACTCGAAAAGTTACATCCGAATTCAACTAGGGGACCCCCGTTGAAGATTCTTAGAATCCCCAAAAACCTAACCGAATAAAAGATACGGGGCTTTTAAGATCTAGATTCAAAAAAATTCAAAAAAATTCAAAAATAGTAGTGGCGCACCGTGGGTGTGGTGCGCCACTAATATAGTTTTTTTTTGAACAACTATTTTTTTTGGAATAAATATTTTTTTTGAAAAAATATTTTTTGGGAAAAAAATGGTTTTTTTTTGAAAAAATGTTTTTTTGAAAAAAATAGTTTTTTTGAAAAAAATGATTTTTTTTTAAATTTTCTCAAAATATGATATGTAAAATGACCGGGAAGTTTGAAATATTTTTTCAAAATTTCATCACACTCATGAACATGAACAAACTCCCAGACATCAACAAGGTTTAATAGGATTGATATGATAGATATATCAACAAGTGCCTGCTAAGTGAGCTGGTGCTGGGGTTGGATAGAACTCAGAAGTTAAGCGTGCTTGGGCTGGAGTAGTGTAGGATGGGTGACCTTCTGGGAAGTTTGATCACGGAGTGCGATTTGACCCGAGATTAAGCCATATTGACCCGAGATTAAGCCATAGTGACCCGAGATTAAGGAAAAAAAATTCCCGCCAAAATTGAAAAAAAAATTCTGGGAAAAAATTTGAAAAAAAATATTGTTACTAGTGGCGCACCTGTAGCAATATCAGTGGCGCACCTGTAGCAATTCTGAAATAAAATTTGAAATAAAATTTGAAAAAAAAAATTCTGAAAAAATATCAGTGGCGCACCCTTATACTTAGTAGTGGCGCACCAGGTGGTGCGCCACTGATATCTGGATTAGTAATGGCGCACCTCTGGTGCGCCACTAATACATATTACTAGTGGCGTGGTAATAGTGGCGCACCAGAGGTGCGCCACTAATACCCAAAAGTGGTGCGCCACTAATGAGCTTTTTTCTAGTAGTGACGTGGCTATTGTATGTATCTTGGATAGCAAACTAGAAGTGGTGGACCAGTATGTCATTATGCAATGCTTGGACCCTAACTATGATGGGTTTACCTATCTCCCGACGTCTAATACTAGGAGTGGTATTTTCATAGCTTTGGATTCTTCACGGGTGCAATTGACAAATTTTGTCAATGATACTAACTTCATCACCGGGTATGTTTCATCTAGGGAGGGCCCACCTTGGTGGCTCATGGTAGTTTATGGGCCTCAGGAGGATGCCCAGAAGATCGCGTTTCTATAGGAGTTGTCGGAGCGTAGACTTCTTTGCCCCGGGCCATGGCTAGTCATAGGTGATTTCAACCTCATTTTACATGCAGCAGATAAGAGCAATTCCTTGATTGATAGGAGAATAACGGGGAAGTTTAAACGCTTCATGGATGACAATGCGCTCAAAGAGTTATTCCTGCAAGGACGTCGGTTCAATTGGAGTAATGAGAGAGAGAGAATCTCACGTAGACAAAAATTGACCGTGCTTTTTCTCTCCGTGGATTGGGAACTTGATCATCCGAAGTGTCTTATGCAAGCGCTTTCGACTGCATTTTCGGATCACTTCCCGTTTTTCCTGGCTCTTGAGGAGCACCTACAGCCCGTGAGGCATTTCAGATTCAAAAAGTTCTGGGTGAAGACGGACGGGTTTATGGATGTCGTGCAAGAGGCTTGGGTGTGTGACGAAGGCATTTCGGATCCTTTTCTAAGGTTGGATATTTTACTTAGAAGTACAGCGAAAGCGCTTGGCATCTCGGGCCAGAAAAAAGTGGGGAACATCAAGCTGCAAATTGCAATCGCTAATATCATTATCTTCCGGTTTGATTGCGCCCAGGATACTCGAATGCTGACAGAGGGCGCACAATGGCTTAGACGTATGCTCATGAAATTGGTGCTTGGGCTTACCTCGCTTGAGAGAACAATATCTAGACAAAGGTCTCAGTAATCTTGGCTCCAAGAGGGAGATGCTAACTCTAAGTTGCTTCACCTGGTTGCTAATTGTCGGCGGATGAAGAACTAAATTCCATCTATATATGTGAATGGAGAAATAATTACGAATCAAAAGGGGAAGGAAGAGGCATTTCACCAGTCTTATAGGGAGCTTCTTTGGAAGGATGGAGCCCATGATTTTACCATTGAGCTGGAATCACTGGACATGGGCTGACTTGACCTATCCAAGCAAGACCTCATATTTCACGAGGACAAAATTTGGGCAGTCATTAGAGACATGCCTATGCCCGGACCGGGTGGTTTTATTGGGCTGTTTTTTTCAAAAGGCTTGGGAGATTGTCAAGCATGATGTGATTGATGCGGGGCACAGGCTGTTCATCGGTAATGGTAGGGGCTTTGGAAGGTTGAACCAAGCTTTGATCACCCTCATTCCCAAAACCCCGGAGGCATTGACCATCTTTGATTTTAGTCCAATCAGCCTTGTTCACAGCACGCCTAAGCTCGCCTCTAGACTACTGGCATCTAGGATTAGACCCTGCATGGGATAGTTGGTGAATATTAACTAGTCCGCCTTTATCAAAGGATGAAACCTTCATGATAACTTTCTTCTTGTCAGACAATTGGCGCGCAGATTACACCAGAGGAGGGCCAAAGGAGTAATTCTTAAGTTGTATATATCGAAAGCGTTTGACTCGCTATATTTGTCCTTCCTTTTCGAGGTCTTGCGAGCTAAAGGTGTCTCAGAGAGGTGGATATCTTGGATCGCTATCTTGCTGACTTCTACTAGCTCGCGAGTGGTGGTAAACGGCTGTGCTGGCGAAAAGTTCATGCATGGCAAAGGGCTTCGGCAAGGGGATCCCGTCCCCACCTTGCTTTTTGTCATTGCCATGGACGTTCTTATGGTGCTGGTGATCAAGGCTCGGGATGGTCGCCTATTGAGTGTTATGAATGGATGCAATCCTATGCAGCGGTTGTCCCTATATGCGGATGGCGTGGTGCCCTTCATAAAGCCCACTTGGTCTCACCTGCAGCTTGTTAAACAGCTCCGGGGATGTTTGGGACTGCTTCCAGCCTCATGGTCAACTACACTAAGTCCTCGGCAATTCTTATCAGATCAGAGGAGACAGACGTGGAGCTTGTGAAGAGCGCTCTACCTTGAAAGGTCGAGACATTTCCATGTAGACACCTTGGCCTCCAATTGAGTATTAAGCAACTGAGGAGGTTAGAGTGGCAACCAATTGTTGACAATGCTGTTCACATCCTTCCCAGTTGGCAGAGGGGCCTTGTGACTAGGCTAGGAAGGCCGATTCTAGTTAACCAGGTCATGAGAGTGCGTGCTACCCACCACTTGCTAGTTGCCGAGGCCCCCAAGTGGGTGCTAGATCGTATTGACAAAGGCTGCCGGGCTTTCTTGTGGTATGGAATGGATGAGGTGCATGGTGGAAAATGCGTGGTTCCCGGAATAGAGTGTGCCACACCCAAGAGCTAGCCGGACTGGGCGTGATTGACCTTTCCAAGCATGGCATCACCCTACGATTGAGATGGGAATGGCTTCGTAGGACAGATGAGAATAGACCTTGGCAAGGCTTAAATATTGCTCCTGACAAGCCTGTAGCTCAGGCATTTGGGAGCCTTGTCAAGTGGCAAGTGGGCTCGGGTAGGAAGATCTTATTCTGGAAGGATAGATGGCTCTCTGGTGCAACTATCATGGAGATCACGCCACTTGTGTCTGCGAGAGTTAAGACTCAAATCATCAACATACGTTTGGTTAAGGATGGCTTGGCTCAGCACGCATGGATTAATGACATCATTGGGGAGCTCTGCACCAATGGTCTTCTCCAATTCCTCCGGCTTTGGGAGCTGCTAATGAACCTGCAACTTGACACCGACAGTGAGGATCGACCTATATGGTCCTGGAATACCACGGGAAATTACGGTGCATCCTCTGTATACAAGATGTTGTGCATGGGAGGGATACAGTTCCAGTCTTATGTGGCCATTTGGAAATGTTGGGCACCGCCCTCCTGCAAGATCTTCATGCGGCTTGTGGTGCAACATCGACTATGGAGCTCGGATAGAAGAGTTCGACATGGACTGCAGGACTAAAGCTCGGCTTGTTATCTATGTGACCAGGAGGACACGGTAGAACATATCCTGGTGCAATGCGTCTTCGCACACTAAGTTTGCACTGTTTGCCTATCTAGGATGAGATTGGTCCTGGCGCTATATCCGTCGACGCATGACACCCTGATTGATTGGTGGACGGCGGTGAGGAAGCGAATCACCAAGGACAACCGAAAGTGCTTTGACACTTTTGTGCTTCTCACATGCTGGTGCCTTTGGAAGCAAAGAAATGGCTGGGTTTTTGGCAGGACGAACATTCTCAACGGATGGGGCGCTGTTGATTTCATCTTCCAGAATATAAGGATATGGGCTAAGGCAGGAGCGACAGGAGTCATGCACTTGATCGAGTAGTCGTGTAATTTGTATGGGAGTGGGGGCTGAGATAGGATCGACGTGTGATGCCTATTTAGCGCTTTGTAATTTCTTGTAAATACTTTCTCCCTTCTATAAAAACTAAGGTATGCCTTTGGCGTACCCTCAAAAAAAATTCTCACGACCTCTCTCAACTCGAAACAAACTAGGGAAAACTACAGTTTTCTATCAAAAGCTCTTCCTCTTCCTTTCGATTTGTCAAAGAAAGTCAAACTTTTGATACTCATATTTAGTAGTAGATTTTTTTAAGAGAGGTGGCGTGAGAAGAGAGAAAGAGAGAGAGAGCGAGCGAGCTGAGAGAGGAATTGTACATGCATATGACAGAAAGTTGGCGTAAGGGGAGAGAGATTTGCATGCATTTGTCAGTTTGTGCTGGTGAACAGTGCCCTATTCTGTTCCTATGTCTCCCGCCAAGATTACTACTCACGCATGGATTTAATCTCTGTTCTTGGAAGGTATCGGGAAGCAGCAGAATATGGATGGGCTAGATAATGGGTGCAGCGTGGGTGCACAAACTCTGGGTATAGAAAAGCCACACTCAAAAAAATGAGCATCTGCTTCCAAAGAAGTGGATGTTTGTTTTCAACATCAGTTACGTATATCTTCAAGGAACAAAATTGTGATTCACATATCTTGGCATCAACATTGCTTCTAAATGAGATCAGAATTTACTTCCAAAGAAGAGAAATTCTGCTTCCAAATTGATCTAACTGTTAAGATTAAAAGGAAATCTCCCCTCAACCGTAGAATTGGCAGTTGAGCCCGCTTCGGACGCCTGTGTCCAGCGGCACGCCGTCTCTTCCCTCGCGCCCTCTGGAACCGATGCAACACTTCAAACCATCGTGTCTCTCCAGAGGGTATAAATCCTCCCTGTAACCATCGACGAGATGCATTCGTTCATTCGATTCAAACACGTTATCACGCACGTAGAACTCTCCTAAGAGCGAAAAGCAGAAAGGGAGAAGGGAAGAAGGACTCGCCGTCGGTGAGATGTCGCCGCTCACTTCCTTCTTCCTACGCCTCATCAGTGAGGACAACCGCCGTGATCGTCTCCTTGCCCGTCGTCGTCGATACGCCGCTGGACGCGGCCTGGGCGTCGCCGGGCACGGCGTGGGCGCCGCTGGACGCGGCCTGGGCCTCGCCGGGCGCGGCGTGGGCGCCGCTGGACGCGGCCTGGGCGTCGTCGGGCGCGGCGTGGGCGCCGCGGGACGCGGCCTGGGCGTCGCCGGGCGCGGCGTGGGCGCCGCCCGGGGCGGTTACCACGCCCTTGGACACACCGCGGACGGCCAGTGCGCCACAGAGGGCGCTGCGCATCCCCTCGTCGGCTTTGACCCGAGGCTGCTCGCCGGCCCGGCCGCACCCATGCTGCACGAGGGCCCGCCTCCGCCCCCTCCTCCACCGGCGTGCTGGCTGCCTCCATACACGCCGACGCCCGCTGCCGAGGACGCTGGCCCAAGTCGCCGCCCTCCCGGCTACTCACCCGTGCCGATGCGCACTGAGGTGACCGCGGAGGAGGCGCTCGCCTTCGTCTCCGCCCCGACCGGTGCCTCCGGCGTCATCCGCTTCGGGGCCGGGATCGGCTCCTCCAACGGGCTCGCCTCGCCGCAGACGGAAACCGCCGCCGGCTCTAGCATCCGCGCCGAGCGGAGCTTCGGCCGCCTCTTCGAGCGGGCCGTCGCCGCCATAGACCGCCAGCCTGGCCGCCGCGCCGGCTCGTGGGCCCCGGCGAGCCTCGGCCTCGGCGCTGGCCTCGTTCCATCCGCCGGCGGTGGCTGGCCTCGAGAAGACTAGCGATGGAGATAGCGGTGCGGGTTGGAACGGATCTTATCCGTAACCGCTTCGTACTAGCCTTCTTATACGCTATACTCCGTGCATTGGCTGGGCCTCAGGCCGGCCAAGCAAAACAAGCCCATGCGGCCGGCCAAGCAAACAAGCCCATGCGGCTGGATAGCCACGGGCTAGCACTTGTGGCTGTTTTTACTTTTTTTTTCTGTTTGATTAACATTAGTACTAATTATTGTATTGGTACAGTTTTAGACTATTTTTAGTACTGTTTAGTACTTAGATTAACTACTACTTACACTTTAGTCCTGTTTTAGATTTATTCTATGTTAGGACTTGTGTAATTATTAGTAGGTGTGTTTATATTATGTAATGGATTGCATATATAAATAAAGTACCGGATTTCATTCGGGAAGAAAGACATGTTCCATGTGTTTACCACATATCAAGTTCTCTTAACATGTCTTTGCGATCGAGATCATCTTCTCTCGCATACCAAACTTGCAATTTTTTGAATATTTCTCCCTCCTTATATATGAATTGTAGCATACACAAGGTAATGGCAATATGGCCTATTACTGTGAGATCTAAGTGATCTTCAATGTGTTATGTTTACACAATTGAGGTTGAGAATTTTTCAAGTTTTCACTTGAGCATCAAATTTTTGCGTTCTTATTACAAAACCATGATGGTTTTTAATTTACCACCTGTAAATTAATTATCTCTGGTTCCTCATGTAGGCAGAGATGACTGCCAAAGAGTTTGAGGAGCTTGCCCTCAATGGCCACAACTATCCTACATGGGCTATGGACATCAAGATCAGTCTTGCGTCCCGTGGGATTGCGCGTGCAATCCAGCCCCCTGAGACTCCTCTTCCGACTGGAGCCACGCCGCTGACAGAACAGCAGAACTATGCTGCTTTATTCATCATAAGGCATCATATTCATCCAGATCTCAAGTCTGAGTATTTACAGGAGGAATCTCCTAGTACTCTGTTTCTGGCCCTCAAAACGAGGTATGAACAGCAGAAGGCAGTAGTCCTGCCAGAAGCACTCCATGATTGGACTCATCTCCGTCTCCAGGATTTCAAATCCATCGGTGAGTACAATCATGCTGTTCATAAGATATGTTCCAAACTGCGCTTTTGTGAGAAGGAACCTACTGAGGGGGAGAAGATAGAAAAGACTCTGTCTACTATGCTCCCTTCAGATAGGATCCTCCAACAACAATACCGTGCTCGTAACTTCACTGTCTATTCCGAGCTTATTCACATGTTACTTCAGGCTGAAAAGCATGATGAGCTACTTGCTAAGAATGTCTCTCAGCGCCCAGTTGGGGCACAACCTTTACCTGAAGTTCATATGAATATCGGGAATAGACAAAAGTTTAATGATACCTTTCGGGGTAAACAATCCAATTTCGAGCATAAGCGAAAGCGCAATGGAAACAGAAGATCCAGAAACCCAGGCAAGGGAAAAGGCACTTCAAAGCCCAGGTTTGATAAATCTAAGCTTTGCAACAAGTGTGGATGCTACACGCATTCTACTGAAAAGTGCACAATGCCCAAGCATCTGGTTATGCTGTACCAGCAATCTCAGGGACGCAAAGCACCTCAAGGGAAAAGGTTTGAAGCCAACTTCAACCTTCATCCGCATAACGCACAAGGAGCCGGTGATTCGCACGATGTCCCTCCTGGACCGAGCAACGCCATGATTCCTTATCTGCCTGAGGATCCTGCTGAAATGGAGAACACGTTGATTGAGTATACCGCAAACAACGTGTTTGGCGACTTCGACTAGTCCCTCAATCTCCAAGTGATCTACTCATTTATGTCCATTTGTGATGATTGTAATAAGAACATAAGTTTGTTGTTATCTTTATATTGTATTGTATCAGCACGTTTGATATAATAAAGATTGTATACTATGTATTACCATGAGGTTTTCTTATTGAAAATTCTTTGTTTTATATAGTTCTCTACGGGGACAATCCGATGGAAGAGGAATTATGCCTTGTGGACAGTGGTGCCACAAACTCCATACTGAGGGAGATGAAATACTTCCAAACTCTGAAAAAGACGAATGGAGATATTCTAACTATCGCTGGACGCGATACCGTGATTGTTGGTACTGGACGTGCCATCTTCACCCTCCCAAGTGGTACACATGTGACAATTGAGGATGCTTTACTGTATCCCGATTCTTCACGTACCCTGATCAGTTATCGAGATATCCGTAAAAATGGTTTTCACATTGAAACCCATGAAGACAACAAAGAGGAGTATCTACTCTTTACCAAAGATCACGGATATGGCAAAAAGGTACATGAGAAAATTCCTTCTCTATCGTCCGGTTTGTACTATACGTACATCAAACCCGTAGAACATGTTGCATACAAAGTAATTTTTCAGAATGTTAATGCATTCCAAACCTGGCATGATCGCCTAGGCCATCCCGGAATCGGGATGATGAGAAAAATTACCAGCAATTCCATTGGTCAAAATTTGCTTGAGTCAAAATTTCCTCAATCTTCTGATTTTGTGTGCACATCTTGTGCCACGGGAAAGCTAATTTTGAGGCCCTCGCATCTCAAAATACAAGCTGAACCACTTCAGTTCCTTGAACGTATTCAAGGAGACATTTGTGGTCCCATTCAGCCATTATCTGGACCTTTCAGGTATTTCATGGTTTTGATTGACGCATCTACACGATGGTCACACGTGTGTCTTCTATCCACACGGAACCATGCATTTGCCAAGATAATGAGGCAAGTTATTAAGTTGCAAGCCCATTATCCTGAAAATCGAATTAAGACAATTCGAATGGACAATGCTGCAGAATTCTCCTCACATGCTTTCAATGATTATTGCATGGCTTTGGGGATTGAAGTTCAACACTCTGTTCCATATGTCCATACACAAAATGGTTTGGCTGAAGCATTGATTAAGAGGATTAAACTCATTGCAAGACCTTTGTTGATGAATTGCAACTTGCCAACCTCTTGTTGGGGTCATGCCGTTTTACACGCTGCTGACTTAATACAATTGAGGCCAACTGCATATCACAGTTCTTCCCCTCTGGAATTGATACGTGGAAATCCTCCAAGTATTTCCCATCTGCGTAAGTTCGGATGTGCTGCATACATCCCGATCTCACCACCTCAGCGGACATCTATGGGCCCACACAGGAAATTGGGGATCTATGTGGGGTACAAATCGCCGTCGATTATCAAGTACCTGGAACCCCTGACTGGGGATCTGTTCACAGCCCGTCACGCTGATTGTATATTTAACGAGGAACATTTTCCGGCATTAGGGGGAGATTTCAAGTACCAGAAAGAATGCCCGGAAATTGATTGGAATGCTCATGCCATTTCATCCTCTGATCCACGTACCCAAGAGACCGAACTTCAAGTTCGGAAGATTATTAATTTGCAACATCTTGCAAATAATCTGCCAGATTCATTTACTGATCTAAAAGGTGTAACTAAATCCTTGAATCCAGCCAGAAACGCGCCTGAAAGAGTGGAGGTACCAACTAAAACCACTCAACTCCCCGTTCCCAAAAAGAGGGGGAGTAGTATGGC
>LR738713.1:45155678-45166142 GCA_902687465.1 Secale cereale | reverse complement strand
GAAATAAGCATTCTGCAAGTCAAATCATGCGACAACCTTGCTGATTTATTTACCAAGTCTCTACCAAATTCAACGTTCCAAAAATATGTTCATGGAATTGGTATGCGGAGACTTCGGGACTTGCAAGCGTCGGGGGGAGTCTCTTCTTGAGACATTCTTGTTCAACATCACATTACACTATCTTTCTTTGTGAGTGTGTGTTTCAGGATCTCATCAAGGATTACATGAAGAACTTTTGAAAGAGCGTCTTTTGAGATGATAGAGCTTCCTGAAGGATTGTGAAGATAATTCTACATGGTCAAGCGTAGATTAGGGGGAGTGTTAAGATTAAAAGGAAATCTCCCCTCAACCGTAGAATTGGCAGTTGAGCCCGCTTCGGACGCCTGTGTCCAGCGGCACGCCGTCTCTTCCCTCGCGCCCTCTGGAACCGATGCAACACTTCAAACCATCGTGTCTCTCCAGAGGGTATAAATCCTCCCTGTAACCATCGACGAGATGCATTCGTTCATTCGATTCAAACACTAACGTTGCTTCCATACAACAAGACGATACGAAGGTAGTGCATCTACGCGGACAGCACCCCTGCTGCAACATGAGCACGTCTTGAGGAGGAGCATCAACGAGATCTCGAGCGCGCCATACTCCTTCACCATGTACACATCGGCACCACCTGAGAAGTGCACGACGAGCAGCAGGGCCGGTATCTAAGCAGCAGTGCGGTCGGCGAGACCACGTCGATGAGGAGGATGGTGTTGGAAAGGAGATGAGCCACGTGATACAGTGTACCAAGTTACCAACACGGTGCATCTCACGGACACACAGTGGCGGGGGCTGGTTCATGGCAGAGTGCGAGGGCGGTGAGGGGACTGGTGAGGTCGACTGCACAGGAGCAGGCAATGGAGAGGAGGAGGAGCGATGGGTATGGTTTTGGGGCAGGTGAGGTTTAATGCGGCTGGGATTCTGGGTGAATGGATGGCGAGAAAATCGGGCCGTTTTGGAAAGGCATTGATGGGATTTGAAATCAATTATCAGTTTTCCATAAGATGAAAACTGCATCAACGATTCTAGACCAGTACTAAGCGTTTCCCAAAGTTAATACTAATAATCTGAGAAAATATTTAACGCATATTCAAACCTGGATCCTAGAAAAGCATTTAAGGCATTAAAACCCGGATCCTCTATATAAACGCATACCACCAAGGCTCAGGAGTAAACATTGCAGCAACACGACCCAGATCCAGATCAGAAAGAAGCTCCAGCATCTACTCATGGCAATCCTCGGCAAGAGTACTAGCGCTTTGTGCCTCATGGCGCTAGTGCTCATGACCACCGTTCTCTCCTCACGTGCCGACAGTGGTTCGTTTTTTTTTTTCATCAATGATATTATTTCTAATCAGCAAAATACAATTTTACATAGTTTACATTTTGCGGTCATGAGACATAATATGTGGATATTAGTATCACCGCATCCACTATTTCTAGATCTGTCAAGTTACTTGATGCAATTTTGGCAATTAACTTATACTAGTGCATCTGATTCTCAGGATGCAACGTCGGTCCATTTCCCAAGGAAAACTGTGCTGCGCTATGTCATAAAGCATGTGGTCGTGACGGTGTTTGCCTCTTAGGAGATGACGAGAAGTATTACTGTTGCTGTGAACCAGTACTCCAAGATAGATCCATGAGGCCTTAGGAGGTTGCTGAAATGACACAAACATAGTGTCATGGATCACCAGAACCATGTCGAATAAATGTGCTAGCTCTTGATGTTGATGTAGTTAAAGAAATGATGATTTTTTTTGTCAATCTGTTGATGTGTTTGTCTCTTTTCTTAAGTAGTATCCGGTTAGTCTATGGTGGCCCAATTATTTACTGGTCATGAGAGTAGCATTTTGGACGAAAATACCCTCAACAATTAGTTTGTTAGGAGCTTAATTAGCGGCTTAATAAAAGGCTGCTAAATCAGAATAAAATCAATGGGCAGGATAGGAGAGAGGGAGAAATGTGAGTGCATGCAATTAGGGTAAGAGATTTTTTTACTACCTTCTTATTGAGACTACGTAGTATTTTTTAATCTAAGGCAGGTAATGAATGGTGAAAGGGCACGCACATATTTTTTATCTAAGGCAGATAATGAATGGTGAAATGGCACGCACGAAAAACAAATTCACCTTATATAAAGGAAACGAAGGGAGTATTTGTTAAACAACATGTCTATCTCCATCTCTTTCTTTATTTCTACTAATAAAAGGGCAAGTTGTGTGAATCGTGCAAATTCTTCCCACTAATAGATAAAAACCGACGCACCAGAGGGCATCACATCAAAACACCGTTCTTAGAAAATAAATAGTTTCATTAGGAATTGAATGCCTTATTTAGGAAGCAAATATCTCTACTACTTATTATCCTCCAAATGTTAGTTTCCGTAAGATATTCTCCCTACTTATAAAACGCGAGTTGCACACCAGATCCATCGAATGGTGTATCACATCAAAACACCATTGTTAGGAATTTAATAATTCCATTCGGAATTGAATGCCTAAATTAGGAATTGAACGCCCCAATTAGGGAACACCATTATTAGAAATAAAAAAATCAATTATGAATTGAATGCCTTAATTAGGAAACAAATAAATTGTAAAATCAGTGCCTCAATTAAGAAACAAATCACCCTCAAAAAATACAAATAAATCAGGTGAACGAAAAAAGAGAAGCAATGGCCTCGTGAAAACTGCTGCTCGTGTGAAATCTGCACGCCCAGCCGGCACGATCGTTTTCCTTTATCCTCACAAGGGTTCTTTTTCAAAAAAAAAGGTATTTTTTATTTTACTTTTGCAGGGTGCCAAGCTTTTTCTTCTTGGTAATACGTATTTAATCTGTATCATAAAGATCAAAGTATAGTACAAGTCACGTAAGGACCGGCGTGACAAAACTAAAAATATAGTAGAATATATTTGAGCTTGACACCAACGTCTGTCACCTGCAACCGGCACCACCACAACATCCATCGACGGAAAAAATGACGGATTACCTCCTCACCCGAGCTCGACACGTCTCTATCGCTGATATGCAGCTTTGCGTACCTCCAAGGCGTGCATGTGTGAGTTCATAAGGGTAAGTGTATGCGCGTATGTATGAGCGCTTGTGTTCGTATTGTGTTAAAAAAATGAAGTACCTGCCATTGAATGAATCAGACCGGGACAACACCCCGGACACGCCGTCGAACTCCAGATATAGTACTTCCCTAGATCATTGATGGCGCGCGTTGCGGCGCCCGTCCATTTTTGCGCTTTAGTATTAAAGATTGATACCATTATATGGAGTGAAATACGAATACTCGTCATGTTAAATTAAATTAACAGGTCTATTAATTCCATGGCGTAGCCTTGCGATGCCAAAATTCAAAATTGTAATGCTATATAGAGAACTTCCCCTTCAACTGAAGATAGAATAGACAACTGAATCCAGGAAAAAACATCACTTTTCAATATTATTTACTCCATTAACAAACTTGACTACGTTATTCGTAATACAATTTTCAATGGGTCAAAAATCAAATGCCTAACTCAAAACAGAAATTTCTCATGCCTTAGATCATACATTGGCACTTTGGCAGCTTTATGTCACACATGAGCTTATTTTCCACAACTACATGATATGTAGGGAAGCAGATTTATTAGTGGGAATTCGTTGTTTTGGGACTCAATGTATATGCCTACATGTATACGTGCCTGTGATGATAAAGTACAAAATCTTGGGACCACTTAAAGGTCATTGTAATGCACAATGCTTTACAAAAAAAAAAAACAATAAGCATACTTACCCTCCCAATAACTGGGACCTTTTTGCCAATAGAACAGACACTCTCGACATCAAATTCATCAGCACAATCACCCCGGAGAACAAATCTGATTTCATTGTCACTGCATATTTAGATAGAGAATGAGAATGAGTCTAAAAGTAAATGACAGAAAACATAATTGAAAAGCGGAAAATAAATAGGTTGCAGAACCCACAACAAATCTTTGAGCATTATTGTCCTTATCATTGAGGGCTCTGCGTGATGCATTTTTCAAAACATATACTGCGGCAACCTTGAGATTTCTACTTATCAACGAAGAATAAAAGGGAGCTCTCCAAAAGAAAAGTGGCATGAGTTAAGTACAAACCATGGCCGTGGGGACCTCCTGGCCTGCTTTAGAAGAAACACAGAAAGCGACTCAGAACAAGCAGAGAAGAAACACAGAAAGAGACTCAAAACAAGTAGAGTCAAATTGGAAGGAAATTGATCAGATGTGTATTTGTTGATATGGTAAGCCTAAAAGTTGTGTTTGTTATAGATCAGACCAGGGGGGGGGGGGGTTGAGTACCTGATCGGATCTGCGGGGACTCAACTTGGTGGCCCAACGATGTGCCACCATGTCGGCGGGTGCCTGACGAAGCCGCTATGTTTCGGTGATGATTTGGCGTTGTCGTGTCAATCGAACCAAAGCTGGCGATGCAGTTCAAATCCATAGTTTAAGTATGATAAAAACTTGCAGAAAACTAAAACATTGCACATCCAAATAACACAAATAATGTAAAATGAGCATACCGGTACATCATGACAGGGAGTGGGTTCAGAGGCAAGAACACTTAGGACAGATAAGAAGCAGATGACTACTGTAAAAAAAAGACTAAAATATGGTTATTGACTTTAGAAACATGTTTAGATTGACACTGAATATATCATAGCAGAAAATAATATGAAAGAGGGTGCCTATTAGATCCTTATCATCTTGACACAATTAACTTTTATGCAACCTCTGAACAGAATGTAGTAGGCATTCCTATAAAATTACCTGCTTACTTCACACTAACCTGGCTCACAGAGAACACATATGAGCACAAAGAGGGGCAGAAGTGCTTGCCTACAATTATAGTTGGATAACATAGTTGTGCATCATCATGTCGGATCATTTCGCAACAGAATTGGTAGATTAAACATCTTTCACATACCGTCCATAAGTTGTGTCAGCATAGAAATCAGATGAGCAAAAATCTGCAATACATCAACTGCACAAAACAAAAGAAATGTGGATTAGTAACCTGATGCATAAAGGCATAATTATAACAGCCATATGCAACATTTGACAGGATTGCAACCACCATCGGACTCTGAAATCAAAACTGAAGGTGTAACTATAACCATATGCAAAATTGGACACACTTGTTATGTAAGCGATAACATGAGATAACCTGGAAGTGATTCCCACACTAACTCCCTTGACCATTACAATCAAGATTGCGTCTGTAGATAAAAAGGAGCAGAAGTGCCCTTTCCTTTGATCTCCCGGTAGGATTCTTTTAAGGTACTATCATTATTGTGGTTTACCGCATTTGGCGAAGTATCAAAAATAATTATAACTGAATGCATTGCTACTCCATAGATGTATCTCATGAACAATGTAAAAAATAGTGTGCTATCAAAAATAGTGAGGCTCTTCTTCAAATGCTATACAAGTTATAGCGTGCTATATTCAAAATATCGTTTTAAAAAAAATGCCTAGTAAATGTCAACTATATCCCAGAAACTGAAATAAAAGGTATGAACCATACAACCAGTAGCCTGGAGGCACACACACATGAATTTTTCAGTATTTGCACAGACACACACATACCCTCAATTTCAGAGATGGCTAGAGAAGTAAAGTTTTAGACAAGCTTAAAAGTCGAGTGTAACCTCTCTCCGGTTAGAGCATCTCAACACAAAATATGCAGGCAACAGCGTAACAAAAGGTTAAATATCCAAACTATTTATGTGTGGTTTAGAGACGGAAAATAGCAGACTGAGATGTTGCAGATGCCCTCATACATACACACATGCTTGTGAATGATGAATAACAACCCTCATAATCGATCTTATATCATACTGCACCGATTTGTGAACACCACCTGTTTAGTTACCTTGATGGATCTGTAGGTCCATCCCGCCCTGAGTTGAGGAAGAACCATGGGCTATCGAAAAAAGAGAGGAAGAACCATGGTAGGCGACGGGACAGAGAGAATATCAGGGGGTGGCTTGCCTAAGACCCGTAGATGAGGAGGGGGTTGGGGCCGGCGGCTGCCGCTTCCTTCCTCCTCATCTGCCTCTATCGTTCTGGCAGGGAGATAACATCTGACCTCACCGGTGATGGTCGCCCGTAGACGAGAGAAAAGGGGTGGCGGCGGCGCTGATCGGGATGGAGCAGGGCAAGAGAAGAGTCACAGCAGAAGCGGGGCCATCCTCCACTGGCAGCGCTGGCGGATTGATGGGGCGGGATTGGGTGCGGTGGCGGCTCCAACCCTAGGCTCTGGGGAGAAAAAATGAGAGAGGGAGAGAAAAAGAACGATGTGTGTGAGAAGTTGACCTACCAACGATTTATCCCAGCGCAGCCTTGTCTCGTAGCCTTGCCAACGTGGACATCGCCAGAGAACGACCCTTGCGCGACGCTTAAAGGGTTTAATTAGTGACATGTAGACACAAATTTTACAATTCTCTGCAAGCAATATTAGATATATTCTCTGCAAGCAATATTAGAAACATTCAAGAGGCAGTCAAAAAATAAAGGTATCTTCTCTGTCTAACTAATTCATGATGTGCAACATGTGCCATCATGATGATCAGATGATGAGTAAAAAAATAACCTGAATGTGAGGGCTTGCACAGGAGTGGATCGTTCAGAATCTTGTGCAGGGGAGAAAGTCACTCATAAGTAAGCATGTGAGATTCTAACATAGAGATAAAAATCAGTTGACTAAAAGTAGAGAACTAAATTCAATGCCTTCACCTTACTCTGTCGAATTTATAGGAAAAACTGAACAAATTGATCTATTGATAGTAGTAGTGCAATTCTATAACCACTGAGAAGAATACCAAAAACATACCCTCTTTTTTTTACGAACATCATATCCTCTTATATATTATAATCTGTTCAATGAAAAAGATCATCCTCATATTCATATATTGTAAGATCTACTGTAGTAATTGGACATAATAATTTTCTTATAAAGAACACACGTCTGTGACCTTGTGCTCAGATCTCCTATCAACTGGGTCACTTCCTGATTGTCGTGGAATACTAATTCTAGGCACTCGGAAAGGAAAAATCCAAACCAGTAGTGAACACTGATGATATCCAAGATAAAGGAAAGGGAATGATCTGTACCAGCGGACTCCATGGGGAAGTTGGCCCGCCCCAGTTTCACTTGCCGAATTGTCCTTGTAAAGACATGGGAGTCGCGGCCGCCCCACCGCCATCTGAAGCGCCACTGCTCCAACACCAATCTGATGGCCTCTCCGAGCGCCGCCCCCGCAGCGGTGAAGATCAGGGCCATGGAGCTGTTGGATGCGGCAATGGCGTCGCGCCTCACCGGTCTGAGAGTGGACCCTCTCTTCTGCAATTGAAGAAATAAGACAACGACGGGTGGTCAACATCTTGGAGGCGCGAAGATTCATCGGAGGCCGCGAGGGAGAATGAAGGGAGGGATCGCTGCCCCTTCGATCGATGTTTGACCTGAACTGAAGCGACATCGCACACCAGCTAGATATTTTTTTCCTAGGTTGTTCTTTCCCCAACCGCTAGGTGGGCTGCCTGGCCCAATCAACCAGAAGCCACCGATTTTTCCACCGGAATAGCCTCCCTAAGACACCCAGCGACGGGATTAGATAGTCACTCGACGGCCAGCAACGACCTGGAACAGACATCTGAGTCTGACGGCCAGAAACCTTGATGGCCTGGGAGGGCAGGGAATATGCCCCAACCGCTAGGTGGGCTGCCTGGCCCAATCAACCAGAAGCCACCGATTTTTCCACCGGAATAGCCTCCCTAAGACACCCAGCGACGGGATTAGATAGTCACTCGACGGCCAGCAACGGCCTGGAACAGACATCTGAGTCTGACGGCCAGAAACCTTGATGGCCTGGGAGGGCAGGGAATATGCTCAGTTTTAATGTATGTTAATGACAACTAAGATGCCGAAGGAGGAAACAATACCTGCCATCACCTTCTCCAACTCCCTTTGAGCCCGACGTAATCTTTTCTTTGGCTTCTTTAATACTCGCTGATCCCAATCATGGAATTTAGCATGCATCAAGTTTAACTTCGCAGCTATACCTAACAATCCCGGTGTTTCACCCGCTTCCGCCCAAGCTTCCGCGACCAAGTTACAGAAATGCCTTTTGCGAAACCATCTCGCTTCAAATCTCTTTGGACACACACTGCCACTACTATTTCCCATGCCATCATAGTAGTCTGTGTTTACCAGGAGCGGTCGATGATCAGAATGATTATATTCCAAGTTCTCCAGAGCTGCATGAGGGAATAGATTTGCCCATGTGTCAATTACAAGGCCTCTATCAAAGCTCTCACGTATCCTTCCTCTTCGCCAAGTAAACCGATCACCAACAAACCCTAGATCATGAAGTTCACAGTCCTCAATATCATCATGAAAAGCTTGCATATATTGAGTAGGGCAAGGAGCAGCCCCCTCCTTTTCATGGATAAACTAAATTTCATTGAGATCAGCAATCATGAGCCAGGGGAGGTTATTTTTTGATGTAGCTGTCGCATACGACTCCATGTCAAGTGTTTGTTTGCCAATTTAAACTCTCCATACATACCAGTCAGACGCCAGGACACGTTGTTACTTTCCTCGATTCTTACATCGATAAACATCGCATCAAGAGCTAGTTTATGGACTTTAACACAATTATTCCAGAAGAGGATCAATCCTCCTTTCCTTCTGTCACTTGTGTATACAAATTTCTGATCCATCTTTAATCTTCCACGTAAACCCTCAGCCGGATAGCTATCGAGGTGAGTCTCCGACAAGAACATCGGGGAGGTATCTTTGCTGGACATCCAGCAAAGCTCGAACTGCCGGGGCGTTCCCAAGCCCCCGACAATTCCAAGCTATGATTTTAATTGCGTTCGGCCATCCTCCTCACGGGAGGACGCCGGTATCTCATGAGTTTTAGCACCGTCAGAATTATCTATTGCACCACCATCCTCCGCCCTTAGTTTCTTCCTGTTGAGATTCTTTTAAGGTGTGTTGTCATTCTCTTGTTGATTCTCCCGTGACCCATTCCGCTCAATGCGATCCACCAAATTGTTCACAACCGAGGGCTTTGGTATAGCCAGCCCTTCCACCGGGATTAATGCAAGAGACGAACCCGGGGACATCTTTCCGTTCAAAGAATCAGAGGCTGAGCGCTTACCCAGTAGATTCATAGATGTTGAGCCCATCGTAGTTCCCACATTTGCATGTTCAGATATGGTCCTCTCGCTATTGCTCCCCTCTGTATCCATGTTTTGGGCCCCTCCATTATTGAACAAAGCATTATGGCACCAGCTTGTCGTCATGTTCATGTTCATACCACCCGGGGTAGGGATATAGGATCACCCCTGCCTCGGCCCCTTCCAAAAGCATCCCCGTTTCTTCCAACACCACCTCTACCTCTTCCCGTATTCCGTCCCGTACCACGGCCTCTCCCACGGCCTCTACCATCATCTGCCAATAGGAAATCTCCCCACTCAAGTTTGGATACATCATGTTCTCCCGTCCCACATTCTTGGTACCAGTGTCCCATCATACCACAATGACCACAAAAGATAGGTAGCTTCTCATATTGCACTTGGTAGTAGTCTGTGACTTCCTGCTTTGTGATCCCCACAAACCGAATCAGCTTTTTTGTGACATCAAGTTCCACTCTTACACGAACAAACTCGCCTGCAAAACCCGCTGGAAGAGTAGTCTGAATCTCTACAATCTTTCCCATCTTCCTGCACATCCCTCTGATTGCTGCCAGTATTAGGTAATTATCAGGAAACTTCAAGATCCTTGCCCAGACCACAATCTTGTCAAGCACCACTGATGTTGTATTTGTAAACCCATCATATTCCGCAATCAGGAGCCCATGACCGCGAAAGAGCCATGGTCCCATGTTCATCGCCGTGTTCCAGTCACCCAGACAGAAATTGCACCGTAAATAGGTTGTCTTCAATCCCGCGCCATCGTGATTCCTTCGCCGGGTTCCACATAGATCTCACATCCGAGTACAAAGCAGAGGGACTAAATCCCTTATCCGTATGGAGTTTCGCGATAGCTAGCCACTTCGCTGCCACCTGGTACTCCTGGAACTCCTCCTCCAAGACAAAGTTATCCTCCTCCTCTTCCTGCAATTCCAAACGCTTCAGGAGATCCTCGACCGGCTCCTTCCTTGGGCACGAATGGCATGCCTCCTCCTGAGATGCCATCTCATGTTTCCTCGAGGAACCCTAATCCTAGCGGGGAGATCAATGAGATCAATCCCACCGTGCCCTTGGAATCTCAAGTTTCCTCGAGAAACCCTAATCCTAGCGGGGAGATCAATCCAGCCGTGCCCTTGGAGACCACGGCCAGAGACGAGCCCTGGACACAGGTGCACGCGCGGGGGGGGGGGGG
>LR738713.1:45125190-45155420 GCA_902687465.1 Secale cereale | reverse complement strand
CCTAAGGCTGGTGCCAACGCGGGCGGTAGTGGGGGCGGTACCGCCCGCGGTCGGGCGGTAGCGGGGCGAGAGAGGGGCGAGACGAGAGGGGCGGGCGGTGGATCCGTCGCCGGGCGAGAGCGGGCGCTATCGCCCCGCTCTCGCCCGCGTTGGCGGCGGCAGGCGGGCGGCAGTGGGGCGGGAGGCGGGGCGGCGCGATGGCGTGGCGGGGCGGTAGTGAGGCGGTAGTGGGGGCGGCAACGTGGCGCGCTCTGATTCGTCCACGTCAGCTAGTGGGGGCGGTAGTGAGGCGGTAGTGAGGCGGTAGTGGAGGAGAGAGAAGATGACGTGGCGGTAGTCTGCCACTACAGCCCGTGCACTGGCACCGTGATGTGAGAGTGGGGTGAGAGTGGGGTGAGAGTGAGGGTAAAAGCTGACGTGGCGGGGTGATAGTGGGGCGGTGCGTTGGCACCAGCCTAAGGGGAGAGAGATGTGCATGCATTTGTTTGTTTGTACTGGTGAACAGTGCCCTATTCTGTTCCTATGTCTCCCGCCCAGATTACTATTCACGCATGGATTTAATTTCTGTTCTTGGAAGATATCGGGAAGCAGCAGAATATGGATGGGCTAGATAATGGGTGCAGCGTGGGTGTACAAACTCTGGGTATAGAAAAGCCACACTCAAAAAAATGAGCATCTGCTTCCAAAGAAGTGGAAGTTTGTTTTCAACATCAGTTACATATATCTCCAATGAACAAAATTGTGATTCACATATCTTGGCATCAACATTGCTTCTAAATAAGATGAGAATTTAGTTCCAAAGAAGACAAATTCTGCTTCCAAATAGATTTAACTTTGCTTCCATACAACAAACGATGGGAAGGTAGCGCATCTACGGGGACAGCACCCCTGCTGCAACATGAGCACGTCTTGAGGAGGAGCCTCAACGAGATCTCGAGCGCGCCATACTCCTTCACCATGCACACATCGGCACCACCTGAGAAGTGCAACGACGAGCAGCGGGGCCGGTATCTAAGCAGCACTGCAGCAGTGCGGTCGGCGAGACCACGTCGATGAGGAGGATGGTGTTGGAAAGGAGATGAGCCACGTGATACAGTGTACAAAGTTACCAACACGGTGCATCTCACGGACACACAGTGGCGGGGGCTGGTTCATGGCAGAGTGCGAGGGCGGTGAGGTGACTCGCGAGGTCGACTGCACAGGAGCAGGCAATGGAGACGAGGAGGAGCGATGGGTGTGGTTTTGGGGCAGGTGAGGTTTAATGCGGGTGGGATTCCGGGTGAATGGATGGCGAGAAAATCGGGCCGTTTTGGAAAGGCATTGATGGGATTTGAAATCAATTATCAATTCCTTCCATAAGATGAAAACTAAGCGTTTCCCAAAGTTAATACTCCCTCCGTCCAGGTGCATAGGGCGCCTAAGAGAATTCAGAATTTCTAAGAATATAAGTCGCTATTATCAATTCACAAGAGGTGGTAATTAATTACGTGACCAATCGTAGATAGCACACGACCTATACGTCCACTGCATGCAAATAACCTATCCATTTCCCCGTGCATGCAAATAGCAATAAGTGTGTATGCATGCAATTCACCTATTAACAAGCGCGTTGGTTGGCTGTCGTGTTAGGATGGCGTGCTAACTGCCCATAAAATAGATCATTTAATTTTTCATCTCACCCAATCTCTACGCGCCTAAATCACAGTGCCCCTTCTTAGATGCCCTATGCACCTGGACGGAGGGAGTACTAATAATCTGAGAAAATATTTAACGCATATTCAAACCTGGATCCTAGGAAAGCATTTAAGGCATTAAAACCCGGATCCTAGGAAAGCATTTAAGGCATTAAAACCCGGATCCTCTATATAAACGCATACCACCAAGGCTCAGGAGTAAACATTGCAGCAACACGACCCAGATCCAGATCAGAAAGAAGCTCCAGCATCTACTCATGGCAATCCTCGGCAAGAGTACTAGCGCTTTGTGCCTCATGGCGCTAGTGCTCATGACCACCGTTCTCTCCTCACGTGCCGACAGTGGTTCGTTTTTTTTCATCAATGATATTATTTCTAATCAGCAAAATAAAATTTTACATAGTGTACGTTTTGCGGTCATGAGACATAATATGTGGATATTAGTATCACCGCATCCACTATTTCAAGATCTGTCAAGTTACCTTATGCAATTTTGGCAATTAACTTACACTAGTGCATATGATTCTCAGGATGCAACGTCGGTCCATTTCCCAAGGAAAACTGTGCTGCGTTATGTAATAAAGCATGCGGTCATGACGGCGTTTGCCTCTTAGGAGATGACGAGAAGTATTACTGTTGCTGTGAACCAGTACTCCAAGATGGATCCATGAGGCCTTAGAAGGTTGCTGAAATGATACAAACATAGTGTCATGGATCACCAGAACCATGTCGAATAAATGTGCTAGCTCTTGATGTTGATTTAGTTAAAGAAATGATGATTTTTTTTGTCAATCTGTTGATGTGTTTGTCTCTTTTCTTAAGTAGTATCCGGGTTAGTCTAGGGTGGCCTAATTATTTGCACATCTAAATGACTCAATCAAATATGAAAACCGACAAAAAATAAAATACTCACAAATCTTCGTGCAAAATCAATTACATAGACTTAGATGTGCAATACTCTCACATCTGAAAGCACACCAGCGCGGGACCTATAAGCGGCCATGGACTACTCCTTCTAGCAGCCCGTTTTGAGAGACTACACCTGAGAGGTCACCGAGCATTGGGAGAAGTGTGCAGTCATTCGTGCGAGGGGCGAGTCCCTAGTCGAGTTCATTCACCCTTGGGATGATGAGGCTGACAAACCGTTGGGCAGCCGAGGCCGCACGTTGTCACGTCAGAGCTTCACACGAAGGGGGCTGTCGGATTTCCGCACAGATCACCAGTAGTGTCCATCGTCGGATGACATGTGATTTTTTTGACACGGTGACCAAGGCACATAACTGAGTAGCATTTTGAACGAAAATACCCTGAACAATTAGTTAGTTAGGAGCTTAATTAGCGGCAACTAAATAATCAACTGTCTAATAAAAGGCAGCTAAATCAGAATAAAATCAATGGGCAGGATAGGAGAGAGGGAGAAATGTGAGTGCATGCAATTAGGGTGAGATTTTTTTTTACTACCTTCTTATTGAGAATACGAAGTATTTTGTATGTAAGGCAGGTAATGAATGGTGAAAGGGCACGCACATATTTTTTATCTAAGGCAGATAATGAATGGTGAAAGGGCACACACGAAAAACTAATACACCTTATATAAAGGAAACGAAGGGAGTATTTGTTAAACAACATGTCTATCTCTGGCTCTTTCTTTATTTCTACTAATAAAAGGGCGAGTTGTGTGAATCGTGCAAATTCTTCCCACTCATACATAAAAACCGACGCACCAGAGCGCATCACATCAAAACACCATTCTTAGAAATGAAATAGTTTCATTAGGAATTGAATGACTTAATTAGGAAGCAAATATCTCTACTACTTATTCTCCTCCAAGGTTTCCGTAAGATATTCTCGCTACTTATAAAACGCGAGTTGTGTGAATCCTACAAATCCTCTCTACACACAAATAAACACAGGCGCACCAGATCCATCGAATGGTGTATCACATCAAAACACCATTGTTAGGAATTTAATAATTCCATTCGGAATTGAATGTCTAAATTAGGAATTGAACGCCCCAATTAGGGAACACCATTAGGCTACTTCCAATGCATTGGTGCTAACATGAGGTGCTAAGCATACTAGTAGAACGCCCGTGCGTTGCCACGGGCTCTTCAAATTTTCTAATGAGTATCTTTTATTTATTATCCCCTCATCTTGAGTGAATGGTGCTCTAATTAGAAACACAATAATCAAGTATTAGGAAATTTCGTCGAACCAACAACAACGAACATTATGATACCTATCCTACTAATAAAGGTAGGTCGTATTTTTTGTCCTTCATGCACTCCTGCATAAAAGTCCCTACCCGTTTTAGAATCAACACAATGTCCGCTCGCACACGAAAAAAATGCATCTCTACAGTGGGGAACCAGCCAGGGCCAACAAAAACTCAAACTGCTATCCAATCTCGATTTCGTGCTCTTCCACCTCCATTAATAAAGATGGGTCGACAAAGCTTTCCTCACGACGACCTCGAGCAGCCACCGACATTCCTCCCCGCATCTACCCCTACCCCATGTTGCCGCCTGCACTATCCTTGCACCTCCGGGGAGGGCCACAATGTCCTCTACGATGGTCACTACCAGATCCATGGGGAGGCCACGAGGTTGTTTGGTTGACGCCCCAACACGCCCTTCCAATTCGTGGGCAAGCCAAAATTTTGGCGCAGCTTTCAGCCACCCACGACCCTGCCAATTTTGGTGAGAAAATGAACTGGAGAAGCCCCCCACGTCCTGGGCAAGCCAATTTTTTGGTAGCCATCCAAAGGAGCGCCAGCACTTGGTCAACTACCAATTTTTTGGCTTGGCAGCTCCAGGCTCCAATCCAAACAGCCCCCACATTCTTCCATGGGAACCCAACTAAGCACACCACCCTCCACAACCATCCAATCCCAGCCCTAACAACGTCAAGACCCGCAATCGGATCATGCTTGGGCTATCCCCAAGACGAGTCTGTAGTCGATGTATTGACTCTGGCTATCCCCACGGCAGCACCATCGGATCCTACTTGCTTTGACCATCACTTCGTCTTTTCCCAAGGCAGCGACACCACCCAACCAATCAACGCCACCGCTTGCGGCTTGCCAATATAAAATCACGAGAAAACCCCAGGGCAGTGCTGTAAGATCACCTTGGCGACCTCGACAGCGACCGACTGGTCTAAGACCTAAGCTAGCCGCTCTCTATGGAGACCAGTTGAAGCAGGGGCGTGGCTCAGATTTGTTCTTTATTGTGCGTGCCGTTGGTCTTACAACTCACATATCTCCATGCTCGAGACGATCAAGCTCAATGCGCAGGACGCATACGTCCACTGGAGCTATATACAGGCCTACGATTTTTCGATCACCGGCTCTATGGGTGCCATGACTGGAGTTGACGTCATCCACCAGGTGGATCATGGAGGCCCGCCACCTGGATCTACATCGCAACATTGCCTTTACCACCATGATTTTTCATGTTTGTTCAACTTGCTAGGTGGTTATCACTAAGCATATTGGAACTTTGGCACCTCCTTTTTTCATGCTCTGAGACATGCACATTCAGGAATACTCCCTCCATTCCTAAATATAAGTCTTTTTAGACATTTCAAATGGAGTACAACATACGGATGTATGTAGACATATTTTAGAGTGTAGATTCACCCATTTTGCTCTGTATGTAGTCAGTTGGTGGAATCTCTGGAAACACTTATATTTAGGAATGGACGGAGTAAGTATGGCTACATACTTTCTATACCTGTGAGCTTCATAAAGGATTTTGGATGTGTGCATCTTGTTGAAGCAAACTGATATGTACATTTAATTAAAAAAATATAAGTTTCCATTAACAATATAGATTGATGAAAAAATGGAATTCAGAGTAATCCACGAAGGAGAATTTTAGTCATAAAATAAAACTAAAAAGGTAAGGCCTATGGTTGTAGTTTGGATCTTGAGGACATTTGCATGGGGAGCTCGGTTTTACAAAAGTACATTCATACAGTAGGCTAAGAACTCCGAGAGCAATTGGAAGTACGTCAAATTGAACACACACACACCTCTTCCTATAGCTTGAGAACACGCCATAGGAAGCCCTTGAACGTGTCCTTTCGGCCACAAAAGCATCTCTGTGCCACCACATTATTTTTCTCTAAAACTGCTCACAAAATCCTACACCATGTGAGAAATCCTAGAAATATGACATGTAAATACTTGCATTAAGCTGTAAGTACATGATCTGTAAATACCGCAAATGCAGAAGTACCACACAGCTATGCCACATCCCTAAGAAATATGTCTCTCCTATTCTTCTTCAAACTTCGGAAGAATCACTCACGTGTATTCGTGAGCTATGGTAACCACGAAAAATAAACTATGGCAGTAACAACAAATAACAGCAAAAAAGTAATTACAATCAGTGCAATACACTACATCTGCCACCATGTGGAACCTAATACTTTTGTACCCTGAACATCATATTCTTTCCGCGCCACTGCCATTTGCACAGCCTTCATTATGCTTTTCTTCAAGGTTTCATGTGAAAAGTATGAGGGCACTGACACCCGCTGCAGATAAAATTCTTAATAAATAAGTTTTGTTTCTATTTATATCCAACAAGTAAAACTCTGGGGTACCAGCATTAAGTATTTTCTATCTAGTAACAAGGAAAAAGCACATAAAACCAAATCAGAGCCCCCAAAATGGAAGCCTATCATAAATTAGTTAAGACTCCAAATCACCGCCATTATTCCACAACGAACCGATCAAACTTTCGACATACCAGTCATAAAGTGTTTCATTTCTCTCATGCAAAATTAAAATAGCTCAACAAATGAAGTAAGAACCTGAACAACGGAAATTTGTTAAGAAATAAGTGACAATAACTTATCTTATTAATGACATGATTTAATAATCAAACGATCACTTTCATATGCATTATCAATATTTTAGAGCATGTTCTTCCTGTACATAAGGGTAGACTTGGTACAATATTTAATTACCTTTAAAATCTTGAAGTATCAATCCTGAAATTCAATAGTATACCCAATAACATGAACTTGTATTTGGAAGTGATATACATATGGGGGGAGTACGTACTACCTAATAAATTCTTAGTATACAAATTCTGCCTCCATGCTGAGATATTTTTTCTGCACATTGCTGTGGTTCATTTTAAGTTACACTCGGGGTTAGGCCACCATCAACCGACAGCACATGCACCTGCAGAATTAAACAAGTTGGTAGTCAATTCCGGTGAACATGAAGGAATCTTCAGGTCATAGTGCCCAAATTGCCTGTATTTGTTGCCTAGCAGCCCAAGTGCACAAAATATCACTCGTATCCCGGACACAAGGGCACCAATAGGATTCTAATCGAACAAGTAGTAAGTGAAGCAAATATCACACACCATCATGCGGGTATGAAGTACGAACCTGTTACTGATGGACGACCGCATCGGAAGTTCTTGCAATCTTCATGTAGGTAGCACAAAATTACTTCCTGAAAAAGAAGATAGCACAAAATTACGTCATACAAATTTTTACGCCTGCAGTGAGCCTCTCACACGGTCATCTCATCGGAGCGGCGCTTGATGGCCTTCCAGCCCTTCTTAACTCGAATATGTTGGAGAACCATGACTGACTTGGAGTCTATTGTTTCCTCCACAGTGCAGATTTTGTTTCTTTCCACTTTTAAAGTTTTAAATCTTTGAGTCAGATTGCAACATATACAACAACATTTATCAACATATACATCAGCATATATCAAAACATATACAGTAGGATGCTTGTTTTTGTATGTCATCATTAATTATTTTAGAGTTTACCTTGCAATTGAATCTGGTTGTTGTATCTATTGCATCTACGTCAACATTTCTTGAGCCCATGGGGATGGGAACTTGGCTATTTATTCCGAGCCCCATCGCAATCTAGCATCAGAGGGTTGTATCGATCAGTCACATACAAATGCCGCTGCCACTACTGCTCCAAGTTGAACTACTATGACAGACCACATATGCATACGTCTATCTGTTATTATAAATTTAAAGTCCTGAATTTACGTGTGCAACTCGCTTATAAGATTCTGTCTGTAAATAAATTTCTCCACTACCTCAAAGAGATCATGTAACGTACTTGGAGAAAAATGACCATACATCTGTAATCCATTGATGAACTATTTTGGGAGCAGAAAACAGCCGGGCTCATCTGGTAACACGTGACGGGGATCTTCATGGCGGGCGCTGCACGGGGCTCCTGCCTACCACAGCCCTCGGCCACGGCCACCCATGCGGCGACGGCCTCTAAGCTCCTTGCACGCACCTCGGCCCCTTGCCACGCAGCCGCCCCGTTCGTTGATGGCAGTGTGGGTGAGGGAGGGGAGTGTCCTCGTCGTTGCGACCACGGTGACGGATCGCGAGCTGGTGTCCTTCCTCCGGGGATGCGTTGCAGGCTCTCGTCGCCCTAGTGACGAGCTTTAGGGTTTGGGAGGGAGCAGAGAGGGGTGTCGTGCATGGGTTTCGCAGGAGGGAGACGTGGGTGAGTCAAGCGGCGGCTAGAGAGATCATAGGAGGGAGATGTGGGTAGGTCAGATAACTATGAGAAAGGTATATAAGCGAGATTGTTGGGAAAGAGATGATTGCGTCCCGGTTAATGCGAATGAGGGAATTGTATCCTGATTTTCTAGAGGAGAGATCGTGCATTAGAGGAAAGATGGATTACATCCTATTTTTTGGACAGCAAGAAAAATATATGAAAAAATGGAAACGTGAGGAGATCGTGCGGGTGGGGCTGGCGACTTCCTTCGATCGATGTGAGGGGAGGCAAACGAACGAACCAAACGACGTACAGACTCCTCCATTAGGAGTAGAGATTGGTTCTTAGAAAAGGCAAACATCAATGCATTAGGAAAATTAGGATTTGGAATTGATGGTCATAAAACTAAACTTTATTAATTGGTACGTGTTATCGGTTCCTGCCCGTTTATAACGTGTCTAGTTAGGAAACTTTGGGAAAATTAGGAAAGTTTTTATTGCGTTATGAATGAATTGATTGTGTCTGTTTACCTTAAGTTAATTGATTGCGTTTGGAAATAATTGATTGTCATGCATTATTGCGTTTGGAAAGAATTGATTGTCAATGCATTAGGAAAATTAGGATTTGGAATTGATGGTCATAAAACTAAACTTTATTAATTGATAACATGTTATCAGTTCCTGCCCATTTATAACGTGTCTAGTTAGGAAACTTTGGGAAAATTAGGAAAGTTTTTATTGCGTTTGGAAAGAATTGATTGTGTTTGGTTACCTTAAGTTAATTGCTTGCGTTTGGAAAGAATTGATTGTCATGCATGAATCGGGGACGTAAGGGGGGAAACGGAACCTGACTGCATGCGGTGAGTGGGGTGGGGTTGGGGTGGGTTAATTGTAGCGAAAAAAACCGGTTGAAAAAAAACCAGACGAGGTGGGACGAAAAAAAACCAGACGAGGTGGGACGAAAAAAAACCTGGAACAAAGACTACCAACTGCTCCATTAGGAGTAGAGATTAAAAACTTTAGCAACTAAGAGCAAGTACAATAAGGTGATGTAGGCGGGCTGTAAGATATTAAGTATTATATTTTTGCTTACTTGGAAGAGAGAGAAGTGGAGAGAGAAGAGAAGCGGGCTACTAGTTAACAGCCGGCTGCAGCACGTGCTCCTAGGTACTTTTTGAGAGAGTGGGGTGGGCCATGTATCAACAAAGTAGTACATATTTATATCTAGCTATTGTAGTTGTTGGCTATAAGCTTGGCTATATATGACATGGCAACATCATATAGCCAGCAGCTGGCTATATTATTAACCATGCTCTAAAGCCCTCAATGCATATGTGCTTAACTTGTTGGTGCTAAGCATGCTTCATTTAATGATTTTGCAACTAAAGTTCTTCATGCATTGGTGGGATTCTTCCATTTAAGTCTTTTGCCTAGGTTCTCGCGCTTAGCATTGTTTCTTTCTGGGGTCACCACACTCATCTCTCTCCTCTTAATTATCTTGCCACATCAGACTTTTTGCCTACATGACAGCCTTAGCACCTGTACAAGATGGAGCATTGGAAGGAGCCTTATTAGAAATAAAAAATCAATTATGAATTAAATGCCTTAATTAGGAAACACATAAATTGTAAAATCAGTACCTCAATTAAGAAACAAATCACCCTTAAAAAAATAAAAACAAATCAGGGGAACGAAAAAAAGAGAAGCAATGGCCTCGTGAAAACTGCTGCTCGTGTGAAATCTGCACGCCCAGCCGCCACGTATCGTTTTCCTTTTTCCTCAAGGGTTCTTTCTAAAAAAAGGTATTTTTTTTTTACTTTTGCAGGGTGCCATGCTTTTTTTTCTTGGTAATACATATTTCATTTATATTATAAAGATCAAAGTAGAAGTCACGTAAGGACCGACGTGACAAATCTAAAAAGATAGTAGAATATCTTTGAGCTTGACACCAACGTTTGTCACCTGCAACCGGCACCACCACAGCATCCATCGACGGAAAAAATGACGGATTACCTCCTCATCCGAGCTCGACACGTCTCCATCACTGATATGCAGCTTTGCGTACCTCCAAGGTGTGCGTGTGTGAGATCGTAAGGGTGAGTGTATGCGCGTATGTATGAGCGCTTGCGTCTGTATTGTGTTAAATAAAATGAAGCACTTGCCATTGAATGAATCAGACCGGGGCAAAACCCCGGACATGCCGTCGAACTCCAGATATAGTACCCCACCACGACTAAGATGCCGAAGGAGGAAACAATACCTGCCATCCACGAACCACGAACCGAACACACGTTCCTTCTTCCAGGTGTAGTCGATGCAGATGACAATCTGCATCCGCTCCTAGACTACCTCCCATTTGCGAGCCGCCGACCGCTAGATGGCCACGACACAGGGCAGTGTTTGCGGCCGTCGTCCGATCAGCGATTGACCGCACTTGCGCGAGGCGCCTGTGCTGACGGCGTGACTAATCCATCTCCATCCCCTCTCCTTTTGGTTCTGATCTTCCGACCCCTACAATTGGTGGCGGGTAGTCTACATCCAGATGGCCCGCAAATTAAAATTTTGAAGGTATAATCACTAATTAGATATATTAATTCTGTCTTCGAAAATTGGGCTCTGTTCTCTCATGGCAATTCATGGTCCAAGTGTAAAATTGAATTCATCTATCACTGAAGTCTGCATGCAGCTAGATAGGGGCACGGTTGGTCAAAAATACTTGAATGATTGCTTGGTCATATTCATTGAAAGGGAATTCTTCCTGCAAGTTAACGATGACGACATCATCATCTCATTTTCAAAGCATCAAGGATCGCAAAGTTATCCCGTAATTTGGAAGCTTTCTTATCCTTTGCTATTTATCAATTCACTAGAAGAAAACATGGCTTTGGTCCAGACCGGGGAGGCCCATTAGTCCCGGTTCACCCTTGAACCGGGACCCATGGGGGCACCTGTCCCGGTTCGTGAGGCCAGGGGGGCGGCCGGGCCTTAGTGGCCATTGGTCCCGATTGGTCTTGCCCCTTTGGTCCCGGTTCCAGACAAGAACCGGGACCAATGGGCCACGCTCCTAGCCCACGACCATTGGTCCCGGTTGGTGGCTGGAACCGGGACCAAATGTGGTCCTTTAGTCCCGTTCCCAGCCACGAACCGGGCCCAAAGGTGGTCCTTTAGTCCCGGTTCCAGCCACGAACGGGGACCAATAAGGTGAGGGTATATACCCCCAACCCGCGAGCAGAGCAGTCCATTGCTCTGTTTTTTTTGGCCGGTCGTGGGAGAGAGAGCTTTGTGGTGCTCTAGCTCACATCCTATGCACATGAGGTGTTCGATTAAATGCCCGAGCCACACTACTTAAGCTTTCTCCTCTCGAAGCTCCTTGTCCAAGATCCATTTTCCTCAAGATTTGTCTAAGTTTGCCGGTCTGTCCTGTCCCGTCCCTATCCTCACCGCCGTTATTCGCCCACGCCAATCTCATCGTCGGCACCACCTTGGTGAGCCTCTTGTTCTTATCTTCTTTCTAAAAGGAAAAAAATTCTTACTTGTATGATTTATAACTATTTGTTTTAGTGATTATGACAATTATGTATGTACTTTAGTTTTAATGTGATGATGAACTTCTATTAATTTGGTCACTTCTATATTCATGATGTTCTATAATGGTTTTTGACACAATTATATATAATGCACACAGATGAACCAACAATGGATGTACGGTAACAGACCCACCTCCGAGTACATTAAGGGCCTGCATAATTTTCTCGAAGTGGCTGAGGCAAACAAGCAGAATGGTTTTATGTGTTGTCCATGCCCTATATTTGGGAATACGAAGTCTTACTCTGACTGGAAAATCCTTCACACCCACCTGCTTTATAAGGGTTTCGTGCCACACTATAATGTTTGGACCAAGCACGGAGAAAGAGGGGTTACGATGGAAGACAACGAAGAAGAACATTATGATGACAACTATGTGCCCCCTGAATACCGTGATGCTGCAACGAGGGAAGCGGAAGATCAAGAGGAATCAGACAATGTGCCGGATGTTGATCTTTGCTTGGTCATTGTTGATGCAAAGAGACAATGTGAAAGTGAATAGGAGAAGTTGAAGTTTGATCGCATGTTAGAGGATCACAAAAAAAGGATTATACCCAAATTGCGAAGATGGCAACACAAAGCTCGGTACCACACTGGAATTGCTGAAGTGGAAGGCAGACAATGGTGTATCTGACAACGGATTTGAGAAGCTACTGAAAATATTGAAGAAGAAGCTTCCAAAGGATAACGAATTGCCAGACGGTACATACGGAGCAAATAAGGTTCTATGACCTCTAGGATTGGAGGTGCAGAAGATACATGCATGCCCTAATGACTGCATCCTCTACCTCGGTGCGTACGAGGATTTGAACGCATACCCGGTATGCGGTGCATTGCGGTATAAGATCAGACGAGATGACCCTGGTGATGTTGATGGCGAGTGCCCCAGGAAGATGGTTCCTGCCAAGGTGATGTGGTATGCTCCTATAATACCACGATTGAAATGTCTGTTCAGAAACAAAGAGCATGCCAAGTTGATGTGATGGCACAAAGAGGACCGTAAGAAAGACGGGAAGTTGCGAGTACCCGCTGACGGGTCGCAGTGGAAAAAAATTGAGAGAAAGTACCGGAATGAGTTTGCCGGTGATGCAAGGAACGTATGGTTTGGTTTAAGCGCGAATGACATTAATCCTTTTGGGGAGCAGAGCAGCAATCATAGCACCTGGCCCGTGACTCTATGTATCTATAACCTTCCTCCTTGGTTGTGCATGAAGCGGAAGTTCATTATGATGCCAGTGCTCATCCAAGGCCCTAAGCAACCCGGCAACGACATTGATGTGTACCTAAGGCCATTAGTTAAAGAACTTTTACAGCTATGGAACGGACAAGGTGTACATGTGTGGGATGAGGACAACCAGGAGGAATTTGACCTGCATGTATTGCTGTTTGTAACCATCAAAGATTAGCCTGCTCTCAGTAACCTTTCAGGACAAACAAATAAGGGATACCACGCATGCACGCACTGTTTAGATGACACAGAAAGTATATATTTGGACAAATGCAGGAAGAATGTGTACTTGGGGCATCGTCGATTTCTTCCGACCAACCATAAATGTCAAAAGAAAGGCAAGCATTTCAAAGGCGAGTCAGAACACCGGAGGAAGCCCGCCCTCCGTACTGTTGATCACATACTTGCTATGGTCAATAATTTACAAGTAATCTTTGGAAAGGGTCCAGACGAACTATCTGTTCCTAATGACGCTGAGGGACGCACACCCATGTGGAGGAAGAAATCTATATTTTGGGACCTACCCTATTGGAAACACATAGAGGTCCGCTCTGCAATCGACGTGATGCATGTGACGAAGAATCTTTGCGTGAACCTGCTAGGCTTCTTGGGCATGTATGGGAAGACAAAAGATACACCAGACGCATGGGAGGACCAGCAACGTGTGCACGAAAAAGACGGCATGCCTACAAAGGAGTATAAAGGTCCTGCCAGCTATACTCTTACTAAAGAAGAGAAGGAAATCTTCTTTGAATGCCTGCTCAGTATGAAGGTCCCGTCTGGCTTCTCATCGAATATAAAGGGAATATTAAATATGGCAGAGAAAAGTTTCAGAACCTAAAGTCTCATGACTGCCACGTGATTATGACGCAACTGCTTCCGGTTGCATTGAGGGGGCTTCTACCGGAAAACGTTCGATTAGCCATTGTGAAGCTATGTGCGTTCCTCAATGCAATCTCTCCGAAGGTGATCAATCTAGAAATCTGTTGGGGAACGTAGTATTTCAGAAAAATTCCTACGATCACGCAAGATCTATCTAGGAGAAGCATAGCAACGAGCGGGGAGAGTGTGTCCACGTACCCTCGTAGACCTAAAGCGAAAGCGTTTAGTAACGCGATTGATGTAGTCAAACGTCTTCGCGATCCAACCGATCAAGCACCAAACGCACGGCACCTCCGCGATCTGCACATGTTCAGGTCGGTGACGTCCCTCGAACTATTGATCCAGTTGAGGCCGAGGGAGAGTTTCGTTAGCACGACGTCGTGGTGACGGTGTTGATGAAGTTACCGACGCAGGGCTTCGCCTAAGCACTGCGACAATATGACCGAGGTGTGTAACAGTGGAGAGAGGGAAGAGGCCGGGCTTGCCCCCGTATATAAAGGAGCAAGGGGAGAGGCCGGCCGGCTGCTACGTCTCTGTCGTATCTATAATTTTTGATTGTTCCATGCCAATATTCTACAACTTTCATATACTTTTGGCAACTTTTTATACTATTTTTTGGGACTAACATATTGATCCAGTGCCGAGTGCCAGTTCCTGTTTGTTGCATGTGTTTTGTTTCGCAGAATATCCATATTAAACGGAGTCCAAACGGAATAAAAACGGACGGAGTTTTTTTGGAATTATGTGAAATTTGGGAAGCGGAACCAACATGAAACGATGCCCGAGTGGGCCACGAGGCAGGGGGCGTGCCCTGGGCCCTCGTGGCCACACCGTAAGGCAGTTGATGCCCTTCTTTCGCCGCAAGAAAGCTAATATCCGGATAAAATTGTGTCAAAAAATCAGCCCAATCAGAGTTAAGGATCCTCGGGAATTTAAGAAACAGTGGAAGGCCAGAATCTGGGAACGCAGAAACAAAGAGAGACAGAGAGACAGATCCAATATCGAAGGGGCTCTCGCCCCTCCGCCGCCATGGAGACCATGAACCAGAGGGGAAACCCTTTCCCATCTAGGGAGAAGGTCAATGAAGAAGAAGAAGGAGGGGGGCTCTCTCCCCCTCGCTTCCGGTGGCACCGGAGTGCCACCGGGGCCATCATCGTGTGACGGTGATCTACACCAACACCTCCGTCATCTTCACCAACATCTCCATCACCTTCCACCATCTATCTACAGAGGTCCACTCTCCCGTAACCCGCTGTACCCTCTACTTGAACATGGTGCTTTATGCTTCATATTATTATCCAATGATGTGTTGCCATCCTATGATGTCTGAGTAGATTCTCGTTGTCCTATCGGTGATTGGTGAATTTCTATGATTGATTTAATTTGCTTGTGGTCATGTTGTTGTCCTTTGGTGCCCATCATATGAGCGCGCGCGTGGATCACACCATAGGGTTAGTTGTATGTTGATAGGACTACGTATTGGAGGGCAAGAGTGACAGAAGCTTCAAACTAGCATAGAAATTGATGCATACGGGATTGAAGGGGGACCAATATATCTTAATGCTATGGTTGGGTTTTACCTTAATGAACGTTAGTAGTTGCGGATGCTTGCTAATAGTTCCAATCATAAGTGCATAGAATTCCATGTAAGGGATGACATGCTAGTAGTGGCCTCTCCCACATAAAACTTGCTATCGGTCTAGTAACGTAGTCAATTGCTTACGAGCAATTTCGCAACTCCTACCACCACTTTTCCACACTCGCTATATTAACTTTATTGCTTCTTTATCTTAACAGCCCCTAGTTTTATTTACGTGCTCTTTATATTCTTGCAAACCTATGCCACAAAAACCACGAATTACTTCTAGTTTCATACTTGTTCTAGGTAAAGTAAACGTCAAGCGTGCGTAGAGTTGTATCGGTAGTCGATAGAACTTGAAGGAATATTTGTTCTGCCTTTAGCTCCTCGTTGAGATCGACACTCTTACTTATCGAAAGAGGCTACAACTGATCCCCTACACTTGTGGGTTATCAAGACCTTTTTCTGGCGCCGTTGCCGGGGAGCAATAGCATGGGGTGAATATTCTCGTGTGTGCTTGTTTGCTTTATCACTAAGTAGATTTTATTTGATGTTCGAAGTTGTTCTCTATCTTTAGTTATGGATATGGAACACGAAATACCAAAAAACTTAGGTGTACTTGCTACTCATGGAGATGGCGAACCTCCTAAAACCCTCGATGCTCAGTATGTGAAAGATATTATGTATTACTTTGATAATCCTGAGAAAACCTCATTCAACTATGTAATGGGAGTAATGTTGGATCAACGTGAATACTTTAGGGATTATCACTTGACACAAAAAGGGAAACTGTTATGGGATCAAATTCATTTGTTGCATTGGTATGCTCGGCAACTATGCTTGAGATATGATTATACTTTTTGCTCTAGGATGAAGGCTTCACACCTTCCCTTTTCATGCAAATTTAATGATAACAAAACCTTAGCTTCTTATGCTAATGGTATATATTATTATTATGATGTGGAACAAATAGAAGAATTCGTTGCTTTTAAGGGGGATTATGAAATTGAATCTCTGTTTAAAAAGAATGATGCTTTTGATGATGATGTTTCTAGGCCTGAAAATCTTGCTATATTGAAATATTGCTATTTGAATTATGAATATAACTCCAATATTGATGCGTTTATTGAGAAAGTCTCTGCTGTCCAAGAAGAGACTAACATTTTGCAGGAAACTATGGAAGAAGAAACTGATGACATTGTGAGCTCATTAGATGAAAAAGATGACGAGGAGAGCGAAGAACAAAAGGAGGAAGAGCGGATTAGCTACCCGTGCCCAGCTTGTAATGAGAGTAACTCTTCAACTCATACATTATTTAATTTCCCTTCGTGCTTACCGAATGATGAATGCTATGATGATTGTTATGATCCCGTTGATTCTTTTGAAATATCCCTTTTTGGTGATGCTTGCTATGCTTGTGGCCAAGATGCCAATATGAATTATGCTTATGAATATGAACATGCTATAGTTCCTTATGTTAAACATGAGATAGTTGCTATTGCACCCACACAAGATAGTCCTATTATCTTTTTGAGTTCTCCAAACTACACTATATCGGAGAAGTTTGCACTTATTAAGGATTATATTGATGGGTTGCCTTTTTCCGTTACACATGATGATTTTGATGAATATAATATGCATGTGCTTGCTGCTCCTACTTGCAATTAATATGAGAGAGGACTACATCTCCGCCTCTCTATGTTTCCAACATGATAAAATTGCAAGAAACTGCTTATACTATGCATTGGCCTTTACTTGATGTGCATGAATTGTTCTTTTATGACATGCCGATGCATAGGAAGAGAGTTAGACTTCATTTTTGCATGATATATATCACTTTGTGCTCACTACTAAATGCCAAATCATTGTTAATGAAAAATGGCTTTGATATACCTTGGGATCCGGGTGGATCCATCACTTGAGCACTATATGCCTAGCTTAATGGATTTAAAGAAAGCGCTGCCAGAGAAACAACCCGGAAGTTTTAGAGAGTCATTTATTTCTGTTATGTGCTTTTATAAATTAAAAAAAAAATAAAAAATAAAGAGGGGAACCTAAAACTTTTTCAAAAAGAAAAGTGAAAGTAAGAAGGACGAGAACCGTTGAAGTGGGGGACGCCCTTGAACTTTGTTCATGCCCATAGAAACTTTGTTAATCTTAATTACAGAAACTTTTCAACAAAAATAATTATCCTCTTGTACAATTCCATTGTATTATAAAAATAATGTGCCAAGGTTTGCCTTTAGGATGTTTACAATACTTGTTGGTTTGTGCGGTGCAGGAAACAAACTTTGGCTGTAGTGCGCGATTTTACATTTTTTGGTGGAATGTCAAATGGTTTTGAATATTTCTAAACTGTCTTTCTATACAAATTTTTTATTTTTCCTAATTTTGGCAGAATTTTTCAAGTATCAAAAGTATGGTGAATGTTCAGATTATTACAGACTGTTCTGTTTTAGACAGATTCTGTTTTTGATGCATAGTTTGCTTGTTTTGATGAAACTATCAATTTCTATCAGTGGATTAAGCCATGGAAAAGTTATATTACAGTAGCTACAATTGAAAAACAAAATATGAATTGGTTTGCAACAGTACTTAGAGTAGTGATTTTCTTTATTATACTAACGGATCTTACCGAGTTTTCGGTTGAAGTTTTGTGTGGATGAAGTGTTCGAAGATCGAGGAGGTCTCGATGTGAGGAGAAGGAGAAGAGGCAAGAGCTCAAGCTTGGGGATGCCCAAGGCACCTCAAGTAAATATTCCAGGAAACTCAAGCGTCTAATCTTGGGGATGCCCCGGAAGGCATCCCCTCTTTCTTCAACAAGGATCGGTATGTTTTCGGATTCGTTTCATTCATGTGATATGTGCAGATCTTGGAGCGTCTTTTGCATTTAGTTTTCACCTTTTCTTTTATGCACCATGCTGGTATGAGATAGTCCTTGGTTGATTTATAGAATGCTCTTTGCACGTCACTTATATCTTTTGAGTATGGCTTTATAGAATGCTTCATGTGCTTCACTTACATCGTTTGAAGTTTGGATTGCCTGTTTCTCTTCACATAGAAAACCACCATTTGTAGAATGCTCTTATGCTTCACTTATAATTGTTAGAGCGTGGGCATAACTTTTGTAGAAAGAATTAAAACTCTCTTGCTTCACTTATATCTATTTAGAGAGTTGACATGAATTGGTCATTCACATGGTTTAAAATCCTACATAAACTTTTAGATCACTGAATATGATATGTTTGATTCCTTGCAATAGTTTCGTGATATAGAGATGCTAATATGTGGGAGGAACTTGTGAATGATTATTGTTTAGTAAAAATATTGCTGTTAAGGTTTGTGATTCCCGAAGCATGCACGTATGGTCTCCTAACTATGTAACCAATTTGGCGCGCTTTGTATTTTGATTGTTTATCTTTGCGTGAAGGTCGGGGGCACGCGATGGTTAACTCCTACCAACCTCCCCCCTAGGAGCATGCGTCGTAGTATTTTTGCTTCGAGGGCTAATAGATTTTTTGCAATAAGTATGTGAGTTCTTTATGACTAATGTTGAGTCCATGGATTATACGCACTCTCACCCTTCCACCATTGCTAGCCTCTCTTTTACCGCGCAACTTTCGCCGGTACCATACACCCATCATATACCTTCCTCAAAACAGCCACCATACCTACCTATTATGGCATTTCCATAGCCATTCCGAGATATATTGCCATGTAACTCCACCGTTTCGTTTATTATGACACGCACCATCATTGTCATATTGCCTTGCATGATCGTAAGATAGCTAGCATGATGTTTTCATGGCTTGTCCGTTTTTTGATGTCATTGCTACGCTAGATCATTGCACATCCCGGTACACCACCGGAGGCATTCATATAGAGTCATATTTTTGTTGTAGTATCAAGTTTAAATATCGAGTTGTAAGTAAATAGAAGTGTGATGATCATCATTATTAGAGCATTGTCCCTTGAAAAAAAAAGAAAGGCCAAAAGAAAAGAAAAAAAGAAAGGCCAAATAAAAAAAAGAGGAGAATGGCCAAATAAAAAAAGGAAGGCCAAAAAAAAAGAATAAAAACAAAAAAGGGGGCAATGCTACTATCTTTTTCCACACTTGTGCTTCATCATAGCACCATGTTCTTCATGATAGAGAGTCTCCTATGTTGTCACTTTCATATACTAGTGGGAATTTTTCTTTATAGAAACTTGGCTTGTATATTCCAACGATGGGCTTCCTCAAATGCCCTAGGTCTTCATGAGCAAGCAAGTTGATGCACACCCACTAGTTTTCTTTTGAGCTTTCATACACTTATAGCTCTAGTGCATCCGTTACATGGCAATCCCTACTCACTCACATTGATATCTATTGATGGGCATCTCCATAGCCCATTGATACGCCTAGTCGATGTGAGACTTTCTCCCTACTTTTGTCTACTACCACCTTCTATTCCACCCATAGTGCTATTTCCATGGCTCACGCTCATGTATTGTGTGAAGAGTTGAAAAGGTTCGAAAAAGTAAAGTATGAAAACAATTGCTTGGCTGACACCGGGATGGGCATGAGGGGTACCTTGTCTTAAGAAAAGGGAAGCATAAAAGACTATATGATTTTGTAGGGATAACGTTCTTTAGCATTGATATTTTGAAAGACTTGATTGTTTATTGGGATGCTTGAGTATTAAATTCTTTTATGTCAAATGATAGACTATTGCTTTGAATCACTCGTGTCTTAATATTCATGCCACGATTAGATTACATGATCAAGATTATGCCAGGTAGCATTTCACATCAAAAATTATCTTTTTTATCATTTACCTACTCGACGACGAGCAGGAATTAAGCTTGGGGATGCTGATACGTGTCTGTTGTATCTATAATTTTTGATTGTTCCATGCCAATATTCTACAACTTTCATATACTTTTGGCAAATTTTATACTATTTTTTGGGACTAACATATTGATCCAGTGCCCAATGCAGTTCCTGTTTGTTGCATGTTTTTTGTTTCGCAGAATATCCATATCAAACGGAGTCCAAAAGGAATAAAAATGGACGGAGATTTTTTTGGAATATATGTGAATTTTGGGAAGCGGAACCAACATGAAACGATGCCTGAGTGGGCCACGAGGCAGGGGGCGCGCCCTGGGCCCTCTTTGCCACACCGTAAGGCGGTTGATGCCCTTCTTTCGCTGTCAGAAAGCTAATATCCGGATAAAAATCGTGTCAAAAAATCAGCCCAATCGGAGTTACGGATCTCCGGGAATTTAAGAAACGGTGGAAGGCCAGAATCTGGGAACGCAGAAACAGAGAGAGATAGAGAGATAGATCCAATCTCGGAGGGGCTCTCGCCCCTCCGCCGCCATGGAGACCATGGACCAGAGGGGAAACCCTTCTCCCATCTAGGGAGAAGGTCAAGAAAGAAGAAGAAGAAGAAGGAGGGGCGCTCTCTCCCCCTCGCTTCCGGTGGCACCGGAGTGCCACCGGGGCCATCATCGTGTGACGGCGATCTACACCAACAGCTCCGTCATCTTCACCAACATCTCCATCACCTTCCCCCATCTATCTACAACGGTCCACTCTCCCGTAACCCGCTGTACCCTCTACTTGAACATGGTGCTTTATGCTTCATATTATTATGCAATGATGTGTTGCCATCCTATGATGTCTGAGTTGATTTTCGTTGTCCTATCGGTGATTGGTGAATTGCTATGATTGATTTAATTTGCTTGTGGTCATGTTATTGTCCTTTCGTGCCCATCATATGAGCGCGTGCGTGGATCACACCATAGGGTTAGTTGTATGTTGATAGGACTAAGTATTGGAAGGCAAGAGTGACAGAAGCTTCAACCTAGCGTAGAAATTTATGCATACGGGATTGAAGAGGGACCAATATATCTTAATGCTATGGTTGGGTTTTACCTTAATGAACGTTAGTAGTTGCGGATGCTTGCTAATAGTTCCAATCATAAGTGCATAGAATTCCAAGTAAGGGATGACATGCTAGTAGTGGCGTCTCCCACATAAAACCTGCTATCGGGCTAGTAACGTAGTCAATTGCTTAGGGGCAATTTCGGAGCTTCTACCACCACATTTCGACACTCGCTATATTAACTTTATTGCTTCTTTATATTCACAGACCCTAGTTTTATTTACGTGCTCTTTATATTCTTGCAAACCTATCCCACAAAAACCACAAAGTACTTCTAGTTTCATACTTGGTCTAGGTAAAGTAAACGTCAAGCGTGCTTAGAGTTGTATCGGTGGTCGATAGAACTTGAGGGAATATTTGTTCTGCCTTTAGCTCCTCGTTGGGTTCGACACTCTTACTTATCAAAAGAGGCTACACTTGATCCCCTACACTTGTGGGTTATCACCGACCCCTATAGGCGCGCCCCATATACGATTCCTACTAGGAATAGGAATCCTATTCCTAGTAGGTTTCCAACAAGGGAAGAGAGGGGAAGGAAGGAGAGAGGGAAGAGAAGGAAAGAGGGGGGCGCCGCCCCCACCCCTTGTCCAATTCGGACTAGGTGGCGCGCGCCACCTCTTGGCCGGCCCTCTCACCTCTAGGGCCCATGGTGGCCCATTAACCTCCCGGGGGGTTCCGGTAACCCTCCGTCACTCCAATATTTATCCGGTGACCCCCGAAACTCATCCGGTGTCCGAATAACATCGTCCAATATAGCATTCTTTATGTCTCGACCATTCCAGGACTCCTCGTCATGTCCGTGATCTCATCCCGGACTCCGAACAACCTTTGGTACATCAAAACACATAAACTCATAATACCGATCGTTGTCGAACGTTAAGCGTGCGGACCCTACGGGTTCGAGAACTATGTAGACATGACCGAGACTCATCTTCGGTCAATAACCAATAGTGGAACCTGAATGCTCATATTGGTTCCTACATATTCTACGAAGATCTTTATCGGTCTAACCGCATAACAACATACATTGTTCCCTTTGTCATCAGTATGTTACTTGCACTAGATTCGATTGTCGGTATCATCATACCTAGTTCAATCTCGTTATCGGCAAGTCTCTTTAGTCGTTCCATAATACATCATCTCATCACTAACTCATTATTCGTTTGCTTGCAAGGCTTATGTCAGGACCGGTTTTCCAATAAAATATATACTGAGAAACCGACCCTTTTATCGGACCAGCATAGAAGAATCCTTCTTACTGGTAGACAAATCCTTGATACAGAATTCCATAGTACTGAATTTTATACAAGGTTGAGTTGAGGTTGCCCAACAATTTATTACAAGCACGCCAATATTATACATAAAGGCAGATATGACACAAGGGTAGGGTGGCATAACTACTGACTCATAATAAAAGTGGTGGTGGATATGTCACAGTGTAGTGGGTGACACGACTCCAATAGCTTACAACTCATCGAGTGTAGGTGTGAGACTCGATGAATTTATTTGGTGGTAGCGGAAGCGGTTATAATACAGTGGTTAACTCCAGGATCGCAAGAGAGTGACTGGGACTCCTCTAGGCGTCGGACTCGCTATCGAACTCTTCATCCATGAGATCGCCTTCGTCAACATCTGGCCAAATCAACAAGCCAGGTGAGTACTTTGAATGTACTCGCAAGACAGTTTGGACATAAGATATAACAAATGCAAACTTGATGCATATGAGCAGGCTAGCAATATGTACTCGAAGAATAAACTCGCGCTGCAAGTTAAATAAAAGATGGAAGTCGGGCGGTAGTCCTCCCGAAATCCCAAGGAAATAAAAGAATACCGATCAAGTGTCTGAACGACGCCTCGAAAGGAAAATGAATAAACATGCCATAGTCGGACGCTTGAGTGACATCACATAAAGGGCTTATATCAAAATAAATAATGAGAATGCCACAGTCGGACGTCTGAGCGACATCACATAAAAGGCTTATATCAAAAGTAAATAACGAGAATGCCACAGTCGGACGTCTGATCGACATCACATAAAGGGCTTATATCAAAAGTAAATAACGAGAATGCCACAGTCAGACTTCTGAGCGACATCACATAAAGGGCTTATATCAAAAGTAAATAACGAGAAAACCACAGTCGGACGTCTGAGCGACATCACATAAAGGGCTTATATCAAAAATAAATAACAAGAATGCCACAGTCGGACGTCTGAGCGACATCACAGAAAGGGCTTATATCAAAAAGTAAATAACGATAATGCCTCAGTCAGACGTCTGAGTGACATCACATAAAGGGCTTACATAATCATATGGCATGAAGGTAAATCATCTCAGGGGAATACTCAGTGCAGAAATAACTGGTTAGTTCATCTACCAGGATGACCCTTGACTAGATTACCACTCTTATCGCTATCTTAGAATATCTGAGATGGTCACTGAGGTTGACACAGAGATTGACGCTAGGCCATAGACATGGCTACTCGAAGGGTTTTGACTCTGCAGAGTTTGTACTCTTTAATCACAGCCAACGGATTTCAATAGCCACAAAGGACTAGTTCCGTCTATGGTATTTTAGTAGAAACACAACTAACCAGTACACACCCATTCCACATCCCGCTGCCCGGAATCACCCTAGGCAACGTTCACGAAAAACTTTAAGACGGGGAGGCTACAACCTCGAATAGCATGGGATCAAATTTATACCGTGCGCTCTAAGGGGTGCCCCCTCTCGGTCCCAACCGGAAACACCCATGCCCCATGACCGGATGACGGGCTTTAATCCAGGGCCATGGAACCCTCATCCCAGCCCCCTCTATTTGGTATGTATAAGGAAAGAGGTTTGCAGCTGACTAAACCGTATGCTTTGTAGAAGACATGTGACAGTACCAAAAAGGAGATGAACGGGATCATGACTTGATCCATGTTAACACTGGAGTTAAACGGTTGACTGGCATGCTTCAACAATACCAGCTTACAACCTATCATGTCACCACATGATCAGGTTGGTTCACCATCAATTTTCGGAGCTCACACGGAGCTTGATTTGCATGAAATATAACATCCACAAAATGCTTATATAACCATGCCATGAGAAAACTACTCAAGCAAACATGCAACACACTCATCATATCAAAGGTTCAAGCATGCTTGCCTGGTTCGGAGTAGTCGTAGTCTAACTCGGTGAAGTTCGCGGCTCCGTCACTTCCTTCGGTATCTACGGATAAAAATAAAACAGGTACTAACATAAATACCGTGCGCGCATAAAAGTTATCCCAAATATTTTTCAAATAAATATGATAAAAAAACTAGACAGAAAAATAAAGAGGACAGAAAAAGAATCAACTAAAAATCATCTTTTGTTTAAAAGTTATTAAGGTTTTTGTCCAGGGACTTGTTTGTAATGAAACAGAAAGTGTCCAGGGGCTAGAATATAAAAACAGAAAATGATTCAGTAAGAAGTACGCCAACTGAAAAGGGAAAGCGTATTCTGCCCGAAGGCATTTTCCAGAAAAACGATTCGAATAAAACAGAGAGACTGACGAGGGGGTCCCACCCGTCAGGTTTGAATCTTCGAACGAATAAACAGAGCGCGCCGGCGCCAGAGAGCCGCGGTGGTCGCCGGCGCCGATCCACGGCGAGGTAGGGGAAGTGGGTGGTACCTACGGGTTCACGGTGCCCTTCCGCGTCTGTGGGTGGTGGAGTTGGACGTCGGCGAGCACCACGCCGACGGCGACCTTCTCTCCGGCGGACGGCGGTTCGGGTGGTGGTGGATCTCGTCGGAGAGAGCTACGGAGGTCAAATTGTAGTGGGGGTTAGGCGTCTAGGTGTGTCAGGAGGCTACTGGCACGACTAGGGAGGCGGAGGAGCTCTCACCAGAGAGAGAGAGAGCTGCCAGAGCCCGAAGCGGATCAGGGCGGCCGGAGTTGGGGAAGAAGGGCTCCTCGAGGATCTTCCAGTGGCTGGGCGGGGTCTGGTGAGATGGTGGAGTGGTGCCGGGTCGAATGCGAGGTCGGGGCTGCTATTTATAGCCGGCCCAAGGCGGTTGCCGCAAACGGGATAAGTCCGATGAGCGATTACGGCGAGGCCGTGGCTGAACGGGTGGCTTAAGGGCCTGGGCATCGACATGATGGTCTGCTGGTTCCATCCCGCTGCAGAGCTTAGCAAGACACGGGTGTTTACGACACTTTCTCAACGGAACGGCCGTGCGGGCACATCGGCGGCAGAGAGCGCGCTCTGCGCCTTTCAGGCCACGGCGACGGTGCTGCAGTGTGCACAGGGGAGGAGACGGCCATGCGGAGCTCTCAGGTGGCTTGGGCGGTGCCGAACGGCGTCGCTTTGTAGGGTGGCCCTTGTTGGCCGCCATGGGTGGCTCTGCCACCGCGGAAGACGCCGGCGCATGCAAGCCACGACGCCACCGACGCTCGCAACCGGCCAAGCGAGTGTGCGGCGCTCTGGATAAGGGAGAGGAGCAGTGCAGCAAGGCGCCAAGGCAACACTGGCGAGATTGACGCGATGGTCTGACGAAACTGCACTGTCGACTGAAACTTCAGTGAGCTTTTATGAATTTCGACAGAAACAGTACACACCAACTGTTTGATGAAATGATTCATGCACTTGCAGAATTTTTCTTGAGCTGAATTTTAGTGAGGTGGTCTCTTGATGCATCTAGAGGCTGCCTGAATTTCTACAGATTTTTAGGAAGAGAGAAAATATGAATTTCACCAAAAATGGCAAATCTGGTTCAAACTTGCAGCAAGTGAAATTTGAAAATTTTGAACAATGGACAAGTAGATCTTGATGGATCTAGGTTGAGGGTACTAAGGACTAGTCAGGGGAGTTTGTTTGGAATCAAAACTCAAAAGGAAACTAGTAGTTCCTTTGTAAATCACCAAGGCTCAATTTAAATGACATAAAATGTTTTTGGGGTAAAATAATAAGAAGAAAAATCTAAATGAGGTTGAAACCTACTGGAATTGATGTTAGACTTGTTCTAAGGTGGGAATGAAGGTTTTTGGAAGAAATATCTTCATTGGGTGTCATGGCAAAAGAAAAGTTTGAATGGGAGAGAATAAGGCCAAGGTTTTTATATGAAGGTTTTTCATAAAGAGAAATTGTCAACAATCCTTTTGAAAAATAATTTGTGTTGAGCCAACTCTAGGTGAAAACCCTCAAGACCAAAAATCAAGGTTGAGGAGGATACACAAAACTTTTGTCATAAAAGATTTGAGAAGAAGGGGTTTTAAGAAAGATTCAAATATCCTCCTTCCAAAAGGCCAAAGAATTTGATAAAAACAAATCCAATTTTTTTGGAGTGTTACAACGCCTACACCCTTAGGAAAAATCTCGTCCCCGAGATTTCAGCTGATCCTCAAATAGGTGTGGGTACTCAGTCCGAAGAAAATCCTCTCTTTCCCATGTTGCCTCATCCTCGGTGTGATTGCTCCACTGAACCTTGAGAAATTTAATTGTCTTTTGACGGGTTCATGCGATACATGCTTCTCCGGGTTGCTTACACATTTCCTCAATTGTGAGACGTGGAACACGTCGTGGATGTCTGACAGTTCTTTGGGGAGGTCTAACTGGTAGGCTACTGTGCCTCTCCGTCCAATTATACGAAAGGGTCCAATAAACCGTGGTGCTAGCTTTCCTTTGACTTTGAATCGTTGCAGGCCCCTCATAGGAGATACACGTAGATACACATTTTCACCGGGTTCAAAGCTGACTTCACGATGTTTTTGATAGTAATAACTCTTTTGTCGGCTCTGGGCTATCTTGAGTCGGTCCCGTATTAGTCTAACCTTCTCCTCAGCTTCCTTGAGCATGTCTGGGCCGAAAATACGACTGTCCCCTATTTCTGACCAATTTAATGGGGTACGGCATCTTCGTCCGTACAAGGCTTCAAAAGGTGCCATTTTCAGACTGGCTAGGTAACTATTGTTGTATGCGAACTCGGCATACGTCAAGCTTGCTTCCCAACTGCTCCCATAAGTGAGAACACATGCCCTCAGCATGTCTTCTAGAATTTGGTTTACACGTTCAGTTTGTCCTCTAGTCCGGGGGTGATATGCTGTGCTGAATACTAGTTGCGTTCCCAGAGCTTGCTGTAAATGATCCCAGAATTTAGAGACGAATTGAGTGCCTCTGTCGAATATTATAGTCTTCGGAACTCCATGCAGGCAAACTATACGAGAGAGGTAAAGTTTGGCAAGCTTCTGGGTGGTGTGGGTTGTCTTGACTGGGATGAAGTGTGCCATCTTAGTTAATCTGTCTGTGATGACCCATATGGCATCATTTCCGTGTTGTGACCGAGGTAGACCGACAATAACGTCCATCCCAATATCGTCCCATTTCCACTCAGGTATCTTGTTTGGCTGTAATAGTCCTGCTGGTTTTTGGTGCTCGGCTTTAATGCGTTGATAGGAATCACAACATGCAATGAATGTGGCTATATCCCTCTTCATACCATGCCACCAAAATCTTTCCTGAATGTCCTTGTTCATTTTGGTCCCTCCAGGGTGAATTGAATATGGAGCGGTGTGGCCTTCCGCTAGAATTTGCTGTTTGAGGTCTTTTATATTGGGTACGCAAAGCCTGTCTCCAAACCATAATATTCCCTCATCGTCTATGACGAATTCTGAGTCCTTGCCCAGACTTACTTTTCTTTTTATGCCTTCGATGCTGGGGTGTCCAGGCTGAGCTTCCTTAATCTGTTCTATTAGTGTAGGACGTATTTCCAGATTTGACACTTCGCCTTCCGTGACCATCATCAAGTTGAGTTTGGCGAACTCCTGCTGCAACTCAGGTCTCAAGTATTGTAGACTGCCGTTGTCCGAGCTGGGGTTACAACTGAGAGCATCTGCAACTACATTTGCCTTTCCTGGATGATAGTGAATGCCAACATCATAATCTTTCACTAATTCCAACCAGCGTCATTGTCGTAAATTGAGTTCTGGTTGTGTGAAAATATATTTGAGGCTTTTATGGTCCGTATATATTTCACAACGATTCCCAAGCAAAAAGTGTCTCCACTCCTTGAGTGCATGGATGACTGCTGCCAATTCTAAGTCGTGAGTAGGGTAATTTTCTTCATGCTTTCGTAGTTGCCTGGAAGCGTATGCGCCTACCTTGCCTTATTGCATCAGTACGCATCCGAGGCCCTTTCGGGATGCGTCACAATACACCACAAAACTTTTGTGTATGTCTGGTACAAGCAATACTGGGGCTGTTGTTAATTTCCTTGAGTTCCTGGAAGCTTTTCTCACAAGCTTCAGTCCACACGAATTTCTTACCTTTCTAGAGTAACTGTGTCATTGGTTTTGCTATGGTGGAAAATCCTTCAATAAACCTTCAGTAATATCCAGCCATTCCGAGGAAACTTCGTACATCTGTTACGTTGGCCGGTGGTTTCCAGTCAAGTACGGCCTTGACTTTTTCTGGGTCCACGACAACTCCTTCCTGTGTCAATACATGGCCTAGAAAACCAACCTGTCTTAACCAAAATTCACATTTGCTAAACTTGGCGTATAGTTGATGTTTCCTTAATTCTCCCAGTACAATTCGGAGATGTTCAGCATGTTCTTCCGGTCTCTTAGAATATACCAGGATATCATCGATAAACACCACAACAAATTTGTCCATAAATTTCATAAACACTTTGTTCATGAGGTGGACAAAATATGCGGGGGCGTTGGTCAGTCCAAACGGCATTACTGTAAATTCGTATAGTCCGTATCTTGAGGTGAATGATGTCTTCGGGATATCTTCTGTCCGTACTTTTAATTGATGATACCCCGACCTTAAATCAATTTCTGAGAAAACCTTGGCTTGAGCGAGCTGGTCAAATAAATCATTTATCCGTGGCATCGGATATTTGTTCTTGATGGTGACCATGTTGAGTGCTCGATAGTCTATACACAATCTCAGTGTCCCATCCTTTTTCTTGGCAAATAATACCGGCGAGCCCCAAGATGAGGAGCTCGCCCGTATAAATCCTTTGTCCAGTAATTCATTTATTTGCTTCTTTAGTTCAACCAATTCGGATGGTGCCATTCTGTATGGTTTCTTGTAAATGGAGGTGGTTCCAGGTGCTAGGTCAATAATGAACTCTATTTCCCGGTCTGGTGGCATGCCTGGCAATTCTTCGGGAAATACGTCCGGGAACTCACATACTACTGGAACTTTTCTTAACTCTGAAGTGTCTACCTTGTTCAATTTTGGTTGCCGTGATATTGGTCTTTCTTGAGCTGCGACTCTTATCGTCTTTCCGTGATGGTGAGTAAGAATCACAGTTTGATTGAAGCAGTCGATAAATCCTTTGTTGGTGGTCAACCAGTCCATACCTAGGATAACATCCAGTCCCTTATTTTCCAACACGATGAGGTTTGCCTGAAACTTCAATCCTTCAATCTCAATAATCACACCTTGGCAGTAACTTTGAGTGATTTGCTTACTCCCGGGGGACTTGATGGTCATTGATTTTCCCAAGGGGAGCATCGAAAAATCATGTTGCAAAGCAAAGTTCTTTGAAATGAACGAATGAGAAACTCCAGAATCAAACAAAACCGTGGCAGGTATTGTGTTGACAGGGAACATACCGAGTACGATATTCGGGGCATCCTATGCTTGCTCCTTGGTCACATGGTTCAGGTGACCTCTCTTGTGGTTGTTATTGGGGTTGAAGTTGTTACGCTTGGGTGCTGAATTGTTTCCACTGCTGTTCGGGTTGGGGGCCGAGTTCCTTGGTTTCGGGCACTGTTTGGCATAGTGTCCCTCTTCTCCACAAGCGTAGCAAGTAACGCCTAGGCGATACGTAAAATCCTTGTCCCTT
>LR738713.1:45094522-45112692 GCA_902687465.1 Secale cereale | reverse complement strand
GCGGTTAGTGGCAAGATAACCCCGACATCACCCAGTACTAGGGAGGTAGTTCGGGGGTATTGCCATAGCTTGTATAGCAGATGCGTTTCGAAGGACCGAGGTAAACGGTTTCCGAAAATAACTGGTTATGTGTTGAAGGATGGATACAGCTGGATGTAGGATTAGAGTTGAGTGTGCGGTTCTTCCCCTGTATCCCCAACACCAGATTGCATAACTGGAAACTTTCGGAAATTAATAGGTGGGTTCATCCAGTAGTTCGTAGGCATTCTTCCAACGAATGCATGATATGGAGTTCGGGGTTCTACATTGAGTGAAGTGGTTTTATGGGCGTTGTTCCAATCGGGAGTTGCATGTTAAAGGGTCCTTGGCTATGCTGATCCGGGGATTGCAAAACCCTTTTGTAACACGTTCCATGAGCTTTCAGCACGAACATGTGGGATGAAGCTTCTATCTTGTATTTCTTCTATCTGCTCCTTGTTGTTTTATTTACCTTTTGTTCTCCCAAGTGGCTTCTCGTGAAGATTGTGGTACCATTAAACTGTGGATTACATTCGTTCATTTTGTTCGAATGTTCTTGTGAAGACTTATGATTCAATTCTAGCTGTTGATTCAGCTTATATCTTTCAATCAATGGCTAATAGTTGTCATCCCATTTAGGATGGCTCCTAAGAAGGTTCCCAATGCTAACCCAGAGGGTGAAAAAGTTCCTGAACGTCCTCCTTCCCCTCCTCCTCCGTCTAAGGCCTGGAGAGCAATTATGCAAGCGACCAACCAGAACACCCAGATGCTTATGCAAATGATGCAGAACATTCAAGCCAACCAAGCAAATCAAGGTGGTCATGGGAACCAAGGCCAAGGCAATTTGTTCAACCAACCTCACTTGGCAACCCTCAACCAATTCCTGGCAAACCAACCGAAGGCGTTCAGTTACTGTAACACCCCAAATTTTTGGGTTTGGTTTTTCTTCCAAACTTTTGGTCTTTTGGAAGGGGGTTGTTTGATCTTCTCTTAAAACCCTTCAAAAATCTCTTCTGGCCAAAGTTTGTGTGTTTTTCTCAAGCCTGGTTTTTGGTCTTGAAAGCTTCTTCTTGTGTTAGCTCAACACAAGTTGTCTACTTATGGTTTTGCTTAATTCATTTCCTTCTTGATTTAAACTTCTCAGGTTTAACCTTGGGCTTATCTTCCTCTCCATCCTCCATCTTGCCATGACCCCAACAGAAATATTTATCTCCAAGGCCACCTCCACACCTGAGGACAAGTCTATCATCAATTCCAGTGAGTTTTGAACTTATTGGAATTTTCCTCTAATTATTTTACTCCAAAAAACTATTTCTGTCTTTTATAGTGGACCTAGGTGATTTACAAAGGAACCACCATGTCCATCTTGTAGCTTGTTTCCAAACTAACTCCCCTAGTTAGTCCTTAGTACCCACAACCTAGATTCATCTTGATTCACTGGTCCACAGTTCAAAATTTTCAAATTTCACCTGCTGCAAGTTTGGACCAGATTTGCAAATTTTGGTGAAATTCATATTTATCTTCTTCTAAAAATTCTGTGAAAATTCAGGCAGCCTCTAGATGCATCAAGAGGCCACTCCACCAAATATCAGCCCCAGAAAAATTTACCACATACCAGAATCATTTCATCCAACACCTAGCATGCACTGTGCTGCCAGGTTCAGAAACTGCTAACTGAAGCTGTCGACAGTGCAGTTCGACAGTTCGTCAGAGCCGCAGTGACAATCTCGCCAGTGCCTGCCTTGGATCGATGCACACTGCACCTTCTGCTTATCCAACACGCCGCACGCTCGCTTGGCTGCTTCTGGGCGTCGGTGGCGCCCTGGCCCGACCACGCCGGCGACTTCCACGGCAACAGAACCACCCGTGGCGGCTGGCAGAAGTCACCCCGCGGATCGACGCTGTTTGGCGCCGCCCAAGTCACCCCAGCGCTCCGCGTGGCCATCTCCACTGCCAGCGCACGCCTGCAGCACCGTCGCCGTGGCCTGGCGCGCGCGGAGCGCGTTTTCTGCCGCCGACGTGCCGCACGGCCGTTCCATCGAGGGCAGCCCCTAATCATCCCTCCCCTGCTGAGTTAGGCACGGGAATGGAACCAGTGCACCTCCTAGTCGATGCTCAAGCCCCTAAGCCCGCCTTCCAGCCACTGCATCGCCGTAATCGCTCGCCGGACTTATCCCGTTCACGGCAACCGCCTCGGGCCAGCTATATAAAGCACCCCCGAGCTCGTTCTCGAGCCCGCACACCTCCACCATCTCCCTAGACCGCGCCCAACCTCTGAAAGAGCCTCGAGGGGCCCTTCTTCCCCAACCCCGGCCAACTCCGTCCGCCTCGGGCTCCGACAGCGTTCTCTCCGGTGAGAGCTCCTCCGCCGCCGTGGACTCGAGCGTAGCACCCTGGCACCTACCTAAACCTAACCCCCACTTCAATTCGACCCCAGGAACTCTCCCCGACGAGGCCCACGACCACCTGAGCCGCCGTCCGCCGGAGACAGGGACGCCGTCGACGTGGGGCTCGCCGACGCTCAACCCCACCACCAATCGACGCGGAAGAACACCAGGAAGCCGTACATACCCTTTTCTCCCCCTAGCTCGCCGTGGATCGGCGCCGTCGACCACCGCAGCACCTGGCGCCGGCGCGACTCTGCCTCAGAGTTCAAACCCGACGAGTGGGACCCCTCGTCAGCCTCTCATCTCTCTCCGAACCGTTTTTCTGGAAAGCGCCAGCGGGCGAAGTACGTTTCCTTCTTCGGTTGGCGTACTGCGTACCGGTTCGCTTTTCTATTTTCTATTCTAGCCCCTGGAAATTTTCTGTTTCATTACAAATGAGTCCCTGGAAAGAAACTCTAATATCTTTTTAACTAAAGATGATTTTGAGTTGATTCTTTTTCTGTCCTCTTTAGTTTTCTGTCTAGTTTTCTGTCATATTTATGTGATTTTTTTTGGAGAACCTTTATTTGCACACGCGGTATTTATGTCAGTATCCATTTGTTTGAATACGTAGATACCGAAGGACGTGACGGAGCCGTGAACCACACCAAGTTAGACTCCGACTTCTCAGAACCAGGCAAGCATGTTTGAACCTTTGATATGATGGATGTGTTGCATATTTGCTCGAGTAGTTCGTTTCATAAGCATGATCATATAAGCATATGTGTATGGTTATATTTCATGCAAGCAAGCTTCGGGTGAGCCCCGAATGATAATGTTTGAACCACCTCGATCATGTGGTGACATGATGGGTGGTATACTGGTATTGTTGGAGCATACCAGTAGTTGGTCAATTTAGTATCAACGAAGATCATATCGTTATTCCGTTCATCTCCTTTTGGTACTATCATAGGCCGTCTGTTAAGATTGCGGTCTAGTCAGTTGTAAACCATATTCCGAGTACACACCAAGTAGAGGGGCCGGGATGAGGGTTCCATGGCCCTAGATTAAAGCCCGTCATCCGGTCAGGGGGCATGGGTGTTTCTGGTTGGGACCGAGAGGGGGGCACCCCTTAGAGCGCGCATATATAAATTTGATCCCATGCTATTCGAGGTTGTAGCCTCCCCGTCTTAAAGTTTTTCATGAACGTTGTCACGGGTGATTCCGGACAGCAGGATGTGAAATGGGTGTGTACTGGTTAGTTGGGTTCCTACTAAAACACCGTAGACGGAACAAGTCCCCGTGGCTAGTAGAATTCGTTGGCTATGAGTTAATAGTACAAGCTCTGCAGAGTTAAATCCTTCTAGTAACCATGTTTATGGCCTAGGGTCAATCTTCGTGTCAACCCGGTGACCGTCTCTAGTAAGTTCTTGATGGTAACAAGAGTAGTGATTTCGTCAAGTTCATTTGGTAGATGAACTCACCAATTATCTCTGTACCGATTTACTTCCTGAAGTATTTCATCGTTATACTATTGTTATATAAGCCCTTTATGTGATGTTGCTCAGACGTCCGACTGTGGCATTCTTTTTATTTATAAGCCCTTTATGCGATGTCGCCCAGACGTCCGACTATGGCATTCTTTTTATTTATAAGCCCTTTATGTGATGTCGCCCAGACGTCCGACTGTGGCATTCTTTTTTATTTATAATCCCTTTATGCGATGCCTCCTGACGTCCGACTGTGGCATTCTTTTTATTTATAAGCCCTTTATGCGATGTCGCTCAGACGTCCGATTGTGGCATTCTTTTTATTTATAAGCCCTTTATGCGATGTCGCTCAGACATCCGACTGAGGCATTCTTGATATTTATTTTTGATATAAGCCCTTTATGTGGTGTCGCTCAGACGCCCGACTGTGGCCTGCTTACATTTATTATTTTCTCACGAGGCGTCACACAGACACTCGATTAGTCTCCTTCTATTTATATTATGGATTTCGGGAGGATTACCGCCCGACTTCGATTGTTGCATACAGCACACTAATATTTTTATCCGGTCACATTTTTGTTGGAATACTCACATGCACCATGTTGGCATTTATTATATCTTAAGTCCGAACTGTCTTGCGAGTACATTCAAAGTACTCACCTGGCTTGTTGATTTGGCCAGATGTGGACGAAGGCGATCTCATGGATGAAGAGTTCGATAGCGAGTCCGAGCTCTAGTGGAGTCCCAGTCAGTCTCTTGTGATCCTGGAGTTGATCACACTTATATAACCGCTTCCTCCTACCACCAAATAAATTTATCGGGTCTCACTCCGACACTCGATGAACTGTATTATATTGTAGTCACGTCACCCACTTCGCTGTGACATACCCACCACCTTTTTATTATGAGTTAGTAGTATGCCACCTCGCCATTGTGTCATATCCGCCTTTATGTACTATATTGGCGTACTTGTAATAAATTGTTGAGCCACCTCAGCTCAAACTTGTATAATTATTTAGTATCCTGGAATTTTGTATCAAGGAATTGTCCATCAGCAAGAAGTAATCTTCCTTGCTGATTTAAATAAAAGGTCGGCATGAGCATGAGGGGTACCTTGTCTTAAGAAAAGGGAAGCATAAAAGACTATATGATTTTGTAGGGATAACGTTCTTTAGCATTGATATTTTGAAAGACTTGATTGTTTATTGGGATGCTTGAGTATTAAATTCTTTTATGTCAAATGATAGACTATTGCTTTGAATCACTCGTGTCTTAATATTCATGCCACGATTAGATTACATGATCAAGATTATGCCAGGTAGCATTTCACATCAAAAATTATCTTTTTTATCATTTACCTACTCGACGACGAGCAGGAATTAAGCTTGGGGATGCTGATACGTGTCTGTTGTATCTATAATTTTTGATTGTTCCATGCCAATATTCTACAACTTTCATATACTTTTGGCAAATTTTTATACTATTTTTTGGGACTAACATATTGATCCAGTGGCCAATGCAGTTCCTGTTTGTTGCATGTTTTTTGTTTCGCAGAATATCCATATCAAACGGAGTCCAAAAGGAATAAAAATGGACGGAGATTTTTTTGGAATATATGTGAATTTTGGGAAGCGGAACCAACATGAAACGATGCCTGAGTGGGCCACGAGGCAGGGGGCGCGCCCTGGGCCCTCTTTGCCACACCGTAAGGCGGTTGATGCCCTTCTTTCGCTGTCAGAAAGCTAATATCCGGATAAAAATCGTGTCAAAAAATCAGCCCAATCGGAGTTACGGATCTCCGGGAATTTAAGAAACGGTGGAAGGCCAGAATCTGGGAACGCAGAAACAGAGAGAGATAGAGAGATAGATCCAATCTCGGAGGGGCTCTCGCCCCTCCGCCGCCATGGAGACCATGGACCAGAGGGGAAACCCTTCTCCCATCTAGGGAGAAGGTCAAGAAAGAAGAAGAAGAAGAAGGAGGGGCGCTCTCTCCCCCTCGCTTCCGGTGGCACCGGAGTGCCACCGGGGCCATCATCGTGTGACGGCGATCTACACCAACAGCTCCGTCATCTTCACCAACATCTCCATCACCTTCCCCCATCTATCTACAACGGTCCACTCTCCCGTAACCCGCTGTACCCTCTACTTGAACATGGTGCTTTATGCTTCATATTATTATGCAATGATGTGTTGCCATCCTATGATGTCTGAGTTGATTTTCGTTGTCCTATCGGTGATTGGTGAATTGCTATGATTGATTTAATTTGCTTGTGGTCATGTTATTGTCCTTTGGTGCCCATCATATGAGCGCATGCGTGGATCACACCATAGGGTTAGTTGTATGTTGATAGGACTAAGTATTGGAAGGCAAGAGTGACAGAAGCTTCAACCTAGCGTAGAAATTTATGCATACGGGATTGAAGAGGGACCAATATATCTTAATGCTATGGTTGGGTTTTACCTTAATGAACGTTAGTAGTTGCGGATGCTTGCTAATAGTTCCAATCATAAGTGCATAGAATTCCAAGTAAGGGATGACATGCTAGTAGTGGCGTCTCCCACATAAAACCTGCTATCGGGCTAGTAACGTAGTCAATTGCTTAGGGGCAATTTCGGAGCTTCTACCACCACATTTCGACACTCGCTATATTAACTTTATTGCTTCTTTATATTCACAGACCCTAGTTTTATTTACGTGCTCTTTATATTCTTGCAAACCTATCCCACAAAAACCACAAAGTACTTCTAGTTTCATACTTGGTCTAGGTAAAGTAAACGTCAAGCGTGCTTAGAGTTGTATCGGTGGTCGATAGAACTTGAGGGAATATTTGTTCTGCCTTTAGCTCCTCGTTGGGTTCGACACTCTTACTTATCAAAAGAGGCTACAATTGACCCCCTACACTTGTGGGTTATCACCGGCCCCTATAGGCGCGCCCCATATACGATTCCTACTAGGAATAGGAATCCTATTCCTAGTAGGTTTCCAACAAGGGAAGAGAGGGGAAGGAAGGAGAGAGGGAAGAGAAGGAAAGAGGGGGGCGCCGCCCCCACCCCTTGTCCAATTCGGACTAGGTGGCGCGCGCCACCTCTTGGCCGGCCCTCTCACCTCTAGGGCCCATGGTGGCCCATTAACCTCCCGGGGGGTTCCGGTAACCCTCCGTCACTCCAATATTTATCCGGTGACCCCCGAAACTCATCCGGTGTCCGAATAACATCGTCCAATATAGCATTCTTTATGTCTCGACCATTCCAGGACTCCTCGTCATGTCCGTGATCTCATCCCGGACTCCGAACAACCTTTGGTACATCAAAACACATAAACTCATAATACCGATCGTTGTCGAACGTTAAGCGTGCGGACCCTACGGGTTCGAGAACTATGTAGACATGACCGAGACTCATCTTCGGTCAATAACCAATAGTGGAACCTGAATGCTCATATTGGTTCCTACATATTCTACGAAGATCTTTATCGGTCTAACCGCATAACAACATACATTGTTCCCTTTGTCATCAGTATGTTACTTGCACTAGATTCGATTGTCGGTATCATCATACCTAGTTCAATCTCGTTATCGGCAAGTCTCTTTAGTCGTTCCATAATACATCATCTCATCACTAACTCATTATTCGTTTGCTTGCAAGGCTTATGTCAGGACCGGTTTTCCAATAAAATATATACTGAGAAACCGACCCTTTTATCGGACCAGCATAGAAGAATCCTTCTTACTGGTAGACAAATCCTTGATACAGAATTCCATAGTACTGAATTTTATACAAGGTTGAGTTGAGGTTGCCCAACAATTTATTACAAGCACGCCAATATTATACATAAAGGCAGATATGACACAAGGGTAGGGTGGCATAACTACTGACTCATAATAAAAGTGGTGGTGGATATGTCACAGTGTAGTGGGTGACACGACTCCAATAGCTTACAACTCATCGAGTGTAGGTGTGAGACTCGATGAATTTATTTGGTGGTAGCGGAAGCGGTTATAATACAGTGGTTAACTCCAGGATCGCAAGAGAGTGACTGGGACTCCTCTAGGCGTCGGACTCGCTATCGAACTCTTCATCCATGAGATCGCCTTCGTCAACATCTGGCCAAATCAACAAGCCAGGTGAGTACTTTGAATGTACTCGCAAGACAGTTTGGACATAAGATATAACAAATGCAAACTTGATGCATATGAGCAGGCTAGCAATATGTACTCGAAGAATAAACTCGCGCTGCAAGTTAAATAAAAGATGGAAGTCGGGCGGTAGTCCTCCCGAAATCCCAAGGAAATAAAAGAATACCGATCAAGTGTCTGAACGACGCCTCGAAAGGAAAATGAATAAACATGCCATAGTCGGACGCTTGAGTGACATCACATAAAGGGCTTATATCAAAATAAATAATGAGAATGCCACAGTCGGACGTCTGAGCGACATCACATAAAAGGCTTATATCAAAAGTAAATAACGAGAATGCCACAGTCGGACGTCTGATCGACATCACATAAAGGGCTTATATCAAAAGTAAATAACGAGAATGCCACAGTCAGACTTCTGAGCGACATCACATAAAGGGCTTATATCAAAAGTAAATAACGAGAAAACCACAGTCGGACGTCTGAGCGACATCACATAAAGGGCTTATATCAAAAATAAATAACAAGAATGCCACAGTCGGACGTCTGAGCGACATCACAGAAAGGGCTTATATCAAAAAGTAAATAACGATAATGCCTCAGTCAGACGTCTGAGTGACATCACATAAAGGGCTTACATAATCATATGGCATGAAGGTAAATCATCTCAGGGGAATACTCAGTGCAGAAATAACTGGTTAGTTCATCTACCAGGATGACCCTTGACTAGATTACCACTCTTATCGCTATCTTAGAATATCTGAGATGGTCACTGAGGTTGACACAGAGATTGACGCTAGGCCATAGACATGGCTACTCGAAGGGTTTTGACTCTGCAGAGTTTGTACTCTTTAATCACAGCCAACGGATTTCAATAGCCACAAAGGACTAGTTCCGTCTATGGTATTTTAGTAGAAACACAACTAACCAGTACACACCCATTCCACATCCCGCTGCCCGGAATCACCCTAGGCAACGTTCACGAAAAACTTTAAGACGGGGAGGCTACAACCTCGAATAGCATGGGATCAAATTTATACCGTGCGCTCTAAGGGGTGCCCCCCTCTCGGTCCCAACCGGAAACACCCATGCCCCATGACCGGATGACGGGCTTTAATCCAGGGCCATGGAACCCTCATCCCAGCCCCCTCTATTTGGTATGTATAAGGAAAGAGGTTTGCAGCTGACTAAACCGTATGCTTTGTAGAAGACATGTGACAGTACCAAAAAGGAGATGAACGGGATCATGACTTGATCCATGTTAACACTGGAGTTAAACGGTTGACTGGCATGCTTCAACAATACCAGCTTACAACCTATCATGTCACCACATGATCAGGTTGGTTCACCATCAATTTTCGGAGCTCACACGGAGCTTGATTTGCATGAAATATAACATCCACAAAATGCTTATATAACCATGCCATGAGAAAACTACTCAAGCAAACATGCAACACACTCATCATATCAAAGGTTCAAGCATGCTTGCCTGGTTCGGAGTAGTCGTAGTCTAACTCGGTGAAGTTCGCGGCTCCGTCACTTCCTTCGGTATCTACGGATAAAAATAAAACGGGTACTAACATAAATACCGTGCGCGCATAAAAGTTATCCCAAATATTTTTCAAATAAATATGATAAAAAAACTAGACAGAAAAATAAAGAGGACAGAAAAAGAATCAACTAAAAATCATCTTTTGTTTAAAAGTTATTAAGGTTTTTGTCCAGGGACTTGTTTGTAATGAAACAGAAAGTGTCCAGGGGCTAGAATATAAAAACAGAAAATGATTCAGTAAGAAGTACGCCAGCTGAAAAGGGAAAGCGTATTCTGCCCGAAGGCATTTTCCAGAAAAACGATTCGAATAAAACAGAGAGACTGACGAGGGGGTCCCACCCGTCAGGTTTGAATCTTCGAACGGATAAACAGAGCGCGCCGGCGCCAGAGAGCCGCGGTGGTCGCCGGCGCCGATCCACGGCGAGGTAGGGGAAGTGGGTGGTACCTACGGGTTCACGGTGCCCTTCCGCGTCTGTGGGTGGTGGAGTTGGACGTCGGCGAGCACCACGTCGACGGCGACCTTCTCTCCGGCGGACGGCGGTTCGGGTGGTGGTGGATCTCGTCGGAGAGAGCTACGGAGGTCAAATTGTAGTGGGGGTTAGGCGTCTAGGTGTGTCAGGAGGCTACTGGCACGACTAGGGAGGCGGAGGAGCTCTCACCAGAGAGAGAGAGAGAGCTGCCAGAGCCCGAAGCGGATCAGGGCGGCCGGAGTTGGGGAAGAAGGGCTCCTCGAGGATCTTCCAGTGGCTGGGCGGGGTCTGGTGAGATGGTGGAGTGGTGCCGGGTCGAATGCGAGGTCGGGGCTGCTATTTATAGCCGGCCCAAGGCGGTTGCCGCAAACGGGATAAGTCCGATGAGCGATTACGGCGAGGCCGTGGCTGAACGGGTGGCTTAAGGGCCTGGGCATCGACATGATGGTCTGCTGGTTCCATCCCGCTGCAGAGCTTAGCAAGACACGGGTGTTTACGACACTTTCTCAACGGAACGGCCGTGCGGGCACATCGGCGGCAGAGAGCGCGCTCTGCGCCTTTCAGGCCACGGCGACGGTGCTGCAGTGTGCACAGGGGAGGAGACGGCCATGCGGAGCTCTCAGGTGGCTTGGGCGGTGCCGAACGGCGTCGCTTTGTAGGGTGGCCCTTGTTGGCCGCCATGGGTGGCTCTGCCACCGCGGAAGACGCCGGCGCATGCAAGCCACGACGCCACCGACGCTCGCAACCGGCCAAGCGAGTGTGCGGCGCTCTGGATAAGGGAGAGGAGCAGTGCAGCAAGGCGCCAAGGCAACACTGGCGAGATTGACGCGATGGTCTGACGAAACTGCACTGTCGACTGAAACTTCAGTGAGCTTTTATGAATTTCGACAGAAACAGTACACACCAACTGTTTGATGAAATGATTCATGCACTTGCAGAATTTTTCTTGAGCTGAATTTTAGTGAGGTGGTCTCTTGATGCATCTAGAGGCTGCCTGAATTTCTACAGATTTTTAGGAAGAGAGAAAATATGAATTTCACCAAAAATGGCAAATCTGGTTCAAACTTGCAGCAAGTGAAATTTGAAAATTTTGAACAATGGACAAGTAGATCTTGATGGATCTAGGTTGAGGGTACTAAGGACTAGTCAGGGGAGTTTGTTTGGAATCAAAACTCAAAAGGAAACTAGTAGTTCCTTTGTAAATCACCAAGGCTCAATTTAAATGACATAAAATGTTTTTGGGGTAAAATAATAAGAAGAAAAATCTAAATGAGGTTGAAACCTACTGGAATTGATGTTAGACTTGTTCTAAGGTGGGAATGAAGGTTTTTGGAAGAAATATCTTCATTGGGTGTCATGGCAAAAGAAAAGTTTGAATGGGAGAGAATAAGGCCAAGGTTTTTATATGAAGGCTTTTCATAAAGAGAAATTGTCAACAATCCTTTTGAAAAATAATTTGTGTTGAGCCAACTCTAGGTGAAAACCCTCAAGACCAAAAATCAAGGTTGAGGAGGATACACAAAACTTTTGTCATAAAAGATTTGAGAAGAAGGGGTTTTAAGAAAGATTCAAATATCCTCCTTCCAAAAGGCCAAAGAATTTGATAAAAACAAATCCAATTTTTTTGGAGTGTTACAACGCCTACACCCTTAGGAAAAATCTCGTCCCCGAGATTTCAGCTGATCCTCAAATAGGTGTGGGTACTCAGTCCGAAGAAAATCCTCTCTTTCCCATGTTGCCTCATCCTCGGTGTGATTGCTCCACCGAACCTTGAGAAATTTAATTGTCTTTTGACGGGTTCTTCTTTCAGATTCCTCCAATATTTTTATTGGACATTCCCTGTAGGTGAGGTCTGGTTGCACATCAATGTTTTCATGCGATACATGCTTCTCCGGGTTGCTTACACATTTCCTCAATTGTGAGACGTGGAACACGTCATGGATGTCTGACAGTTCTTTGGGGAGGTCTAACTGGTAGGCTACTGTGCCTCTCCGTCCAATTATACGAAAGGGTCCAATAAACCGTGGTGCTAGCTTTCCTTTGACTTTGAATCGTTGCAGGCCCCTCATAGGAGATACACGTAGATACACATTTTCACCGGGTTCAAAGCTGACTTCACGATGTTTTTGATAGTAATAACTCTTTTGTCGGCTCTGGGCTATCTTGAGTCGGTCCCGTATTAGTCTAACCTTCTCCTCAGCTTCCTTGAGCATGTCTGGGCCGAAAATACGACTGTCCCCTATTTCTGACCAATTTAATGGGGTACGGCATCTTCGTCCGTACAAGGCTTCAAAAGGTGCCATTTTCAGACTGGCTAGGTAACTATTGTTGTATGCGAACTCGGCATACGGCAAGCTTGCTTCCCAACTGCTCCCACAAGTGAGAACACATGCCCTCAGCATGTCTTCTAGAATTTGGTTTACACGTTTAGTTTGTCCTCTAGTCCGGGGGTGATATGCTGTGCTGAATACTAGTTGCGTTCCCAGAGCTTGCTGTAAATGATCCCAGAATTTAGAGACGAATTGAGTGCCTCTGTCGAATATTATAGTCTTCGGAACTCCATGCAGGCAAACTATACGAGAGAGGTAAAGTTTGGCAAGCTTCTGGGTGGTGTGGGTTGTCTTGACTGGGATGAAGTGTGCCATCTTAGTTAATCTGTCTGTGATGACCCATATGGCATCATTTCCGTGTTGTGACCGAGGTAGACCGACAATAACGTCCATCCCAATATCGTCCCATTTCCACTCAGGTATCTTGTTTGGCTGTAATAGTCCTGCTGGTTTTTGGTGCTCGGCTTTAATGCGTTGATAGGAATCACAACATGCAATGAATGTGGCTATATCCCTCTTCATACCATGCCACCAAAATCTTTCCTGAATGTCCTTGTACATTTTGGTCCCTCCAGGGTGAATTGAATATGGAGCGGTGTGGCCTTCCGCTAGAATTTGCTGTTTGAGGTCTTTTATATTGGGTACGCAAAGCCTGTCTCCAAACCATAATATTCCCTCATCGTCTATGACGAATTCTGAGTCCTTGCCCAGACTTACTTTTCTTTTTATGCCTTCGATGCTGGGGTGTCCAGGCTGAGCTTCCTTAATCTGTTCTATTAGTGTAGGACGTATTTCCAGATTTGACACTTCGCCTTCCGTGACCATCATCAAGTTGAGTTTGGCGAACTCCTGCTGCAACTCAGGTCTCAAGTATTGTAGACTGCCGTTGTCCGAGCTGGGGTTACAACTGAGAGCATCTGCAACTACATTTGCCTTTCCTGGATGATAGTGAATGCCAACATCATAATCTTTCACTAATTCCAACCAGCGTCATTGTCGTAAATTGAGTTCTGGTTGTGTGAAAATATATTTGAGGCTTTTATGGTCCGTATATATTTCACAACGATTCCCAAGCAAAAAGTGTCTCCACTCCTTGAGTGCATGGATGACTGCTGCCAATTCTAAGTCGTGAGTAGGGTAATTTTCTTCATGCTTTCGTAGTTGCCTGGAAGCGTATGCGCCTACCTTGCCTTCTTGCATCAGTACGCATCCGAGGCCCTTTCGGGATGCGTCACAATACACCACAAAACTTTTGTGTATGTCTGGTACAAGCAATACTGGGGCTGTTGTTAATTTCCTTGAGTTCCTGGAAGCTTTTCTCACAAGCTTCAGTCCACACGAATTTCTTACCTTTCTAGAGTAACTGTGTCATTGGTTTTGCTATGGTGGAAAATCCTTCAATAAACCTTCAGTAATATCCAGCCATTCCGAGGAAACTTCGTACATCTGTTACGTTGGCCGGTGGTTTCCAGTCAAGTACGGCCTTGACTTTTTCTGGGTCCACGACAACTCCTTCCTGTGTCAATACATGGCCTAGAAAACCAACCTGTCTTAACCAAAATTCACATTTGCTAAACTTGGCGTATAGTTGATGTTTCCTTAATTCTCCCAGTACAATTCGGAGATGTTCAGCATGTTCTTCCGGTCTCTTAGAATATACCAGGATATCATCGATAAACACCACAACAAATTTGTCCATAAATTTCATAAACACTTTGTTCATGAGGTGGACAAAATATGCGGGGGCGTTGGTCAGTCCAAACGGCATTACTGTAAATTCGTATAGTCCGTATCTTGAGGTGAATGATGTCTTCGGGATATCTTCTGTCCGTACTTTTAATTGATGATACCCCGACCTTAAATCAATTCCTGAGAAAACCTTGGCTTGAGCGAGCTGGTCAAATAAATCATTTATCCGTGGCATCGGATATTTGTTCTTGATGGTGACCATGTTGAGTGCTCGATAGTCTATACACAATCTCAGTGTCCCATCCTTTTTCTTGGCAAATAATACCGGCGAGCCCCAAGATGAGGAGCTCGCCCGTATAAATCCTTTGTCCAGTAATTCATTTATTTGCTTCTTTAGTTCAACCAATTCGGATGGTGCCATTCTGTATGGTTTCTTGTAAATGGAGGTGGTTCCAGGTGCTAGGTCAATAATGAACTCTATTTCCCGGTCTGGTGGCATGCCTGGCAATTCTTCGGGAAATACGTCCGGGAACTCACATACTACTGGAACTTTTCTTAACTCTGAAGTGTCTACCTTGTTCAATTTTGGTTGCCGTGATATTGGTCTTTCTTGAGCTGCGACTCTTATCGTCTTTCCGTGATGGTGAGTAAGAATCACAGTTTGATTGAAGCAGTCGATAAATCCTTTGTTGGTGGTCAACCAGTCCATACCTAGGATAACATCCAGTCCCTTATTTTCCAACACGATGAGGTTTGCCTGAAACTTCAATCCTTCAATCTCAATAATCACACCTTGGCAGTAACTTTGAGTGATTTGCTTACTCCCGGGGGACTTGATGGTCATTGATTTTCCCAAGGGGAGCATCGAAAAATCATGTTGCAAAGCAAAGTTCTTTGAAATGAACGAATGAGAAACTCCAGAATCAAACAAAACCGTGGCAGGTATTGTGTTGACAGGGAACATACCGAGTACGATATTCGGGGCATCCTATGCTTGCTCCTTGGTCACATGGTTCAGGTGACCTCTCTTGTGGTTGTTATTGGGGTTGAAGTTGTTACGCTTGGGTGCTGAATTGTTTCCACTGCTGTTCGGGTTGGGGGCCGAGTTCCTTGGTTTCGGGCACTGTTTGGCATAGTGTCCCTCTTCTCCACAAGCGTAGCAAGTAACGCCTAGGCGATACGTAAAATCCTTGTCCCTTAAATGAAAATTTTTGTGCGGGTGTGGGTCATTGGTCATGGATTTGTTCGCCCCATTTTTCTGAAAATTAGTCTTGTTCCGGTTGTTGCGAGTGTGTGTAGTCTTATCCTTTTTGCTCTTGCTAATATCTTCCAAGCTGCGGCGTTCATTTTCCAAGGTAATAGCCTTGTCCACAATTGTCTTGAAATCCGGAAAGGTGTGTATGACTAGCTGGCATTTAAGTGCTGGTGCCAGACCGTCGAGGAATTTTTCCATCTTTTCATTTTTAGTCATACGCACTTCGTTGACATAATGTGATAATTGAGTAAACTGGCTATTGTACTCAGTCACTGTCATGCCTCTCTGCTTGATATCATCAAACTCCCTTTTCTTGATCTTCATAATGCTTCTAGGGATGTGCGCCCCACGAAAACCTTCTTTAAAATCCTCCCATGTGATATCATTTTCATTGGGGTGCATGTGTAGAAAATTTTCCCACCATGTTGCAGCTGCTCCAGTGAGGTAGTGTGGTGCATAAAGTACTTTTTCACGGTTCGAACATTGTGCAATAATTAATTTCCTCTCAATGTCTCGAAGCCAATCATCGGCCTCAAGCGGTCTGTCAGTGTGAGAAAATGTTGGCGGACGTGTCTTCTGTTGTTCGGACAATTTTGAGTGCTGCTGATGTGCTTCATGGTGATTTCCCATATTAATAACATGGTTCCTCATTTCTTGGTGTTGTTGCTGGCTTTGCTCATAAAGGCGGCATACTTGAGAAAATGTTGTTTCACTGCCCTGCTGACTTGACTGCCCCTGCGTGAAATTGTTACTTGGCTGGGTACCATAATTTTCCTCTGGTGGACTTGGCATGGAACGAGTCCAAGGACTAGTCATTTTCCACTCTGGGGTATTATTGCAGAACTCTTGAGAAAAACTCAGTGGCAAAAATAAACAAATGTTTTGCAAATGCAGAAAATATGCGAACTCCAAAGATTTTGCAATAAAATACTTGATTGCGCATGGAGAAGGACCGCTCAGTACATATCTTACACGTGAGTCGTAATTATACAATACATCACTCAGGATGTGCGTACACACTCCTGACATGTTATTTAGGCTAGTGCACTTCTCCGAGTTCCTACATGATGCACACACAGACTACTTCTCACCAACCTATTTTACATATAAACATATCAAACAAGCGGACACATCGCGCGGCGGACAAGCGTACTTAGTCGGAGATGGTGAAGACTTCCTTCGGCCTGCCGAGGGTAAGACCCAGTGGCGATCGAGACACAACCTCCTCCTCACTAATAGGCTCTAGACGTGGAATACTGGTTCGAGGAGTTGGTGCGGGCGCGGCAGGTAGTGCAGCTTTGATTGGAGTAGGAGCAATGACTTGGTCAAACTCCTCAGTGATAGGTAGGCGGCGAGCGGTGCCTAAGATGGCAGGTGCATAGGATGCTGAGGACGAGACATATGTGAGTGGTGGTGATGTATGGAGGAGCTCCCTCCTATTGGCGGAACCGCTCTGAACTAAGTCCATACGAGCAGCCACCAAGTCGTCCACAAGGTTATCAAAAGCTGCCTCAAGAGCCTTGAGGTACTCAACCAACGATTCGATAGCTTCATCACGCTCTCCTCTTGCGCAAGCAAACGCATAGTGACATGTGTAAGGCACATGGCATGGAAGGTAGCGGTAGCGACGAGTCTTCATTGAAGGAAGAGCATCCCGGAGACGAGCTATCGCCTCGCTGGCAGCCATCTGCATGGCATGCCTCTCCGTAGGCATGGCCCTGCCCACAAATCGGAAGCGGCGTGCCTCAGAATGCCCTCCCTTGAATTGCACCGCGGCCTGGTGCATCGACACGCTGTCGCTGATCTTGTGCTGGTAGAGTGTGAACTCTGGACGAGTCGATGGCCCGATCGCGACCTTGATGATGGAGAGGAGGAGCTTGATAAACCCCTCAGGTATGTTGGCGAACACCTATGACTCACAGTCGCTGCTGGCCATCTACAAAAGTAGACAAAAATTCCGAATAGTCAAATCATAAATTTATGATGACTAACAGAAAATTGCTACAAATGTAAAAATGCTGAAAAAGCACTCAATACGCAAATAACCGATTAGCGATTGCACCTAGTAGCTTCCTACAGTCAGCCTGGCTCTGGTACCAAGGTTGTCAGGACCGGTTTTCCAATAAAATATTTACTGAGAAACCGACCCCTTTATCGGACCAGCATAGAAGAATCCTTCTTACTAGTAGACAAATCCTTGATACAGAATTCCAGAGTACTGAATATTATACAAGGTTGAGTTGAGGCTGCCCAACAATTTATTACAAGCACGCCGATATTATACATAAAGGTAGATATGACACAAGGGTAGGGTGACATAAGTACTGACTCGTAATAAAAGTGGTGGTGGATATGTCACAGTGTAGTGGGTGACACTACTCCAATAGCTTACAACTCATCGAGTGTCGGTGTGAGACACGATGAATTTATTTGGTGGTAGCTGAAGCGGTTATAATACAGTGGTCATCTCCAGGATCGCAAGAGACTGACTGGGACACCTCTAGGCGTCGCACTCGCTATCGAACTCTTCATCCATGAGATCGCCTTCGTCAACATCTGTCCAAATCAACAGGCCAGGTGAGTACTTTGAATGTACTCGGAAGACAGTTCAGACATAAGATATAACAAATGCAAACATGATGCATATGAGCAGGCTAGCAATATGTACTCGAAGAATAAATTCGCACTTCAAGTTAAATAAAAGATGGAAGTCGGGCGGTAGTCCTCCCGAAATCCCAAGGAAATAAAAGAATGCCGATCGAGTGTCTGAACGACGCCTCCAAAGGAAAATGAATAAACATGCCACAGTCGGACGTCTGAGTGACATCACATAAAGGGCTTATACCAAAACAAATAACAAGAAT
>LR738713.1:45059599-45094183 GCA_902687465.1 Secale cereale | reverse complement strand
AGGACGTCTGAGCGACATCACATAAAGGGCTTATATCAAAAGTTAATAACGAGAATGCCACAGCCAGATGTCTGAGCGACATCACATAAAGGGCTTATATCAAAAGTAAATAACGAGAATGCCACAGTCGGACATTTGAGCGACATCACATAAAGGGCTTATATCAAAAGTAAATAACGAGAATGCCACAGTCGGACGTCTGAGCGACATCACATAAAGGGCTTATATCAAAAATAAATAACGAGAATGCCACAGTCGTACATCTGAGCGACATCACAGAAATGGCTTATATCAAAAAGTAAATAACGATAATGCCTCAGTCGGACGTCTCAGCAACATCACATAAAGGGCTTATATAATCATATGGCATGAAGGTAAATCATCTCAGGGGAATTCTCAGTGCAGAAATAACTGGTTAGTTCATCTACCGAGATGACCCTTGACTAGATTAACACTCTTATCGCTATCTTAGAATATCCGAGACGGTCACTGAGGTTGACACGGAGATTGACGCTAGGCCATAGACATGGCTGCTCGGATGGTTTTGACTCTGCAGAGTTTGTACTCTTAAATCACAGCCAACGGATTTCAATAGCCACAAAGGACTAGTTTCGTCTACGGTATTTTAGCAGAAACACAAGTAACCAGTACACACCCATTCCACATCCCGCTGCCCGGAATCACACTAGGCAACGTTCACAAAAAACTTTAACACGGGGAGGCTACAACCTCGAATAGCATGGGATCAAATTTATACCGCGCGCTCTAAGGGGTGCCCCCCTCTCGGTCCCAACCGGAAAAACCCATGCCCCCTGACCGGATGACGGGCTTTAATCCAGGGCCATGGAAACCTCATCCCGGCCCATCTATTTGGTGTGTACAAGGAAAGAGGTTTGCAGCTGAGTAAACCGTATTCTTTGCAGAAGACATGTCACAGTACCAAAAAGGAGACGAATGGGATCATGACTTGATCCACGTTAACACGAGAGTTAAATGGTTGACTGGCATGCTTCAACAATACCAGCTTACAACCTATCATGTCACCACATGATCAGGTTGGTTCACCATCAATTTTTGGAGCTCTCACGGAGCTTGACTTGCATGAAATATAACATCCACAAAATGCTTATATAATCTTGCCATGAGAAAACTACTCAAGCAAACATGCAACACACTCATCATATCAAAGGTTCAAACATGCTTGCCTAGTTTGGAGTAGTCGGAGTCTAACTCGGTGAAGTTCGCGGCTCCGTCACTTCCTTCGGTATCTACGGATAAAAATAAAACGGGTACTAACATAAATACCGTGCGTGCATAAAAGTTGTCCCAAATATTTTTCAAATAAATATGATAAAAAAACTAGACCGAAAAATAAAGAGGACAGAAAAAGAATCAACTAAAAATCATCTTTTGTTTAAAAGTTATTAAGGTTTTTGTCAAGGGACTTGTCTGTAATGAAACAGAAAGTTTCCAGGGGCTAGAATATAAAAACAGAAAACGATTCAGTAAGAAGTATGCCAGCTGAAAAGGGAAAGCGTATTCTGCCCGAAGGCGTTTTCCAGAAAAACGATTCAAATAAAACAGAGAGACTGACGAGGGGGTCCGACCCGTCAGGTTTGAATCTTCATACGGAAAAACAGAGCGCGCCGGCGCCAGAGAGCCGCGGTGGTCGCCGGCGCCGATCCACAGCGAGTTAGGGGAAGTGGGTGGTACCTACGGGTTCACGGTGCCCTTCTGCGTCTGTGGGTGGTGGAGTTGGACGTCGGCGAGCACCACGTCGACGGCGACCTTCTCTCCGACGGCGACCTTCTCTCCGACGGATGGCGGTTCGGGTGTTGGTGGATCTCGTCGGAGAGAGTTGTGGAGGTCAAATTGAAGTGGGTGTTAGGCGTCTCGGTGTGTCAGGAGGCTACTGGCACGACTAGGGAGGCGGAGGAGCTCTCACCAGAGAGAGAGAGAGAGCTGCCGGAGCCCGAAGTGCATCGGGGCGGCCGGAGTTGGGGAAGAAGGGCTCCTCGAGGATCTTCCAGTGGCTGGGCGGGGTCTGATGAGATGGTGGAGTGGTGCCGGATCGAATGCGAGTCTGGACTGTTATTTATAGCCGGCCCTAGGCGGTTGCCGCAAATGGGATAAGTCCGGTGAGCGATTACGGCGAGGCCGTGGCTGAACGGGTGGCTTAAGGGCCTGGGCATCGACGTGATGGTCTGCTGGTTCCATCCCGCTGCAGAGCTTAGCAAGACACGGGTGTTTACGACACTTTCTCAACGGAACGGCCGTGCGGGCACGTCGGCGGCAGAGAGCATGCTCTGCGCCTCTCAGGCCACGGCGACGGTGCTGCAGTGTGCACAGGGGAGGAGACGGCCACGCGGAGCTCTCAGGTGGCTTGGGCAGTGCCGAATGGCGTAGCTTTGCAGGGTGGCCCCCGTTGGCCGCCAAAAGGTTCGTCAGGCCCGCATTCAGAGACTTCTGCCTCAAACTCATATCCATAAAGATATTCTCTCGCTTTCTAGCTGTACCCTTCTTCACACCCACCACGGAGGTTAGAGATCTCCCGTTATCAACATTGCCCAGGCAGGACTCTATTTTTAGAATGCTCGGAGCCAACCAAACAGTTTGCTACGTCCCTCGAGAAAATCAAAACTTCATAGGAAATTCAGGACCAACTTAGGAAGGCACGGCTCTCCTGCTGCAGAAGACGCCGGCGCAGGCAGGCCACGACGCCACCGACGCTCGCAACCGGGCAAGCGAGTGTGCGACGCTCTGGAGAAGGGAGAGGAGCAGTGCAGAAAGGCGCCAAGGCAAAACTGACAAGATTGACGCGACGGTCTGACGAAAGTGCACTATCGACTGAAACTTCAGTGAGCTTTTCTGAACTTCTACAGAAACAGTGCACACCAACTGTTTGATGAAATGATTCATGCACTTGCAGAATTTTTATTGAGCTGAATTTTGGTGAGGTGGTCTCTTGATACATCTAGAGGCTGCCTGAATTTCTACAAATTTTTAGGAAGAGAGAAAATATGAATTTCACCAAAAATGGCAAATCTGGTTCAAACTTGCAGCAAGTGAAATTTGAAAATTTTGAACTATGGACAAGTAGATCTTGATGGATCTAGGTTGAGGGTACTAAGGACTAGCAAGGGGAGTTTATTTGGAATCAAAACTTAAAAGGAAACTAGTAGTTCCTTTGTAAATCACCAAGGCTCAATTTAAATGACAGAAAATGTTTTTGGGGTGAAATAATAAGAAGAAAAATCTAAATGAGGTTAAAACCTACTGGAATTGATGTTAGACTTGTTCTAAGTTGGGAATGAAGGTTTTGGGAAGAAATATCTTCATTGGGTGTCATGGCAAAAGAAAAGATTGAATGGGTGAGAATAAGCCCAAGGTTTTTATATGAAGGTTTTTCATAAAGAGAAATGGTCAACAATCCTTTTGAAAAATAATTTGTGTTGAGCCAACTCAAGGTGAAAACCCTCAAGACCAGAAATCGAGGTTGAGGAGGATACACAAAACTTTTGTCATAAAAGATTTGAGAAGAAGGGGTTTTAAGAAAGATTCAAATATCCTCCTTCCAAAAGACAAAAGAATTTGATGAAAACAAATCCAATTTTTTTGGAGTGTTACAGATTATTACGATGTGTATTACCGAGAGGGCCCAGAGATACCTCTCCGACACTCGGAGTGACAAATCCTAATATTGATCTATGCCAACACCACAAACACCTTCGGAGACACCTGTAGAGCATCTTCATAATCACGTAGTTACGTTGTGACGTTCGATAGCATACAAGGTGTTTCTCCGGTATTCGGGAGTTGCATAATCTCATATTCATAGGAACATGCATAAGTCATGAAGAAAGTAATAGCAGAAAAAACTAAACGATCATAGTGCTAAGCTAACGGATGGGTCTCGTCCATCACATCATTCTCCTAATGATGTGATCACGTTGATCAAATTACAACACATGTCTATGGTTGGGAAACATAACAATCTTTGATTAACCAGCTAGTCTAGTAGAGGCATACTAGTGTAATGCCCCATATGTAACACTTTCCAATAATGGCAATAAAGCTTCCTCTTTTGATCCTTGTCATTATCCTTGGGGGTTTTTGTCTTTTATTTTCTTTGCATTGCCATATTTTTATTATTTTGCATCATTGCATTGCTCATCATCATATCATCATGGCATCATAGTTTACTTTATTGTTGAGTGAGAGTCAGGACTTGTGATATTGTTGTGTGTGGGTTCTAGCTAAGCCTAGCTAAACCCTACCCTTCTCCCTCTTCTTCTTCTTCTTCTTCTTCTTCTTCTTCTTCTTCTTCTTCTTCTTCTTCTTCTTCTTCTTCTTCTTCTTCTTCTTCTTCTTCTTCTTCTTCTTCTTCTTCTTCTTCTTCTTCTTCTTCTTCTTCTTCTTCTTCTTCTTCTTCTTTCTGGCCTTTCTGGCCTTTTCTTTGCTCTATTGTGCAAGCCACCTAGCCAAGTGCCTTAATGGTTCTTACTCTCCTTTGAACCTTGCACCATGTGAGCAACCTCTCCACCAAATATCAGCCCTTTTGAATATGATTTGGTTGGGTTTTAAAATATCAAGAGTTTGATCCATAATCAAACTCCTTTTATTTTTCTGCCTCTGTCCAAGTCAATTTATTTAAATAGGGCAGAATTCACTGAGCTTGGGGATATTTTTCTTTTCCCCTAACTCTTCCTGTTTTATTCTGTGCTTTTCTTTTCTTTTCTGCCTGAGGAAATAAAAGGAAAAAGAAAAGAATCAGCCTCAGCAGTGCACCTGGGCTCCTCCTCCTTCTCTCTCTTCCCCACATGCCCATCTCTTCTTTTCCCTCTCTGCGCAGCCCAACTCCACCGCAGGCCCAGCCAACAGCGCTCGCAGTTGCGCCGTGCCCTTTTCCACGCGTGGCCCCACCTGTCAGTGCCACAGGGCCACGTCGCCGTCTTCCTCCGTCAGAAAAGCAGAGCAGCGCCCGCGCTCACCGTCGCGCCGTGAGTTCACGGACGTCGAGGCCACGTGCACCGAGCCCCCCTTTTAAACCCAAACCTTGTCCTCCACTCCTCTCTAGGTATCCTCTCCCCCCTCTCGCCGTCTGGAGAGCCGATATCCTCCAGATCCGCCGCCCCCATCGACACCCGAGAGCATCTGAGAGCAGCCCCTCGTCGCCGGCGAGCCCCGCATCGTCCTCAGCCTCGCCAAAGCTGTCTGCCTACTTCCACGATGTCGTCTTCCTCATCTACGTCGACTACGCGGACCCGATCGCCTCCACGATGAGCTCTTCTTCCTCTTCTTCCTCTCCGGCAGCCGTAGGTGTTCGAGGCGCGCCGTCGTCGACTCCGTCCATGACTGGGCCAGCCGAGCACTCCGCCGTGCTTGTGGTGAGCTCCTCTCTCTCCCCGTGCCCTTTTCCCCTTTCTGCTTGCCCTCTAGCCCCTAATTCATCGAGCGCCCGATCGCGTCGCCGTCGGACCTCGTCACCGGGGAGTGTTCCGACCCCGTTAGGTCGTGCTATGCTGTCCGTTCGCTTCGCCTAGTCGCGTAGGAGCTGTCTGTCTAGTCGCCGTGCCACCTAGGGCTTTGCTTCGCCTCGCCGTTGCTCTGTCGCCGTCGTGCTGTCCTTGCTCGCTGCTGGTGCTGTGGTGCCCCGTAGGTGCAACTAGCATGCGTATTGGATGCGGAACTCCTCAAGGAGCGTCTCGCACCCCTCCGCCGTGCTATTTGGTCGCCGGAGCGGCTTCGACGAGCAGCTCCGACGAGGGCCAGCTCCTCCCCTGTTTTTGCTTATGCTGCATATTCTTCAGATATACTACCTGTTCTCTGTAGAGTTCAGTTCAGTAGCGCAGTGGTTTGTCTTCGTCAGTTTCAGCAAGAGGGCGTGGGTTCGATCCATCGCGGGCGCAGTGGTATTCGCCCATTTTTGCTTTTCGCCTGAGGCTGACAGGTAGGCCCCACCTGCCAGCCTCACAGCGCCGTCCCAGCCCCCGCGCGCACCCACGTCGCTAGCTCAGCCCCTCCGGCCCCCCTTGTCAGTGGGCGTGGCTAGCTGAGCCTGGGTCTTTCTGGACCTGGCGCTTATATTGTTTTGATTTCTTTTTATGTTTTTCTTTTTCTTTTCTGTTTTTCTTGTTTAATTAATTTCTGCATATATATATTTCTGATGAATATGAGCCCTATATGAAAAGTGCTTAGAATTACATGTAGATTAAGAAAATGTTACTTGCTGCCATGTTTAAAAATATTTAAAATGTTGTTTGGATTTAAACTTGTTTTAAATATGCTTAAACTTGTAAAAATCATAACTAAATATCTACAACTCCAAATTTAACAAACTATATATGAATTTGAGGTAGAAAAATGTGTAGAATATTTTGGAGCTGTTGGTTAGAATGTTTGACAACTCTTTCAGAGAAGTTTTGCAAATCTGTCCCAAATGCAAATAAATTAATATGGGAGTTTCTGGATATTGTTGTTATTTAATTCCAGCCCATTTAAATGTGCTAGCATGTTGCTGTTATGTTAGTTGCACCCTTGCCATGTTATTCAACTCCTAAAAACTTGTTGGTTGCTTGTTTGGAAAACTACATAAACTGGTTAAGTTGTTCCTTGTTGTTTCATGTTTGTGGTTGATCTTGTTTGGTTGTGATGATATTGCACTCTTGTGACCCTAGGCCATGCATCATTTCTTCCATGTTCATATGCTTCATGTTCATGCATCATCTGATTGAGCACTGCATGTTGATTGATTTTTGTTCCTTTGTTGCATTGTCGTGTTTGGTTAGAGCCCGGTGACGATACGGAGTACGAGGTTTCTACCAAGGTTGAGTGTCAGGAGCAAGGTTTCGTTCCCTCCGAGGATTCAACAGGCAAGATGACCTTACCCAGATATCACTACTATCTTTGCCTATGCTAGATGTCTCGCTCTTTAGCTTATTGCCTCAATGCCTATGTCTGTTTGTCAGCCTCCTATTGTTGCCATGAACCTCTCTAACCACCCAACCTAGCAAACCTTTGATTGGCTACGTAAGCTTCGCTCAACCCCTCGTATAGCATTGTTAGTTGCAGGAGAAGATTTGAAGATTCTTGCTTCATGATGAAGTTATTGTTGCGATATCACAATATATAATCTGCTAAACTAAATCATCTATATACTTGGCAATGGGTGGAAGGCTAAGCCTCTTGCTTGGTGTTTTCTTCCACTCATGCCACCCTAGGAACCGTATAAACCGGTGTTATGTTCCTTGATTTTGCGTCCCTAACACGGTTGGGGTTTATGGCCCCCCCCCCTTGACTACCCGCTTAGCGCTAAAGCTTTTCCATCAAGGCCCAACATTGGTTTTACATTTGCATAATAACTAAAACTTGCATAGGGAGTTATAAACCCTTTTCTTAATCAACAAACCGGGCCAGTGCTCCACATGAGTGTTGGTCCAAACTGGGCGTGCTGCGGGGCCACCTCGAGGAAACTCAAGGGATGGTAAAAACCTGTAGCTTGTCCCATCCGGTCGTGGCCTGAGACAAGATACGCGCGGCTACTATCAGGGTGTCGGCACGCCGGGAGGTCTTGCTGGATTAGTTTTACCTTAGTCCGAATATCTTGAGCACGGGATTCCGAGAATACTCGGGTCTTCCCACCTTGGAGTTGCGACTCCGCAGGTCGTGAGCTTGTGATGGGCTAAGTTGGGACACCCCTGCAAAGTTTTGATCTTTCGAAAGCCGTGCCCGCGGTTATGTGGCAGATGGGAATTTGTTAATATCCGGTTGTAGAAAACTTGACACTATGTTCATAATACACTACCAGCGTGAGTAACCATGACGGTCGCTTTCCGAAGGGGTTTGGGAAGTGAACACGATGGGGTTATGTTTGACGTGCTTAGATAGGATCATTTCGTGATCACTTTGGCGATCGTTGGCACTTTCTCTTCTCGCTCTTAACACGTAAGCTAGTGCTAGTGCCGCTGCAACCTTGTTTTCAGCCTTGTTCCACACCCAAGGCTTTGATAGTATTGCTACCCGGGAACGGGATTGCAGAGTCCTCCGTGGCTTACAGATTCTACACAACACCAGATGCAGGTACCGTTGAGAACTACACAGCTGGTGGTTCAGAGTTGTATTGGGAGTTCGATGAAGAGCGTGGGCGATACTATGTGTCTTATCCAGAGGATCAGTAGGGGTCTTACTAGGATGATTGGGACCTTGTGTTGCTTTATTTATGGTATCTTTCATTTTGATCTTCGTCCATAGTCGGACTCTGATGTTATTTCGATGATGAATGTTTATGTAATGCTTTGTGTGACGTGGCGAGTGTAAGCCAACTACTCTTTTACAATTTCATCCCTCTTTTACATGGGTTGTGCAAAGATACCATTCTTGAGATCATTCTAGTATGATATTATGCCTTTAAGTCGTGCCTCGACACGTGGGAGGTATAATCTCATACTGGGCATTACTAGTTGGTAATCAGGGCCTTCTCCGACCTAGGAGCCCCCACTGATTGATTGAATCCTTGACGGTTGAGTCTAGGCACACACTTAAAAGTGTTTTGAGTCTTATATATATATATATATCGGAGAGTAGGATTTCTTTTACTCCTCATCCCTTTATCACTCTGGTGAGGAATCCTGACGATTACTCTATCTCTTCTACTCTAAAAAATTCACTAATTTTTTATTAGAATCACGCGAGTATTGTTTGGATTGTTCCGATGCCTCCTGTCATTTAGGGGTTGTGGCAGTGTCCCGGGGAGTTGAGCTCCGAGGTGTTGTCGTCACAAATCTATCGCAGCAGTTCTGGAATACTTAAGATGGCCGACATCAAAAACTCTTCTACGCGGTTAGTGGCAAGATAACCCCGACATCACCCAGTACTAGGGAGGTAGTTCGGGGGTATTGCCATAGCTTGTATAGCAGATGCGTTTCGAAGGACCGAGGTAAACGGTTTCCGAAAATAACTGGTTATGTGTTGAAGGATGGATACAGCTGGATGTAGGATTAGAGTTGAGTGTGCGGTTCTTCCCCTGTATCCCCAACACCAGATTGCATAACTGGAAACTTTCGGAAATTAATAGGTGGGTTCATCCAGTAGTTCGTAGGCATTCTTCCAACGAATGCATGATATGGAGTTCGGGGTTCTACATTGAGTGAAGTGGTTTTATGGGCGTTGTTCCAATCGGGAGTTGCATGTTAAAGGGTCCTTGGCTATGCTGATCCGGGGATTGCAAAACCCTTTTGTAACACGTTCCATGAGCTTTCAGCACGAACATGTGGGATGAAGCTTCTATCTTGTATTTCTTCTATCTGCTCCTTGTTGTTTTATTTACCTTTTGTTCTCCCAAGTGGCTTCTCGTGAAGATTGTGGTACCATTAAACTGTGGATTACATTCGTTCATTTTGTTCGAATGTTCTTGTGAAGACTTATGATTCAATTCTAGCTGTTGATTCAGCTTATATCTTTCAATCAATGGCTAATAGTTGTCATCCCATTTAGGATGGCTCCTAAGAAGGTTCCCAATGCTAACCCAGAGGGTGAAAAAGTTCCTGAACGTCCTCCTTCCCCTCCTCCTCCGTCTAAGGCCTGGAGAGCAATTATGCAAGCGACCAACCAGAACACCCAGATGCTTATGCAAATGATGCAGAACATTCAAGCCAACCAAGCAAATCAAGGTGGTCATGGGAACCAAGGCCAAGGCAATTTGTTCAACCAACCTCACTTGGCAACCCTCAACCAATTCCTAGCAAACCAACCGAAGGCGTTCAGTTACTGTAACACCCCAAATTTTTGGGTTTGGTTTTTCTTCCAAACTTTTGGTCTTTTGGAAGGGGGTTGTTTGATCTTCTCTTAAAACCCTTCAAAAATCTCTTCTGGCCAAAGTTTGTGTGTTTTTCTCAAGCCTGGTTTTTGGTCTTGAAAGCTTCTTCTTGTGTTAGCTCAACACAAGTTGTCTACTTATGGTTTTGCTTAATTCATTTCCTTCTTGATTTAAACTTCTCAGGTTTAACCTTGGGCTTATCTTCCTCTCCATCCTCCATCTTGCCATGACCCCAACAGAAATATTTATCTCCAAGGCCACCTCCACACCTGAGGACAAGTCTATCATCAATTCCAGTGAGTTTTGAACTTATTGGAATTTTCCTCTAATTATTTTACTCCAAAAAACTATTTCTGTCTTTTATAGTGGACCTAGGTGATTTACAAAGGAACCACCATGTCCATCTTGTAGCTTGTTTCCAAACTAACTCCCCTAGTTAGTCCTTAGTACCCACAACCTAGATTCATCTTGATTCACTGGTCCACAGTTCAAAATATTCAAATTTCACCTGCTGCAAGTTTGGACCAGATTTGCAAATTTTGGTGAAATTCATATTTATCTTCTTCTAAAAATTCTGTGAAAATTCAGGCAGCCTCTAGATGCATCAAGAGGCCACTCCACCAAATATCAGCCCCAGAAAAATTTACCACATACCAGAATCATTTCATCCAACACCTAGCATGCACTGTGCTGCCAGGTTCAGAAACTGCTAACTGAAGCTGTCGACAGTGCAGTTCGACAGTTCGTCAGAGCCGTAGTGACAATCTCGCCAGTGCCTGCCTTGGATCGATGCACACTGCACCTTCTGCTTATCCAACACGCCGCACGCTCGCTTGGCTGCTTCTGGGCGTCGGTGGCGCCCTGGCCCGACCACGTCGGCGACTTCCACGGCAACAGAACCACCCGTGGCGGCTGGCAGAAGTCACCCCGCGGATCGACGCTGTTTGGCGCCGCCCAAGTCACCCCAGCGCTCCGCGTGGCCATCTCCACTGCCAGCGCACGCCTGCAGCACCGTCGCCGTGGCCTGGCGCGCGCGTAGCGCGTTTTCTGCCGCCGACGTGCCGCACGGCCGTTCCATCGAGGGCAGCCCCTAATCATCCCTCCCCTGCTGAGTTAGGCACGGGAATGGAACCAGTGCACCTCCTAGTCGATGCTCAAGCCCCTAAGCCCGCCTTCCAGCCACTGCATCGCCGTAATCGCTCGCCGGACTTATCCCGTTCACGGCAACCGCCTCGGGCCAGCTATATAAAGCACCCCCGAGCTCGTTCTCGAGCCCGCACACCTCCACCATCTCCCTAGACCGCGCCCAACCTCTGAAAGAGCCTCGAGGGGCCCTTATTCCCCAACCCCGGCCAACTCCGTCCGCCTCGGGCTCCGACAGCGTTCTCTCCGGTGAGAGCTCCTCCGCCGCCGTGGACTCGAGCGTAGCACCCTGGCACCTACCTAAACCTAACCCCCACTTCAATTCGACCCCAGGAACTCTCCCCGACGAGGCCCACGACCACCTGAGCCGCCGTCCGCCGGAGACAGGGACGCCGTCGACGTGGGGCTCGCCGACGCTCAACCCCACCACCAATCGACGCGGAAGAACACCAGGAAGCCGTACATACCCTTTTCTCCCCCTAGCTCGCCGTGGATCGGCGCCGTCGACCACCGCAGCACCTGGCGCCGGCGCGACTCTGCCTCAGAGTTCAAACCCGACGAGTGGGACCCCTCGTCAGCCTCTCATCTCTCTCCGAACCGTTTTTCTGGAAAGCGCCAGCGAGCGAAGTACGTTTCCTTCTTCGGTTGGCGTACTGCGTACCGGTTCGCTTTTCTATTTTCTATTCTAGCCCCTGGAAATTTTCTGTTTCATTACAAATGAGTCCCTGGAAAGAAACTCTAATATCTTTTTAACTAAAGATGATTTTGAGTTGATTCTTTTTCTGTCCTCTTTAGTTTTCTGTCTAGTTTTCTGTCATATTTATGTGATTTTTTTGGAGAACCTTTATTTGCACACGCGGTATTTATGTCAGTATCCATTTGTTTGAATACGTAGATACCGAAGGACGTGACGGAGCCGTGAACCACACCAAGTTAGACTCCGACTTCTCAGAACCAGGCAAGCATGTTTGAACCTTTGATATGATGGATGTGTTGCATATTTGCTCGAGTAGTTCGTTTCATAAGCATGATCATATAAGCATATGTGTATGGTTATATTTCATGCAAGCAAGCTTCGGGTGAGCCCCGAATGATAATGTTTGAACCACCTCGATCATGTGGTGACATGATGGGTGGTATACTGGTATTGTTGGAGCATACCAGTAGTTGGTCAATTTAGTATCAACGAAGATCATATCGTGATTCCGTTCATCTCCTTTTGGTACTATCATAGGCCGTCTGTTAAGATTGCGGTCTAGTCAGTTGTAAACCATATTCCGAGTACACACCAAGTAGAGGGGCCGGGATGAGGGTTCCATGGCCCTAGATTAAAGCCCGTCATCCGGTCAGGGGGCATGGGTGTTTCTGGTTGGGACCGAGAGGGGGGCACCCCTTAGAGCGCGCATATATAAATTTGATCACATGCTATTCGAGGTTGTAGCCTCCCCGTCTTAAAGTTTTTCGTGAACGTTGTCACGGGTGATTCCGGACAGCAGGATGTGAAATGTGTGTGTACTGGTTAGTTGGGTTCCTACTAAAACACCGTAGACGGAACTAGTCCCCGTGGCTAGTAGAATTCGTTGGCTATGAGTTAATAGTACAAGCTCTGCAGAGTTAAATCCTTCTAGTAACCATGTTTATGGCCTAGGGTCAATCTTCGTGTCAACCCGGTGACCGTCTCTAGTAAGTTCTTGATGGTAACAAGAGTAGTGATTTCGTCAAGTTCATTTGGTAGATGAACTCACCAATTATCTCTGTACCGATTTACTTCCTGAAGTATTTCATCGTTATACTATTGTTATATAAGCCCTTTATGTGATGTTGCTCAGACGTCCGACTGTGGCATTCTTTTTATTTATAAGCCCTTTATGCGATGTCGCCCAGACGTCCGACTATGGCATTCTTTTTATTTATAAGCCCTTTATGTGATGTCGCCCAGACGTCCGACTGTGGCATTCTTTTTTATTTATAATCCCTTTATGCGATGCCTCCTGACGTCCGACTGTGGCATTCTTTTTATTTATAAGCCCTTTATGCGATGTCGCTCAGACGTCCGATTGTGGCATTCTTTTTATTTATAAGCCCTTTATGCGATGTCGCTCAGACATCCGACTGAGGCATTCTTGATATTTATTTTTGATATAAGCCCTTTATGTGGTGTCGCTCAGACGCCCGACTGTGGCCTGCTTACATTTATTATTTTCTCACGAGGCGTCACACAGACACTCGATTAGTCTCCTTCTATTTATATTATGGATTTCGGGAGGATTACCGCCCGACTTCGATTGTTGCATACAGCACACTAATATTTTTATCCGGTCGCATTTTTGTTGGAATACTCACATGCACCATGTTGGCATTTATTATATCTTAAGTCCGAACTGTCTTGCGAGTACATTCAAAGTACTCACCTGGCTTGTTGATTTGGCCAGATGTGGACGAAGGCGATCTCATGGATGAAGAGTTCGATAGCGAGTCCGAGGTCTAGTGGAGTCCCAGTCAGTCTCTTGTGATCCTGGAGTTGATCACACTTATATAACCGCTTCCTCCTACCACCAAATAAATTTATCGGGTCTCACTCCGACACTCGATGAACTGTATTATATTGTAGTCACGTCACCCTCTTCGCTGTGACATACCCACCACCTTTTTATTATGAGTTAGTAGTATGCCACCTCGCCATTGTGTCATATCCGCCTTTATGTACTATATTGGCGTACTTGTAATAAATTGTTGAGCCACCTCAGCTCAAACTTGTATAATTATTTAGTATCCTGGAATTTTGTATCAAGGAATTGTCCATCAGCAAGAAGTAATCTTCCTTGCTGATTTAAATAAAAGGTCGGTCTTTCGGTAATTATTTTACGGAAAGGTCGGTCCTGACAGTTACTTTGTGGATCCGCTAGATGCTGAAGACTGGATAACAGACATTAAAAAGCATTTCGAGTGCAGCAACGTGAAACCTGAGGATTATGTCAAGTTTGCCGCCTTCCAACTCAAGGCTCAAGCTGCTGATTGGTGGAAACAGTACAAAGATTCCAGAGAGGGACATCAAATCTCGTGGACTGACTTCTGCAAGGATTTCCGCTCTCACCACATTCCAACTAGTGTCATTGAAGGCATGCATGAGCAATTCCGCAACCTGAAGCAAGGCACCATGTCCGTTTATCAATACAATGTCAAGTTCCAAAACCTTGCCCGCTATGCCAAGCAAGACATCCCAGATGCCAAGAGCAAGATTTATCAGTTCCGTGGTGGTCTGAAGGATGAACTCCAGCTAGCTCTCACCTTGTTCGACCCGGATGAATTTGATCAATTCTATAACATGGCTCTTAAGCAAGACGCAGCCCAGCTCAAGGTTGAAGCTTCCAAAAAGAGGATCAGAGATGCTGTTAACTCCTCCTCTTCTTCCCAAGTGGTCGCAAAGCAGCAGAAGTTTTGGCTTCCACCTCCTCCAGTGCTCCGCCCTCCCAACAACAACAAGCACTCTGGTGGTCGTGGTTTCTCCCACCCACCCAACCCAAGCAATCAATCCAAGAATCACTTTCAAGCTTCGAAATCAAGTGGTCCTTATCACCGTCCTCTCTCAGAACTGGTTTGCAACAAGTGCACTAAGAAGGGTCACTATGCTAACAAGTGTCCCAACCCAAGGCGCCTTCCGCCTCCTCCACCTGTCAGCACTGCTATTGTCAAGCACAATCCCAAGGTTGCAAGAGTGAATCTGATGAATGCAGCTCAAGCAGAGAATTCTTCAGATGTGACACTTGGAAACCTTCCAGTCAACTTTAAACCCGCTAAAGTTTTGTCTAATTCTGGTGCATCACATTCTTTCATGTCATATCCATTTGCATCCAAGCACAATGTGGGCACAGTGGCTTTACCAAGGGAGTTATCAATTACTTCTCCGGGAAAGCTAATGAATTGTAGCTTGTATGCTCCGGATATATCTATTCACATGGGTGACTATAGCTTTCTGGTTTCTCCGGTTATTCTCGGAAACTCCAACATTGATCTTATTCTTTTGATGGATTGGCATTCCAAGCATGATGCAAACATTGATTGTGCAAATAAGGAAGTCAAGCTTACTCATCCTAACGAAGACGTGATTATCTTCGCCTCTCGAGATAACACAATCAGGCTATTCTCTCTCAATGACAAGGGCGAGATTAATGCCATCTCTCAAATTCTGGTGGTCAATGAGTATGAAGATGTTTTCCCTGAAGAGCTTCCAGGCATGCCTCCGCATCGTCAAGTTGAATTCGTCATTGAACTCGAGCCCGGTACTGAGCCAGCATGCCGGTGTCCGTACAAGCTTTCCCCTGATGAGTTGAAGGAGCTAAAGAGACAACTCGATGTCCAAGAGAGTATGGGTCTAATCAGGCCTAGTACTTCTCCTTGGGGATGTGGTGTTCTATTTGTCAAGAAGAAGGATGGCACGGAGCGCCTTTGCGTTGATTACCGGCTATTGAACAAGAAGACAATAAAGAACAAGTATCCGCTCCCCAATATCAATGAATTGTTCGAGCAGCTCAAAGGAGCAAAGGTGTTCTCAAAGCTCGATCTCTGGATGGGTTAACTATCACCAGATCCGTATCCGTGAAGAAGATATTCCCAAGACCGCATTCAGAACGAGTTTTGGCTCTTATGAATACACGGTCATGTCTTTTGGCCTCGCAAATGCTCCACCCACTTTCTCGAGGATGATGGACTTCATATTCAACCCCTACACCAATGAATTTGTTCTCGTCTATCTGGATGATATCTTGGTATTCTCCAAGAATGAAGAAGACCATGCCAAGCACCTCCGTTTGGTTCTGGACAGGCTCCATGAACACAAGTTCTATGCGAAGTTCTCCAAATGTGAATTCTGGCTGGATAAAGTCCTATATATTGGCCATATCATCTCTGCTGATGGTATTTCTGTCAACCCTAAGAAAGTTGAAGCTATTGTCAATTGGGAACCCCCGCAGAACGTCAAGCAACTCCGAAGCTTCCTTGGTCTCGCTAGCTATTGCAGAAGGTTCGTTGAGAGCTTCTCCAAGATTGCCAAGCCTCTCTCCAACCTATTGCAGAAGAATGTCAAGTATTCCTTGACTCCTGATTGTGATGTGGCATTCAAAACACTCAAAGAGAAGCTCATTTCTGCTCCGGTTCTTACTCCTCCGGATGAGTCCAAGCCCAATGAAGTCTTTTGTGATGCTTCTTTACAAGGACTTGGTGGTGTTCTCATGCAAGACAAGAAGATTGTGGCATACATTTCTCGTCAATTGAAACCAAATGAGAAGAATTACCCCACACATGATCTCGAGCTAGCAGCAGTTGTACATGCCTTGATCACGTGGAGACACCTTCTGTCGGGCAGAAAAGTGGACATCTTCACTGATCACAAGAGCTTGAAGTACATCTTCACACAGCCTAACCTGAACCTTCGCTAGACTCGTTGGGTTGAGATGATCCAAGAGTATGATCCAAGCATTGAATACACACCTGGCAAGGCCAATGTCATTGCAGATGCCTTGAGTAGAAAGACATATTGCAACAGTCTCCTTCTCAAACCGTTCCAGCCTGAGCTTTGTGAATCATTCAGAAAGCTCAACCTCCAAGTTGTTCCGCAAGGCTTTCTTGCAAATCTTCAAGTTGCTCCTACCTTGGAAGATCAGATCCGTGAGGCCCAACTAAGTGATGCTATGGTGCAGAAAGTGAAACATGGTATTGCTAAGGGTACTCCCAAGTACAAGTGCTATCGTGTTGATGAGAAAGACACCTTGTTTTTTGAGGACAGAATTGTGGTTCCCAAGGGTGATCTCAGGAAGCTCATAATGAACGAAGCACATGACTCCCTCCTCTCGATTCATCCCGGAAGTTCCAAGATGTACCAAGACCTCAATCAATCTTACTGGTGGACTTGCATGAAAAGGGAGATTGCCCAATTCGTGAATGAATGTGATGTCTGCAGGAGAGTGAAGGCAGAGCATCAATGTCCAGCCGGTCTCCTCCAACCTCTACCTATTCCCGAGTGGAAATTCGACCACATTGAAATGGATTTCGTCACTGGGTTTCCCAAGTCCAAGAAAGGGAATGATGCTATCTTTGTAGTGATTGACAAGTTAACCAAAGTAGCTCACTTCCTTCCCGTCAATGAATCCATCCATGCAGCTCAGTTGGCAGAGTTGTACACTTCCAGAATTGTTTTGTTGCATGGCATTCCTCAAGTCATCTCCTTAGACCGTGGAAGTTTGTTCACATCCAAGTTCTGGGACTCCTTTCAGTCAGCCATGGGCACTAAGATTCGTTTCAGCGCTGCGTTTCACCCTCAGACTAGTGGTCAAGTCGAAAGAGTGAACCAGATCCTCGAAGACATGCTGAGAGCTTGTTTCATCTCTTTTGGCATGAAGTGGGAAGATTGTCTCCCGTTTTCCGAGTTCTCTTACAACAACAGCTTCCAAGCAAGTGCCGACAAAGCTCCTTTTGAAATCCTCTATGGCAGAAATTGCCGTACCCTGCTCAACTGGTCCGAGACTGGTGAACATCAACTTCTTGGCAATGATTTGATCTCAGAAGCCGAAGAAATGTGCAAAGTCATACGTGAAAACCTGAAAGCCGCTCAATTGCGTCAAAAGAGCTACTATGACGGCAAGCATCGTGACTTGGGTTTCGACATTGGAGATCATGTCTATCTCCATGTTTCTCCTATGAAAGGAACCCAAAGATTCGGTATCAAAGGAAAGCTTGCTCCTAGATATGTGGGCCCTTTCAAGATTCTTGGCAAAAGAGGCGATCTAGCCTATCAACTTGAACTTCCCTCCAACTTTGCAAATGTTCATGATGTGTTTCACGTGTCTCAACTCCGCAAGTGCTTCAAGACACCTGAAAGCACCATTTCGTTCGAGGAGATTGATCTTCAACAAGACTTATCTTATCGTGAGCAACATGTTGCTATTCTTGAGGAAACTGAGCGCAAAACCCGCAACAAGTCAATCAAGTTCTTGAAAGTTAAGTGGTCACACCATACCGACCGAGAAGCTACGTGGGAACAAGAAGATCACCTTCGTTCCGAGTATCCTTCCTTCTTCCATTCCTAGATCTCGGGACGAGATCTTTTTGTAGTGTAGGAGAGTTTGTAATGCCCCATATGTAACACTTTCCAATAATGGCAATAAAGCTTCCTCTTTTGATCCTTGTCATTATCCTTGAGGGTTTTTGTCTTTCATTTTCTTTGCATTGCCATATCTTTTATTATTTTGCATCATTGCATTGCTCATCATCATATCATCATGGCATCATAGTTTACTTTATTGTTGAGTGAGAGTGAGGACTTGTGATATTGTTGTGTGTGGGTTCTATCTAAGCCTAGCTAAACCCTACCCTTCTCCCTCTTCTTCTTCTTCTTCTTCTTCTCCTTCTTCTTCTTTTTATTCTTCTTCTTTATTTTCTTTCTGGCCTTTTCTTTGCTCTATTGTGCAAGCCACCTAGCCAAGTGCCTTAATGATTCTTCCTCTCCTTTGAATCTTGCACCATGTGAGCAACCTCTCCACCAAATATCAGCCCTTTTGAATATGATTTGGTTGGGTTTTAAAATATCAAGAGTTTGATCCATATTCAAACTCCTTTTATTTTTCTGCCTCTAAAAATGTCCAAGTCAATTTATTTAAATAGGACATAATTCACTGAGCTTGGGGATATTTTTCTTTTCCCCTAACTCTTCCTATTTTATTCTGTGCTTTTCTTTTCTTTTCTGCCTGAGGAAATAAAAGGAAAAAGAAAAGAAGTAGCCTCAGCAGTGCACCTAGGCTCCTCCTCCTTCTCTCTCTTCCCCGCAGGCCCATCTCTTCTTTTCCCTCTCTACGCAGCCCAAATCCATCGCAGGCCCAGCCAACAGCGCTCACAGTCGCGCCCTGGCCTTTTTCGCGCCTGGCACCACCTGTCTGTGGCACAGGGCCACGTCGCCGTCTTCCTCCGTCAGAAAAGCAGAGCAGCGCACGCGCTCACCGTCGCGCCATGAGTTCATGGATGTCGAGGCACCGTGCGCCGAGCCCCCCTTTTAAACCCAAACCTTGTCCTCCACTCCTCTCTAGGTTTCCTCTCCCCCCTCTCGCCGTCTGGAGAGCCAAGATCCTCCAGATCCGCCCCCCCATCGACTCCCGAGCGCATCTGAGAGCAGCCCCTCATCGCCGGCGAGCCCCGCGTCGTCCTCAGCCTCGCTGAAGCTGTCTGCCTGCTTCCACGACATCGTCTTCTTCCTCTACATCGACTACGCGGACCCGATCGCCTCCACGACGAGCTCTTCTTCCTTTTCTTCCTCTTCCGCAGCCGTAGGTGTTCGAGGCACGCCGTCGTCGACTCCGTCCACGACTGGGCCAGCCGAGCACTCCGTCGTGCTCGTGGTGAGCTCCTCTCTCTCCCCGTGCCCTTTTCCCCTTTCTGCGTGCCCTCTAGCCCCTAATTTATCGAGTGCTCAATTGCGTCGCCGTCGGACCTCGTCGTCGGCGAGTGTTCCGACCCCGCTAGGTCGTGCTATGCTGTCCGTTCGCTTCGCCTAGTCGCGTAGGAGCTGCCTGTCTAGTCGCCGTGCCGCCTAGGGCTTTGCTTCGCCTCGCCGATGCTCCATCACCGCCGTGCTGTCGTTGCTTGTCGCCGGTACTGTGGTGCCCCGTAGGTGCAGCTAGCGTGCGGGTTGCAGGCGGAACTCCTCAACGAGCATCTCGCACCGCTCCGCCGTGCTATTTGATCGCCGAAGCGGCTCCGACGAGGGCCAGTGCCTCCCCTGTTTCTGCTTCTGCTTCATATTCTTCAGATATACTACCTGTTCTTTGTCGAGTTTAGTTCAGTAGCGCAGTGGTTTGTCTCCGTCAGTTTCAGCAAGAGGGCGTGGGTTCGATCCCTCGCGGGCGTATTAGTATTCGCCCATTTTTGCTTTTCTCCTGAGGCTGACAGGTAGGCCCCACCTGCCAGCCTCACAGCACCGTCCTAGCCCCCGCGCGCACCCACGTCGCCAGCTCAGCCCCATCGGTCCCCCTTGTCAGTGGGCGTGGCTAGCTGAGCCTGGGTCTTTCTGGACCTGGGGCTTATATTGTTTTGATTTCTTTTTCTGTTTTTCTTTTTCTTTTCTGTTTTTCTTGTTTAATTAATTTCTGCATTTATATATTTCTGATGAATATGAGCCCTATATGAAAAGTGCTTAGAATTTCTTGTAGATTATGAAAATGTTACTTGCTGCCATGTTTAAAAATATTTAAAATGCTGTTTGAATTTAAACTTGTTTTAAATATGCTTAAACTTGTAAAAATCATAACTAAATATCTACAACTCCAAATTTAACAAACTTTATATGCATTTGGGGTAGAAAAATGTGTAGAATATTTTGGTGCTGTTGGTTAGCATGTTTGACAAATCTTTCACAGAAGTTTTTCAAATCTGTCCCAAATGCAAATAAATTAATATGGGAGTTTCTGGATATTGTTGTTATTTAATTCCAGCCCATTTAAATGTGCTAGCATGTTGTTGTTATGCTAGTTGCACCCTTGCCATGTTATCCAACTCCTAAAAACTTGTTGGTTGCTTGTTTGGAAAACTTCGTAAACTTGTTAAGTTGTTCCTTGTTGTTTCATGTCTGTGGTTGATCTTGTTTGGTTGTGATGATATTGCACTCTTCTGACCCTAGGCCATGCATCATTTCTTCCATGTTCATATGCTTCATGTTCATGCATCATGTGATTGAGCACTGCATGTTTATTGATTTTTGTTCCGTTGTTGTATTGTTGTGTTTGGTAAGAGCCCGGTGACGATACGGAGTACGAGGTTTCTACCGAGGTTGAGTGTGAGGAGCAAGGTTTCGTTCCCTCCAAGGATTCAAGAGGCAAGATGACCTTACCCAGATATCACTACTATCTTTGCCTATGCTAGATGTCTCGCTCTTTAGCTTATTGCCTCGATGCCTATGTCTGTTTGTCAGCCTCCTATTGTTGCCATGAACCTCTCTAACCACCCAACCTAGCAAACCTTTGATTGGCTACGTAAGTTTCGCTCGGCCCCTCTTATAGCATTGTTAGTTGCAGGAGAAGATTTGAAGATTCTTGCTTCATGATGAAGTTATTGTTGGGATATCACAATATATAATTTGCTAAACTAAATCATCTATATACTTGGCAATGGATGGAAGGCTAAGCCTCTTGCTTGGTGTTTTGTTCCACTCATGCCACCCTAGGAACCGTATAAACCGGTGTTATGTTCCTTGAATTTGCGTCCCTAACACGGTTGGGGTTTATGGGCCACCCTTGACTACCCGCTTAGCGTTAAAGCTTTTCTAGCAAGGCCCAACATTGGTTTTACATTTGCCTAATAACTAAAACTTGCATAGGGAGTTATAAACCCTTTTCTTAATCAACAACCCGGGCCAGTGCTCCACGTGTGTGTTGGCCCAAACTAGGCGTGCTGCGGGGCCACCTCGAGGAAACTCAAGGGCTGGTAAAAACCTGTAGCTTGTCCCATCCGGTCGTGGCCTGAGACGAGATACGCGCGGCTACTATCAGGGTGTCGGCACGCCGGGTGGTCTTGCTGGATTAGTTTTACCTTAGTCGGAATATCTTGAGCACGGGATTCCGAGAATACTTGGGTCTTCCCACCTTGGAGTTGCGACTCTGCAGATCGTGAGCTTGTGATGGGCTAAGTTGGGACACCCTGCAGGGTTTTGATCTTTCGAAAGCCGTGCCCGCGGTTATGTGGCAGGTGGGAATTTGTTAATATCTGGTTTTAGAAAACTTGACACTATGTTCATAATACACTACCAGCGTGAGTAACCGTGACGGTCGCTTTCCGAAGGGGTTCGGGAAGTGAACACGGTGGGGTTATGTTTGACATGCTTAGATAGGATCACTTCGTGATCACTTTGTCGATCATTGGCACTTTCTCTTCTCGCTCTAAACACGTAAGCTAGTGCTAGTGCCGCTGCAACCTTGTTTTCAGCCTTGTTCCACACCCAAGGCTTTGATAGTATTGTACCTGCGAACGGGATTGCTGAGTCCTCCATGGCTCACAGATTGTACACAACACCAGATGCAGGTACTGTTGAGAACTACACAGCTGGTGGTTCAGAGTTGTATTGGGAGTTCGATGAAGAATGTGGGCGATACTACGTGTCTTATCCAGAGGATCAGTAGGGCTCTTACTAGGATGATCGGGACCTTGTGTTGCTTTATTTATGGTATCTTTCATTTGGATCTTCGTCCGTAGTCGAACTCTGATGTTATTTGGATGATGAATGTTTATGTAATGCTTTGTGTGACGTGGCGAGTGTAAGTCCACTACTCTTTTACAATTTCATCCCTCTTTTACATGAGTTGTGCAAAGATACCATTCTTGAGATCATTCTAGTATGATATTATGCCTTTAAGTCGTGCCTCGACATGTGGGAGGTATAATCTCATACTGGGCATTACAACTAGGGACACTCTATTTAGTGTATGTATTCACACATGTATTAAGTTTCCGGTTAATACAATTCTATCATGAATAAAAGATATTTATCACGATATACAAGGAAATATAAATACTAACTTTATTATTTCCTCTAGCACATATTTCCTTCAGTCTCCCACTTGCACTAGAGTCAATAATCTAGATTACATACTAATGATTCTAACACCGATGGAGTCTTGGTGCTGATCAGGTTTTGCTCGTGGAAGAGGCTTAGTCAACGGGTCTGCAACATTCAGATCCTTATGTATCTTGCAAATTTCTATGTCTCACTCCTTGACTTGATCGCGGATGGAGTTGAAGCGTCTCTTGATGTGCTTCGTTCTTTTGTGAAACCTGGATTCCTTCGCCAAGGCTATTGCTCCAGTGTTGTCACAAAAGATTTTCATTGGACCCGATGCACTAAAAATTACACCTAGATCAGATCTGAACTCCTTCATCCAGACTCCTTCATTTGCTGCTTCCGAAGCAGCTATGTACTCCGCTTCACATGTAGATCCCGCCACGACGCTCTGCTTGGAAGTGCACCAACTGGCAGCTCCATCGTTCAACAAAAATACGTATCCAATTTGTGACTTAGAGTCATCCGGATTAGTGTCAAAGCTTGAATCGACGTAACCATTTATGACGAGCTCTTTGTCACCTCCATAAACGAGAAACATATCCTTCGTCCTTTTCAGGTACTTCAGGATGTTCTTGACCGCTTCCAGTGATCCACTCCTGGATTAATTTGGTACTTCCCTGCTAGACTAATAGCAAGTCACACATCAGGTCTGATACACAACATTGCATACATGATAGAACCTATGGCTGAAGCATAGGGAATGCCTTTCATTTTCTCTGTATCTTCTGAAGTGGTTGGGCATTGAGTCTTACTCAACTTCACACCTTGTAACACATACAAGAAACCTTTCTTTGACTGATCCATTTTCAACTTCTTCAAAACTTTATCATGGTATGTGCTTTGTGAAAGTCCAATTAAGCGTCTTGATATATCTCTATAGATCTTGATGCCCAATATATAAGCAGCCTCACCGAGGTCTTTCATTGGAAAATTCTTATTCAAGTATCCTTCTATGCCATCCAGAAATTATATATCATTTCCAATCAACAATATGTCATCCACATATAATATCAGAAATGCTACAGAACTCTCACTCACTTTCTGGTAAATAGAGGCTTCTCCAAAAGTCTGTATAATACCATATGCTTTGATCACCTCATCAAAGCGTATATTCCAATCCGAGATGCTTGCACCAGTCCATAGATGGATCGCTGGAGCTTGCACACTTTCTTAGCACCTTTAGGATCGACAAAACCTTTTGGTTGCATCATATGCAGCTCTTCTTTGAGATATCCATTAAGGAATGCAGTTTTGACATCCATTTGCCAGATTTCATAATCATAAAATGTGGCAATTGCTAACATGATTTGGACAGACTTGACCATCGCTACGGGTGAGAAAGTCTCATCGTAGTGAACTCCTTGTGGCACCCTGATCCGCATGGAGCAGGGGGCCTTCGCACAACAGCCCAGGATTACACCTGACGCACGACAGGTCCATGATACAGCATTCCAAGTACGACAATATTCATCAAATACATGTGTATATGATTACATCATTGAGGAATACAGTTATCTGGCATAGCCCTAAGGCTATTTAAATGGCATCGGAAGTCTTGGTTTGGCAGCATAACAACTCTGGCTGGGCTCCACAATCCATAGGAATGGCAAGGTTACGGCCTAGCACGACGGATCAAGTGAACCATTCGGGTGCAACCTACAAAACTGGCATGACACGCCAGGTCAGTACATTGAATGTACTTGCAAGACAACCAAATACATAGCATCCAAACAAGTAGAAGACAAAGCAGGAACCAAGCACATGAAACAACCTATCTCATATCAATTACTAATATGGCAAGGTATAGATCAACTAGCCTAAACAGTATCATAACATCTACTAACGGGGCAATGACAAGGCATAACAAAAACAGGTTTCTAACATGGCAATAGCCAAACATACCATATCATACCATCACTTAGCATATCAAACAAAGCATGGCATGGCATCATGAAAGTATGCTGGAAATAAACTACCGATTATATCCAATGCAGACATAACATGTTAATTTTATGCAACCATCTCTTGTTCTACCAAGGTTCTTTAAATGCAACATATTATTCATGCAATGCAACCCAACTTGTGCACCAAGTCCCTCAGATTCTCTTACCAACGGGTTGCCTCGTAACTGAACGATGATCACTCACGAATCACAAACGGAACCATACTTGGTTCAACACTCACCGAAACCTCGTCTCGTGATCATATCAAAACATCACCATGACTTCTCACGACTATCTCATAGTCCAAGTCACCACATTAATTAACTTAATTATTTCAGGTTTATCCTCCATTTCGACCAAGACCCGATAGTGTGACCTACTACAATATGGGTTGCTATTGATAGACTTTATAAACACTCTATAGAGGTAGCACACTGTACCCACACCACGGAACCCATGGCCTCGTCATCCCATTCGGGTGGACCAATGGCATTCCGACGAAATCGACCTACTATCATGACACTCTCCCGGCCACTCCGACTCACTCCCCACTGGGCTAGTCCAGGGTGGCCCCATGTCTACCAAAGACACCAATGACCACCGTCGAGGCCAAACATAAATAGTCCCAAATGGGGACCCGATACCATAATAACAACAACGGGCACACAAGGCATCTGTCCGCCTACCTGATCAGGGTAGCGCGCGCCCATAAACTTCCCTCTTTGGAGGCACCGGCGAGAGGCACGACAATATATTGCATTAAGGCCTTCCCATAAAGGCAAATGTGGCTGCACTGAAAAAGTTCGATTTGGTGGCACTGTGACTCGATCCCATCGATGACGGAGGATGTTTGTTATGATTAAGTCATTTTATTTCCTTCTCCATCATCATGAACATGAATGCAATAATGAGCATACATCATGCAAATGCTAAAATAAAATATCGAGCTCCTCACGTGAACAACTACAGCCTAGAGAGCATGACAATACCAAGTACTAGCATATCCACGGTGCATTACAATCATCAAAGCATTTTATAATGATGTCATGAAAATAAAGTAGAGTAGTGACATGGCATTATCAATAACAACATTCTAATTAGGATGGCAAAAGATATCATGAAAACACAAGCATGCATGATAGGCATAATGAAATGACTGCAAACGAAAACGATAAGAAACAACTACAACTACACACACACACAAGGTGCAAGCAAAGTCAACATGCAAGTTCGGGGCTCATGATAAGAGGGTGGCTTGCCTGGGGGTCGACAAATACTCCGGGAAGAAGTGGGAAACGATTGCAGAAAGATTTGACAGAAACAGTTCTCTCTCGGAGGGGGCTGTTTACGGGAAGGGCAAAATGTCATTTTCACTGTGTGAAAACATAATGAAAATGATTCCAACAAAAAGAGTTCGACGAGACGAAGACGTGAGCGTAGGAATCACCTCGATCGGAGTTACGGTTGTCGAGATACGAAAGATTGAAGTTCAAGGACCTATCGGTGATTTTTTTCCAGCAAATAGGCCCCTGGAGGAAAAATTGAACGCGCCTTTGGGCTGAATATGTTTTCTGCAAAGACAAATGTATTTTAAGCCGAAGTACAAAGGGAATACGCTTTTCTGAGAGCAAAACGTATTCTGACCTAAAGAAGAGAGGAAAGGCGTTGCTGAGAAGGGAAAGCGTACTCTGGTGAGTACTTCTCCGCTAATCTGACGTGGCGGAGCGGGGCCGGCCTTGAGTGGCTGCCAGGTGGGGTCCGCGAGGAGGGGGCCGCCTGACAGGTTTCCTTCTTCCTCCTCCCGCTCACCCGCGATGCAGAGATGAGGCCGGCGGCCCGACGCGGATACCCGACGACTCCGTCCATCGCACGAGATGGCCGACCTTCCCAGATGCTCAGGAGGGAGAGGCGCATCTCGTGGTGGTGCCAGCTACCGTCGAGGACCACGAGGGAGAGAGCAGCAAAGCCCACAGCGGAGAGGAGCTTCGGCCGCCGGCGAACCAGGTGTTCCGGTGGGGGATAGGAAGGTCCGAGGCCATGGGGCGGCTCTACTGACTACGGGGGTTGCATAGGTGCTGGAGGAATGGCGAGGGGCGGCGCGGCATCGCCAGACTCGAGGTGGACAGAGACGGCGGCCACGGCGATGGTGGAGGTCAGGGAGGAGCTCCGGAGGTGAGGGAAGGGTTTGGGGAGGCGTTGAGGACTACGAGGGGTTCACGGCATGCTTAAATAGCCGCGGGGAGAGCTCGAGGGAGAGGGGCGGTGGTGGCACGAGGCGGGCGACGGGTCCGCGCGTCAGGGATGACGCAGGGTCGGCAGGCGCGGCCAAGGCTCACGGGAACTGGCGGGAAGGCAAAGAGGAGGAAGCAGACGCGGCGCAGAGGCTCACGGAGACGAGCAACGCTCGCGGACGAGAGGGAGAAGAAGACAAAAGTGAATAAGAAGATGATTGTCATAGTAGCGCACTATGCGGCCATTGGAACGACTCGTCGGAGAACAAAAACAGAGGGGGCATGAGGTCCACGGGGAAGAGGACGCTGAGGGGGAATTGTAGGACATTAATGGCGAGGCCAAAGCCGGACGGAGCAACGCTGCCGACGAGAACAGTGGCCAGACCACCGTTTTGGCTGGCTGCCCTCGTGGTCACCATGGAGAAGGCCCTCTCTGGTGCTCTACTCCAGGCCAAACCATGTCGACAGCGTAGTCCTTCGAAACTTGAGTGTTACTACGGTAAAGAAACGGGCAGGGACAAAGGAAGATGAGTAAACTAAGCTTCACAAGGTTGCTGTTGCAAACTTGGCCACACTCTAGAGATAAAACCAGAGAGGTTAAAAGGAAAAATTGATGTCTGGTAGACTTAGGGTAGCAAGGACTACGGTCCTGTAGATTTGGAACTGATTTGGGAGAATATTTAACATAGCTGAAGTGCAATTGTCAAATATGACCCAGAAAACAAATAATGTAGGAGCACTCACTAAGATTGTTGGATTAGCCTAAAACTTGGCAAACCTTCCTGATTTGGTCATATGTAGATGCTGCAAAAATATCATACCAATTGGACTTGCCAAAGTGGTACTTGTTTCACTAGCATTACTTCTGACCAAAAACTTAGGAAAATTCTAGGAAAATATTGGCTACATGAAATGAGCCAAAATCCTGGGTAGGTGGGTTATATGGATAGGAGAAGGCTTAGGAATACTTTCAGTTATAATGGAGCAAGATAAAATATACTTGCTTCACAAATTGAAAATTTGGGCAGAAAACAAGAATTGCTCCTGTGCTCACATAGCTCAATGAAATGAGCTAAATTTAGGTGGAGGCTTAAGATTTGGAATACTTGAGAGGATGGAAAAGTTTCATCCCATTTGTAAACTCTATGAAGGTACTTCCTTCAGTAAGTTGCATTCTGGTCAGAAACTTTGAAAAATTGCACAGGGAGCTAGGATTAATCACCCTGCCAAATTGCAGCTCAACAGGAAATAGGAATGAGGCACTTCCTTTGCAAAAATTTAGAGAAGGCAGAAACTTGCATTGGATCATGTGCCAAATTTTTGAACTGTGGAACATGAGCTAATGATGGAACTAGTGATTATATAGCAAGGACAATCTCCACAAATTATTTGGGGATTTTCCTTGCCATAAAAATGGTAGAAATGCAATATTGGCTTAAAATAGAAAAATACATTTTTCCTTATTTTAATGTGACCAATATATTTACCAGAGTTTGGATTAGACATAAACATCAACTCCACCAATTTGCATGAATTTAGGAGATGGCTAGCTATGCCTTTGGATTTTATTCCTCAGAATGGCAAGAAAAGGAATAAATCATAATTAAAAATATATTGCATGGGACTTAGCAATATTTTTGCATATCCAAGGTTCAGAAAGATAGGAGGATCTCTAGGAACAATTGGGAGGATCAACGGATCAAGGAAACTGATGGATCCTTTGTAAGCACAAAGGGCATCTCCAAATTTCAAAAATTTGGAATTAGGGTTTGAGATGATGTAGATGAGGTCTTGCCCACTGACGAAGACATGAGCAAGATTCTGAAAGGTTGAAAATGACAAGAAATCTCAGAGTTATCCAGCAAACTCATGAGAAAGTTTGAAAAAATGATTGCCAGGAAGAAATAACAGCTCAAAAATTGATAATCCAATTTTGGGGCTGTTACAAACCTTCCCCCCTTAAAAGAATCTCGTTCTCGAGATTCCTAGGGTTACAACAACAAGGAAAAGATGGCCACTCCGGGGAAAAACCTCCGGGTTAAATTTAACGCTTTGGTCAGATACAGACAAGTTGGGGTACAAATAATTGGTACACCCAAAGAGAGATATGGGCAAAACAGGGTTACCTCCACGGCTAGGGTCACTCGAGATCAGACTCCCCAAAAAAGCTGGATGGACCCCAATGAACAATAGTTTCACCTGCTGACACGTGGGTCCAGGGCCCACTAGCAGCCTCCTTCTTCAACTCCGGCTTGCTGCTCCATCTTCGTCGCTACTCCGTGCGCGGCTTGGCGCAGCACGCATCTAGCTACTAGGGCAATGAGGACCCTAGTGTCGTAGTGCGTGGCGCGCACGGTGGTGGTGCAACGAGTAGTCACGTCGCGGGCCAGGACCTTGTTGGCACTGCTCGCGGATTCACCTCCTGGACGCCGGTGATCGGGCGAAGAGCGATTTTCCTGGACCTCGCTCACCGTACACCGGGGTTGGGCTATAAAAACGGTAGGGCGGCTATCCTCCAACGTATAGACACGATGCCGCTCTACTACCTCTTTGGTTTGGAGGAGATCGAGCCGAGCTCCTTCGTCGAGGCGGTGTTCCTGGTGGCGCTGCGGTGGTTCCTTGCGGCTCTGCTGGGAACGCTGATCGGCTCGTCATTCCTCCTACTGATACTCTCCGGGAACGAGCGGGCTCAGAACAACGCTCGGCTTGGTGTGGTGGATCGAGACGCGGGAGAAGATGGCGCACTCGGTGGTCCTTCGACATGCTTGATCCTCCGCCGCTTTGAGCCGGCGGAGTAATTGTGTGCTGCGGTGGAGCGGGGTGGTGACTTGCCTATGTTACGCAAGGCAGAGGTGAGGGTGGCGGTGGGGTCGAGATGCAGGTGAGGTGTCTGCGCCAGCTCATGATGCACACTGTGGTGCGGGAATTTTTTTTGCGGATGGCTCCACGAAAAAGTAGATGTCGAGGTAGAATCAGAGTGGAAATATGTATTGTGATCGATGTACTGTTTTGAGTGAAATAAAAATGGCAGCATTCCTCCGGAAATGAAATCGAGAACAAGAATTAGAGACGAGAATTTGCCAGATGGAAAGGCCTCTACGAGGCTCTGATTTTGGAAAATCGGGCACATGAGGTGTGCACCGACAGGGAGGGATATGTGACTTTGCATTCTCATGAGTACTGCCCGAATGTACTCGTGGGTGAACCGGGTGTGCGTGTAATATGCAGTATAATATAAACTAGCGAACAGATGCAATAAACATGCAATGAAAAACACACCAGACAAATCATTCTAAGTTATTTTAATGCTAGTGGGTATATGTACTCCTGGTACACATATACCTACACCAGCGCGCATCTATAATACCTAAATAGTTCATCCCCACTATCTTATTTCTCTTGACATGCAAGCTATCCACATCACCAATCAACATGCAACCATCCATCTTACTCCACCTCAGCAATTAGCCACATCATCACTTTACTTTCTTATTCCTGTGATTTTTTGAGTTATCTTATTCCCGTGATTTAATACACCTTTCGTCCGCTTCCCCTTCCGTCTTAGAAAACTGTCGAACCGATGGCCCACAAAAACTCACCACAAGGCATCCTTCGATCCCTCGGCGTCTCCGTTCCCTCGATCCCTTTGTCTTTGTGTCGATCTCCTCGCCTCCTTCGATCCCTCGGCGTCTCCGCTCCCTCGATCCCTTTGTCCTTGTGTCGATCTTCTCGCCTCCTCTGCATCTGGGCTCTTGGCACACCACGGCTTCATCGCCTCCTGTCTCCCCATCACCCCCCAACGTTGCGGCCTGCCCGGAGAAATCGCCGGCGTTGCCGACTTATCTCCATCACCCGTGGGGAAGGCGCACCACACCTTCGTCGCCCCCTGTCTCCCCATTGCCGAATTATCGCCATCGCCGTCTGGAAGGTGGGAGATCCCCGATCTATAGTTGGGAAACTAGATTTGAAGAGATTTTGTTGTCTTCGTGGGATCAAGTTTAGAAGGCGAGTCTTGCATCCTATTTTCCGTTCTGTGTGATTGGTGTCCATTTAGATTTGTTTGGTAATATCACCCAACACCACTACTCACCACACCTCGACTCACCATGATAACTGCCAACATCGGTGGTTCCCAAGCGAAAAGCCTCCGGGCAGCGGCGGCAGCGATGGTGAGACACTGAAGGAAACTGTCCACACACGAGTTGCTCCACAAAGCGAGGCCAGTGGAGGATAGGTAGTGGCCCACGATCATTGCGTACATGCAAGGGGTTTCCTCGACTACCCTGGACTCAAGCTACCACTGCCACCGACAAGTCTAGGTTTGACTCATGAGTCCTGACCATGATCTAATTATTGATTTTTGAAAAATACAAATGGCGTCTTCTAGTACTGTTCATCTTCTTTTGATGTTCTAACTGTATGCAGCAATTTGACTAACTTGAGTGTCGTCCAAGGGAATTTATTAATGTACACATATTCATTTGGTCCATGTCTCAACTTAACAAGAAGCCACGCTCAAGTTGCAACACCTGTAAGTACCCACTCAATCTCTTCCAATCTATTTATGTTAAAGACTTCATGTATACATAGGACATCATAAATTATCTTTTCTTTCTTGGAAGGGTTACCGATGTCCCTGTCTTCATTCATGCTTACAATGGACAAATTATACACAATGAGTGCTCGCTGGTAAACATTTTCTATGGGATAGTAAGTAAACAAATTAACTCGAGCTATTTCAAAGTGATGCATTACTTGCTGCAATCTAATTATATATTTTTTCTAAATTTCATTTTCCCTACTAAAATATTTTTTATCCTGAGATGTTTTCAGACATATGGGAGTGTTTCTAATAATACCTTGGTTATTGCAACTAGTGAAATTGTCAAGCCACGGGTTGCAGCTGCAGAGCACATATCACAGGTTATTCAGTGTTCATTGGCTTCCCATTAAAATTTTAGTTTGTTAGTTCAGAGTAGCGTGATCTTTCAGATGCATGTAAATACATATCTGGCCTCTTAGGTCCATGCAGTTCTTAGTTAACCTTCTCTTCAAGTTTCTTATGCCTGTGTATAATGGGATAATTATGGTGGTTCCTCACATTTTTATGTATTCCTGTGTGGAGTATAGTTAGATTAACATGCTCGAGAAGGCCTAAACTAGGAATTCTTCATACGGATCATTAATTGGTTTAGAACAGAGCTGACCAGATGTCTGTTTTGTACTGCAGCTCAATGAGGAAGCACAATCACTTTTTGTAAAGAAATACAAGACTATCATTCACCCAGAAAAGGCAATATTTTGTCCTGTATATGTCCTAATTAAGTCATATGCAGGTTTTACTTGCTGCAGTCATATGCAGGTTTTACTACTGAACATGATATCCGACTTGCTTTTTTCCTTTTGCTGAATTCCACAATAATTTCCTCTATACTTCCCTTTGTGTAAGTGTTCCATGTAAACTTTAGGTAAGAGCGTATAGTATGGATGCATATATATGTTATTTTAAAAGTTCAATCTTTCCTATGGTCTATGGCAGATCACTGAATTTGAATAGTCCTCCATAAATTATGAACTTCTTGTGGGGAAAGAAATCATGAACACAACATGTTTTCTCAAGACAAGGCTATAGTTTTGCTGAACATTCTTATGCTACTTTTGCTCATGTTATTTGCTCAGCCCCACAAAAGAATATCCTGGTGTTACAAGCATACTTAAAACTTCACAAAGATACCAGTGAGCGACTACCTAGGTGCACGCGAGATATGAAAACACAAACCAATTTAGACCTACAAAAATGCTATCAATTGATCTAATTTCCCGTGATAATTTGTTTACACAAAACACTAGATTTTATCAACCACGTTATTGAACCATTCAGGAAGGCAATGCTATCATCCACTTGATGCAACTCCTATCCTTCAATTCCCCTTTCAGGATCACATTTGCCAAGATATATTACTATTGTGTATTGCTGATGATGTCCAACGAAGTTACTTTGTAAAATGGCAAATGGTTTTTTATGGTATGCCATCCATAATCTTCTTTGTCGTTCATCACATATTTTTATTAATTAATTGTAATGCAACATAAATGTTACTTCTATTAATAAGATAACTATCTTGGTGTTTAGAATTTGCTTTTGTCTTGATTACGTAGTTTCCTAACATACAACAACTTCAACTTGATAATTGGCCACTCTAGAATGAATGACGATGTAGACGGAAATGGTTAAACATATACTATGAGATTTACAAGTTTGTTATTTTATTTCTTCAGAGTTATGTTATCCAATGCATAGAATTAGTCAGAAGAAAGAGTGTTCTGATGAAGCTACAAGTTGCCTTCCTTTTCATCATCTATACCATTGTGGGATGGATTAAAGTAAATGTACAAGGGAGTTCTGATGCAGTTGTGCACAATCAAGACATGGGGTTGAGCTAGGTGGTGATGTTTTAGTTACAACTTGATATTTTATTCCACGTGCATATATATTAAAAAGCTTGACCATTCTGTGTTCCGATTGTTTGTGTATTGTCCAAACTATGAATGATATAAGTGGGTCGTTTGATCTTACTTACCTATATATATATATATATATATATCATTAGTCATGTATCATTCTGAAACATCTTCAAATGAGAATCATTTATTCATCGATTTTTCAACAGTTGACTCAATTGATGAGTAAAACACCAATTTTAGACAAAAATTTCCGCAGCAATGCGCGGGGTATCATCTAGTTTTATTAAAGACCCGGGACGAGCCAATGTTGTTTTAGTGTATGTGTCGTACTGATTAAAATCTTGTTAACACACATTGTCAACCCTGTCAAACATTTCTGCTTGACAGAGAGACAACAAAAAACAAGCACAAAAACAAAAGCACGAAAACATACATAGAACACAACATACCGATTACAGCATACAACAAAGCAGGAATGCTCTACACGCTAAACGAAACTACTAACTCCGGGATACATAGTTCTATCTTCTCATCGAGGACGAACATGCTGACTGATCTACTCACCGAATCATCTCACTGCGCGACTGTGGTCATGCAGAGGACTGGCCTTGTTGGGGCTCTACTGGAGGACGAAGACTGAGCCAATCTCCATCGTCGTCGTCCGACAACACTATGGGTGGGGATTCGACTACTGGGGTGTGGCTGAAGTTGATCCAAGTAAATGTTGTTGGTGGATCTGGTAAAGAGCCTGGTCGAGGGTGATGGGGGTTGGTCTAGTCCACATCACATGCCGAGAGGGTAACACTAGTTCAGATGGCATGGGGTGAAGAACTTGAGATGCGAATCTACGAGCCTCACGATAAGCTTCCTTGACAACTGGTAATGCATCATTGTCCAGGGTTCTAAATTCGGCAACCATCTTAGAAATCATCATCCCCTGGGAAGTGATATATTGCATCAGGCGAGTGATTGTGGGGTCATCTCCTTGGATAGCGGAAGAAGGTTGCATTCCTTCTTTTGCCACAATGGGGAAAAAGCAGAATTCCCGCCTCTCTGCCACTTGCGGGAACTTGGTTCAGAGGTGAAGGATGGCCTCCACAGCAGCGGCCTGAATAGCCAAATCAGTAGTGGGCATTGATACATCCAAAACGTATCTATAATTTCTGCTTGCTCCATGCCTCTTTTGGGTGATATTGCTATGATATTTATACACTTCCATACACTTTTGATCATATTTGGACTAACCTATTAACTCAGTGCACCCCAGTGCCAGTTTCTGTTTTCGGCTGTTTTTGTATTTCAGGTTTTCACATTACGAGAACTGCCAGGAAAAATCCAGAAAAATTATATAAAAAATCAGCGTTCCAGAACCTACCGTGCGCCCGAAGGACA
>LR738713.1:44970149-45053057 GCA_902687465.1 Secale cereale | reverse complement strand
GGGGGGGGGCGCCTGGGCCCCCCGAGGCTCCTCCGATGCCCCCCTTTGGCATATATCTAAAGCGTCTCCCGAAACCCTCGAAACAGGAACTCTTTTTCGCTATTTCATCTCTGTTCCGCCGCCGCCGCCACTTCCAAGATCGGGAGCACCAGGAGAACCCTTCCCGGCACCCTGCCGGAGGGGAGGATCACCACCGGGAGCTTCTCCACCACCATGGACACCTCCCGGATGAGTTGTGAGTAGTCTCCCTTGGACCATGGGTCCATGACCAGTAGCTATGTGATGTTCTCCTCCCGTTCTTGTGCTTCACTAATTAGTCCTCGTGAGCTGCCCTACATGATCGAGGCACATATGTAATCCTTATGCTGTTGCTATGATGAGTTTGCTGGGATCCGATGGATTATGAGACTATGTTCAGATTGTGTTTGAGTAATATATTTGATTCACCTCTTTTATGTTTATGTTCGTAAGTAATTCTTGCATGTTCTCCGTTGTTATTTATTGCTTTGGCCAAGTAGTAGGTAGTGACTTCAAGAGGGAACGTTATGCTCGATTGTGGGTTCATGCCCCTCGATGACTAGCTTGAGTGACAGAAACATGAGTCTAGGGGATGTGCTATTGCCACAAGGGGGAAAACAACGGTGCTTGTGCCCGCGGGTGCAAGGATTGTTTACTTTACGCAAAGTTCTTTTAATGCAGTTGTTTGTTGCTTTGAGTTTACACTATGGGTGGGGCTCGCAACTTAATACCAGCGAGATGTTCTGGATAGATATCTCAAGGTGGATGATTAGTAGTAGATATTGATGGATTTCGGTCTACTTACTTTGGCGTACCGCCCATGCTTTGAACCTCTACCTTTCTTGCAATGTAATCAGCATTGGTTTGCGCACATGGTCCTGTCAATTGCCCAGCTGTAATTCGTTTACCTCACATAGCTGTTTTATCGTCTTTTGGGAGAGAGACATCACTAGTGAACATCATGAGACTCCGGTCCATATTACCATCATTGATCACATCCGCTATTTACTTTTCCGCTATTTACTTACTATTGCAATTATACCTATCACTATTATCACTTGCGTTTGATCCTTTGTAAACTACAAGGCTGGAGGGATTGGCAACCTCTCTGTACTCGTTGGGAGCAAAGTTATTTGTATCTGTGTGCAGGTCCACGTTGATTGCTAATATCCGGCGCCGTTAGCAGTTGACACCTTCTTGATGAAACTGGGAGTCTATGGGAAATCGATCCTTGGTATTACCAAGGGAAAACTTCTGCTACACTGCATCTCAAACCTTCCACTTGGGGTAACCAACGAGGGGTGAGAAGCCACCTAGCAGGCATGGCTCTGCCCTGAAGAACCAAGGGCTGACCATCTGCTGCGGGACTTGTGCAGATGTACACTCTAGCATCATAGCGGTGAAGGTGAGGGACGGGTGCTGATTGAAACACCAGGTATTCGGGGCTAGCGTTACAGCCAAAGTATTTGCTGAGCATCTCAGTAAGGAGAGGTGGAAAGCCAGGGAGGTTGACGGCAAAGGTGCGGGTCTAAAACTTGGGAGCTTTTAGGGCTCTAGCCATGACTGGAGTGTTGCTAGCTCGGCTTCTTTGCAGGGATATGGCTGACTGAGGAGTAGTGATCCGGCTAGCGAAAAGGGGATTTTATAGGCAGCTATGTGGGGCGTGCCCGCATGGTGTGGCCCCTTACCCTGAAAGGTAAGCGGTGCGCCCGACCAGAAAGGATAGGGGCGCTATTCGTTCTACGAATAACTAGGCGGGGACAGCGGGGTTAGGACGTGTCGATCCCAACTACGCCTCCTGTTGGTTAATAGTGGCCATGCCGGATGCCAGGGCGGGTCAAATCCCTTAGGATCATTACGAGTTAATGGTAGCGGTGATCTAATGGTAGGATAATCTATGCCAGCCTGGCTGCTCTGATACCATGTCCTGTGGCACCCCGATCTGCATGGAGTAGGGGGGCTTCGCACGTCAGCCCAGGATAACACCTGACGCACGACAGGTCCATGATACAGGATTCTAGGTACAACAATATTCATCAAATACATGTGTATATGATTACATCATTGATGCATACAATTATCTGGCATAGCCCTAAGGCTATTTAAATGGCAGCGGAAATCTTGGTTTGGTAGCATAACAACTCTGGCTGGGGTCCACAATCCACATGACTAGCAAGGTTATGGCCTAGCACGACGGATCAAGCGAACCATTCGGGTACGACCTACAAAACTGGCATGACATGCCAGGTCAGTACATTGAATGTTCTTGCAAGACAACCAAATACATAGCATCCAAACAAGCAGAAGACAAAGCAGGAACCAAGCGCATGCAACAACCAGTCTCATATCAATTACTAACATGGCAAGGTATAGATCAACTAGGCTAAACGGTATCATATCATCTACTAACGGGGCAATGACATGGCAGAACAAAAATAGGTTCCTAACATGGCAATAGCCAAACATACCATATCATACCTTCACTTAGCATATCAAACAAAGCATGGCATGGTATCATGAAAGTATGCTGGAAATAAACTACCGATTGTATCCAATGCAGACATAACATGTTAATTTTATGCAACCATCTCTTGTTCTACCGAGGTTCTTTAAATGCAACATAATATTCATGCAATGCAACCCAACTTGTGCACCGAGTCCCTCGGACTCTCTTACCAACGGGTTGCCTCGCAACCGAACGGTGATCACTCACGGATCACAAACGGAACCATACTTGGTTCAACACTGACCGAGACCTCGTCTCGTGATCATATCAAAACATCACCATGACTTCTCACGACCATCTCATAGTCCAAGTCACCACATTCTTGTTACCACATTAATTAACTTTATTATTTGAGTTTTATCCTCCATTTCGACCAAGACCCGATAGTATGACCTACTACGAACTGTGTTGCTATCGATAGACTTTATAACCACTCTGCAAAGGTAGCGCACTATACCCACACCACGGAACCCATGATCTCGTCATCCTATTCGGGTGGACCAACGGCATTCCGATGAAACTGACCTACTGTCATGACACTCTCCCAGCCACTCCGACTCACTCCCCACTAGGCTAGTCCTGGGTGGCCCCGTGTCTACCAAAGACACCAACTACCACCGTCGTGGCCAAACATAAACGGTCCCAAACGGGTACCCGGTACCATAACAACAACAACAGGCACACAAGGCTTATGTTTGCCTACCTGATCAGGGTAGCGCGCGCCCATAACCTTCCCTCTGTGGAGGCACCAGCGAGAGGCACGACAATAGATTGCAGCAAGGCCTTCCCATAAAGGCAAATGTGGTTGCACTGAGAACGTTCGATTTGGTGGCACTATGACTCGATTCCATTGATGACGGAGGAGGTTTGTTATTATTTAGTCATTTTATTTCCTTCTCCATCATCATGAACATGAATGCAACAATGATCATACATCATGCAAATGCTAAAATAAAATATCGAGCTCCTCACGTGAACAACTACAACATAAAGAGCATGACAATACCAAGTACTAGCATATCCACGGTGCATTACAATCATCAAGGCATTTTATAATGATGACATCAAAATAAAGTAGAGTAGTGACATGGCATTATCAATAACAACATTCTAATTAGCATGGCAAAAGAAATCATGAAAACACAAACAGGCATGATAGGCATAATGAAATGACTGCAAACGAAAACGATAAGAAACAACTACAACTACACACACACACAAGGTGCAAGCAACGTCAATATGCAAGTTCGGAGCTCATGATAGGAGGTTGGCTTGCCTGGGGGTCGACAAATACTCCGGGAAGAAGTGGGAAAGGATTGCGGAAAGATTTGCCACAAACAGTTCTCTCTCGGAGGGGGCTTTTTACGGGCAAGGGAAAAATGGTCATTTTCACTGTGTGAAAACATAATTAATATGATACCAACGAAAAGAGTTCAACGAGACGAAGACGTGAGCGTTGGAATCACCTCGATCGGAGTTATGGTTGTCGAGATACGAAAGATTAAAGTTCAGGGTCCTATCGGTGAAGTTTTTCGGCAAAAAGGTCCCTGGAGGAAAGACTGAACGCGCCTTTGGGCTGAATATGTTTTCTGCAAAGACTAACGTATTTTTAGCCAAAGTACAAAGGGAATACGCTTTTCTGAGAGGAAAACATATTCTGATCTGAATAAGAGAGGAAAGGCGTTTTTGAGAAGGGTAGCGTACTCTGGTGAGTACGTCTTCACTAATCTGACGTGGCGGAGCAGGGCCGGCGTTGAGTGGCTGCCAGGTGGGGTCCGCGGGGAGGGGGCCCACTGGTAGGTTTCATTCTTCCTCCTCCCGCTCACCCGTGATGCAGAGAAGAGGCCGGCGGCCTGACGCGGATTCCCGGCAACTCCGGCCATCGCACGAGATGACCGACCTACCCAGATACTCAGGAGGGAGAGGCACATCTCGTGGTGTTTCCAGCTGCCGTCGAGGACCACGAGGGAGGGAGCAGCAAAGCCCACGGCGGAGAGGAGCTTCAGCCGCCGGTGAACCAGGTGCTCCAGTGGGGGATAGGAAGGGCCGAGGCCACGGGGATGCTCTACTAACTCCGGGGGTTGCATAGGTGGTGGAGGAACGACGAGGGGAGGCGCGACATCACTGGACTCGAGGTGGACAGAGACGGCGGCCACGGTGATGGTGGAGGCCAGGGAGGAGCTCCGGAGGCGAGGGAATGGTCTGGGCAGGCGTTTAGGACTCCGAGGGGTTTGGGGCGTGCTTAAATAGCCGCGGGGAGAGCTCGAGGGAGAGGGGAGGAGGTGGCATGCGGCGGGCGACATGTCGGCGTGTCGGCGATGGTGCAGTGTTGTCAGACGCGACCAAGGCTCACGGGAAGTGGCGGGAAGGCAACGAGGAGGAAGCAGACGCGGCGGAGAGGCTCACGGAGACGAGCAACGCTCGCCGATGCGAGGGAGAAGAAGACATAAGTGAGGAAGAAGACGATGGCCACGGTAGCGCACTGTGCGGCCATTGGAACGACTCGCCGGAGAAAAAAAATAGTGGGGGCAGGCGGTCCAGGGGGAAGAGGACGCCGAGGGGGAAGTGTAGGACATTAATGGCGAAGCCATAGCCGGTCGGAGCAACGCTGCCGACGAGAACAGTGGCCAGACCACAGTTTTGGCTGGCTGCCCTCATGGTCACCATGGACAAGGCCCGCTCTGGTGCTCTCACTACTAGGAAAAGGCCTACTAATGGCGCACCAGGTTTGGCCATTAATGGCGCACTACTGGTGTGCCATTAGTACCACGCCATTAGTATTTTTTACTAATGGCGCACCACAGGTGCGCCATTAGTATCTGGTATACTAATGGCGCACCACAGGTGCGCCGTTAGTATAGGGCGCGGTGCGCCATTAGTATGCCTCCCAGGGGGCCATATATACCTAGATGCTTTGGCATACTAATGGCGCACTACATAGAAGTGCGCCACTAGTAAATTTTTTTCAGAAATTGTTTTTTTCAATTTTTTTTTCAATTTTTTTTTTCAAATTTGTTTTCATTTTTTTTTCAATTTTTTTTTCTTTTTTTCTTAGTCTCAGGTCATTATGGCTTAATATGGGGTCAATTTGCTTAATCTCAGGTCAAATCGCACTCTGTGGTCAAACTTCCCATAAGGTCACCCATCCTCACACTACTCCAGCCCGAGCAGGCTTAACTTCGTAGTTCTATCCAACCCCAGCACCAGCTCACTTCACACGCACTTGTTGATATATCTATCATATCAATCCTATTAACCCTTCTTGATGTCTAGGAGTGTGTTATTGTTCATGAGTATGATGAAATTTTGAAAATATATTTCAAACTTCCCGGTCATATTAGTATCATATTTTGGAAAAAAATCTATTTTTTTCGAAAATTTTATAATTTGGCGCACCTAGCAAACGGTGCGCCACTAGTAAGTTTTAAATTTTTTGAATTTTTTTGCCTCTAGATCTTAAAAGCTTTTTAATCCGAGTTCGTATAAAAAACTTTTTAATCCGACTTCGTATGCAAAAGTTATGCCCGTTTTACTAAATTCCCGAGATATTTTGCAAATAAAGTCAAAATTCATATTTGTAAACTTTCCCAACAAGTAGACCACATATCACATGGGAAAATTATTATCTTTTATTTTTTTGACATCTCCATCATTTTCTTTTATTTTTTTCTGAACTGGAAAAGGCGGTCATTACTAGTTTTGAAAAAAATAAAAAAAAATTTGAAAAAATTAGTAAGTTTAACTACTAATGGCGCACCGTGGATGTGGTGCGCCATTAGTAAGTTTAACTACTAATGGCGCACCACTCCCACGGTGCGCCATTACTAGTTTTGAAAAAAAAAATTAAAAAAAATAATAAAAAATTAAAAAAATTACTAATGGCGCACCGTTGATGTGGTGCGCCATTAGTAGTTTAACTACTAATGGCGTACTATCCACTGGTGCGCCATTAGTAGTTTTTAAAAAAATGAAAAAAAAATGTTACTAATGGCGCACCGTTGATGTGGTGCGCCATTAGTATTTGGACACTAATGGGGCACCAACACATGGTGCACCATTAGTATATACTAATGGCGCACCGCATGTCTGGTGCGCCATTAGTAACAATCCTATCTATAGCCCTTTTCCTAGTAGTGTCTACTCCAGGCCAAACCATGTCTACAGTGCAGTCCTTCGAAACTTGAGTGTTACTACGGTAATGAAACGGGCAGGGACAAAGGAAGATGAGTAAAGTAAGCTTCACAAGGTTGCTGTTGCAAACTTGGCCACACTCTAGAGATAAAACCAGAGAGGTTAAAAGGTAAAATTGATGTCTGGTAGACATAGGGTAGCAAGGACTACGGTCCTGGATATTTGGAAGGGATTTGGGCAAATATTTAACATAGCTACAGTGTAATTGTCAAATATGACCCAGAAAATTAATAATGAAGGAGCCCTCACTAAGAGTATTGGATTGGGCTAAAACTTGGCAAAGCTTCCTGATTTGGTCATATGTAGATGCGGCAAAAATATCATACCAATTGGACTTGCCAAAGTGGTACTTGTTTCACCAGCATTACTTCTGACCAAAAAATTAGGAAAATTCTAGGAAAATATTGGCTACATGAATTGAGCCAAAATCTTGGGTAGGTGGGTTATATGGATAGGAGAAGACTTAGGAATATTTTCAGTAATAATGGAGCAAGATAAAATATACTTGCTTCGCAAACTGAAAATTTGGGAAAAAAACAAGAATTGCTCCCGTGCTCACATAGCTCAATGAAATGAGCTAAATTTAGGTGGAGGCTAATGATTTGGAATACTCGAGAGGATGGAAAAGTTTCATCCCATTTGTAAACTCAATAAAGGTACTTCTTTCACAAAGTTGCATTCTGGTCAGAAACTTTGAAAAATTGCACAGGGATCTAGGATGAATGGATTGAGCTCCTCTTTGGTATTCATTGGTTATTTATCAACATTAATCACCCTGCCAAATTGCAGCTCAACAGAAAATAGGAATGATGAACTTCCTTTGCAAAATTTCAGAGAAGGCAGAAACTTGCATTGGATCATGTGCCAAAATTTTGAACTGTGGAACATGAGCTAATGATGGAACTAGTAATTATATAGCAAGGACAATCTCCACAAAATATTTGGTAATTTTCCTTGCCATAAAATGGTACTACCTTTGGAAAATGGCAGAAATGCAATATTGGCTTAAAATAGGAAAATGCAATTTTCCTTATTTGAATGTGACCAATATTTTTACGAGAGCATGGATTAGACATAAACATCAACTCCACCAATTAGCATGAATTTAGGAGATGGCAAGCTATGCCTTTGGATTTTATTCCTCAGAAAGGCAATAAAAGGAATAAATCATAATTAAAAAAATATTGCATGGGACTTAGCAAGATTTTTGCATATCCAAGGTTCAGAAAGATAGGAGGATCTCTAGGAACAATTGGAAGGATCAACAGATCAAGGAAAATGATGGCTCCTTTGTAACCACAAAGGGCATATCCGAATTTAATTTTTTTGGAATTAGGGTTTGAGATGATGTAGATGAGGTCTTGCCCACTGACAAAGACATGAGCAAGGTTTTGAAAGGTTGAAAATGACAAGAAATCCAAGAGTCATCTAGCAAAATCATGAGAAAATTATAAAAAATGATTGCTAGGAAGAAATAACAGGTCAAAAATTGATAATCCAAATTTGGGGCTGTTACACTCCTTGAACTTATCAAAAACCTTTCGCAACAAGTCGAGCTTTGTAGACAATAACATTACCATCGGCGTCAGTGTTCCTCTTAAAGATCCATATATTTTCAATGGCTTGCTGATCATCGGGAAAGTCAACCAAAGTCCACACTTTGTTCTCATACATGGATTCCATATCAGATTTCATGGCCTCAAGACATTTTGCGGAATCTGGGCTCATCATAGTTTCCTCATAGTTCGTAGGTTCATCATGGTCTACTAACATGACTTCCAGAACCGAGTTACCGTACCACTCTTGTGCGGAATGTACTCTGGTTGACCTACAAGGTTCAGTAGTAACTTGATCTGAAGTTTCATGATCATCATCATTAGCTTCCTCACTAATTGGTGTAGGAATCACTGGAACTAATTTCTGTGATGAACTACTTTCCAATTCGGGAGAAGGTACAATTACCTCATCAAGTTGTACTTTCCTCCCACTCACTTCTTTCGAGAGAAACTCCTTCTCTAGAAAGGATCCATTCTTAACAACGAATATCTTGCCTTCGGATCTGTGATAGAAGGTGTACCCAATAGTTTCCTTTGTGTATCCTATGAAGACACATTTCTCCGACTTGGGTTCGAGCTTATCAGGTTGACGCTTTTGCACATAAGCATCGCAGCCCCAAACTTTAAGAAACGACAACTTGAGTTTCTTGCCAGACTAGAGTTCATAAGGTGTCGTCTCAACAGATTTAGATGGTGCCCAACTATCTCTAAAGCATAACCCCAAAATGAAAGTGGTAAATCGGTAAGAGACATCATAGATCACACCATATCTAATAAACTACGGTTATGACGTTCGGACACACCATTACGCTGTGGTGTTCCAGGTGGCGTGAGTTGTAAAACTATTCCATGTTGTTTCAAATGAAGACCAAACTCGTAACTCAAATATTCGCCTCCGTGATCAGATTGTAGAAACTTTACTTTGTTGTTCCGATGATTCTCTACTTCACTCTAAATTCTTTGAACTTTGCAAATGTTTCAGACTTGTCTTTCATCAAGTAGATATACCCATATCTCCTCCAATCATCTTTGAAGGTCAAAAAATAACGTTACCCGCCGTGAGCCTCAACACTCATTCGACCACATACATTAGTATGTATGATTTCCAATAAGTCAGTTGTTCTCTCCATTGTTCCAGAGAACGGAGTTTTAGTCATCTTGCCTATCAGGCATGGTTCGCAAGCACCAAGTGATTCTAAAAGTGCATTAGCATGGAGTTTCTTCATGCGCTGTACACCAATATGACCCAAATGGCAGTGCCACAAATAAGTTGCACTATCATTATCAACTTTGCATCTTTTGGCTTCAATATTATGAATATGTGTATTACTACGATGAGATCCAACAATAAGATTCCACTCATCAAGGGAGCATTACCATAAAATATATTACTCATATAAATAGAACAACCATTATTCTCTGATTTAAATGAATAACCATCTCGCAACAAACAAGATCCAGATATAATGTTCATGCTCAACGCTGGCACCAAATAACAATTATTTACGTCTAAAACTAATCCCGAAGGTAGATGTAGAGGTAGCGTGCCGACGGCGATCACATCGACTTTGGAACCATTTCCCACGCGCATCGCCACCTCGTCCTTAGCTAATCTTCGTTTAATCCGTAGCCCCTGTTTGAAGTTACAAATATTAGCAGCTGAACCAGTATCAAATACCTAGGTGCTACTACGAGCATTAGTAAGGTACACATAAATAACATGTATATCAAATATACCTTTGTTCACTTTGCCATCCTTCTTATCCGCCAAATACTTGGGGCTGTTCTGCTTCTAGTGACCAGTCCCTTTGCAGTAGAAGCACTCAGTTTCAGGCTTGGCTCCAGACTTATGTTTCTTCGCGGGATTAGCAACTGCCTTGCTATTCTTCTTGAAGTTCTCCTTCTTTCCCTTGCCCTTTTTCTTGAAACTAGTGGTCTTGTTAACCATCAACAGTTGATGCTCCTTTTTGATTTCTACCTCCGCAGCTTTGACCATAGCGAAGAGCTCGGGAATTGTCTTCTGCATCCCTTGCATATTATAGTTCATCACGAAGCCTTTATAGCTTGGTGGCAGTGATTGAAGAACTCTATCAATAACATTATCTTCATCAACTTTGCATCCAAGTTGAGTCATGTGATTGTAGTACCCAGACATTCTGAGTAAGTGTTCACTGATAGGACTGTTCTCCTTCATCTTGCAGCTATAGAACTTATTGGAGACTTCATATCTCTCAATTCGGGTATTTGCTTGAAATATTAACTTCAACTATTGGAACATATCATATGCTCCATGACGTTCAAAACGTCTTTGAAGTCCCGATTCTAAGCAGTAATGCATGGCACACTGAACTATCGAGTAGTCATCAGAACGAGCTTGCCAGGCATTCATAACGTCTGGAGTTTGCTCCTACAACAGGCCTGTCACCTAGTGGTGCTTCAAGGACATAATTCTTCTGTGCAGCAATGATGATAATTAATCCTCAAGTTACGGACCCAGTCCATGTAGTTGCTACCATCATCTTTCAACTTAGCTTTCTCTAGGAACGCATTAAAATTTAAGGGAACGGTAGCATGGGCCATTGATCTACAACAACATAGATATGCAAAAACTATCAGGACTAAGTTCATGATAAATTAAAGTTCAAGTAATCATATTACTAAAGAACTCCCACTTAGATAGACATCTCTCTAGTCATCTTAATGATCACGTGATCCAAATCAACTAAACCATGTCGGATCATTGATACTTCTCCAACGTGTCTACTTTTCCAAACACTTTTGCCCTTGTTTTGGACTCTAACTTGCATGATTTGAATGGAACTAACCCGGACTGACGTTGTTTTCAACAGAACTGCCATGGTGTTGTTTTTGTGCAGAAATAAAAAGTTCTCGGAATCTCTTTAAAATCAACGGAGATTTATTTCAGAAAATATAAAAAATAGTGGCAAGAAGATCCACACCTAGGGGCCTACGGGCCGTCCTCGAGGGTGGGGGGCGCGCCCCCCTTCCCAGGGCGCGCCCCTGCCTCGAGGGCAGCCCGGTGCCCCACCGACGTACCCCCAGGTCCTATATATTCCGTTTCGTGGAGAAAAAAATCAGGGAGAAAGCATTATCGCGTTTTACGAGACGGAGCCACCGCCAAGCCCTCATCTCTCTCGGGAGGGCTGATCTGGAGTCCGTTCGGGGCTCCGGAGAGTGGAGATCGTCGCCATCATCATCATCAACCCTCCTCCATCACCAATTCCATGATGCTCACCGCCGTGTGTGAGTAATTCCATCGTAGGCTTGCTGGACGGTGATGAGTTGGATGGGATCTATCATGTAATCGAGTTAGATTTGTTAGGGTTTGATCCCTAGTATCCACTATGTTCTGAGATTGATGTTGCTATGACTTTGCTATCCTTAATGCTTGTCACTAGGGCCCGAGTGCCATGATTTCAGATCTGAACCTATTATGTTTCCATGAGTATATGTGTGTTCTTGATCCTATCTTGCAAGTCTATAGTCACCTACTATGTGTTATGATCCGGCAACCCTGAATGACAATAATCGGGACCACTCCCGGTGATGACCATAGTTTGAGGAGTTCATGTATTCACTATGTGTTAATGCTTTGGTCCGGTACTCTATTAAAAGGAGGCCTTAATATCCCTTAGTTTCCAATAGGACCCCGCTGCCACGGGAGGGTAGGAAAAAAGATGTCATGCAAGTTCTTTTCCATAAGCATGTATGACTATATTCGGAATACATGCCTACATTGCATTGATGAACTGGAGCTAGTTCTGTGTCACCCTAGGTTATAACTTCTACATGATGAATTGCATTCGACGTAATTTCCCATCACCGATCCAATGCCTACGAGCTTTACCTATATTGCTTGTCGCTTATTTACTTTTCCGTTGCTACTATCACAAAAACTACAAAAACACTATCATTACTTTTATTCCCGCTACCGCCACTATCATATTACTTTGCTACTAAAACTATCTTGCTGCAGATACTAAGTTTCCAGGTGTGGTTGAATTGACAACTCATCTGCTAATACTTAAGAGTATTCTTTGGCCCCCCTTGTGCCGAATCAACAAATTTGGGTTTAATACTTTACCCTCGAAAACTGTTGCGATCCCCTACACTTGTGGGCTATCAAGACTATTTTCTGGCGCCATTGCCGGGGATCATAGTTCTATTCTTTAAGTCACTTGGGATTTATATATGTTTATAACTATGAAGAATTTGAAGGACTCAAAAACAAAGATCTTACCCTCAACTACGAGGGGAGGTAAGGAACTGCCATCTAGCTCTGCACTAGATTCTCCTTCTGTTATGAGTAAACTTGCGACACCTACTGCTGCTATTGAATCTGATATGTCGTATGTTCTTGATGATGCTACTTCTGCTATGTATGATGAAACTATCTCTATGCCCGATACTGTGCCACTAGGTAAATTTCTAGAAGAACAAATTGCTAAGGATAGGGAGAGTGCAAATGTTGATGATATTAATGAAAGTGATGATGAAACTACTCCCAATAGATATGAATTGCCTGTTGTGCCTTAGGGTTATGTTATGGATGAAGAAACTGGTAGAGACTTTCTTGCTTGCAATGATAGATATGATCTTAAGAAGTTATTAGCTAAGTTGAAAGAAAAGTCCTTGAATGCTAGAATGAAACATGACCCTGCTTTTGCTACTTCACCTATATGTGTCATTGATAAGGATTATGAATTCTCTGTTGATCCTGAGTTAATTACTTTGGTTGAATCTGATCCTTTCCATGGCTATGAGTCTGAAACTGTTCTGGCACATCTTACTAAGTTGAATGATATAGCCACCCTGTTTACCAATGATGAAAAGATTCGTTACTACTATATCCTTAAGCTACTTTCTCGTTAAAGGGTGATGCTAAGACTTGGTTTAATTATCTTGATCCTGGTTGTGTGCGTAGTCCCCAGGATATGATGTATTACTTTTCTGCTAAATATTTTCCTGCTCATAAGAAACAAGCGGCCTTACGGGAAATATATAGCTTTGCTCAAACTGAAGAAGAGAGTCTCCCACAAGCTTGGGGGAGGGTTCTCCAGTTACTTAATGCTTTGCCTGATCATCCTCTTGAGATGCATGATATACTTGATCTCTTTTATAATGGACTAACCGATGCTTCAAGAGACCACCTGGATAGTTGTGTTGGTTGTGTTTTCAGGGGAAGAACAGTTGAAAAAGCTGAATTACTATTGAATAATATGCTAGCCAATGAGAATAATTGGACACTTCCTGAACCAGCCCCTAAGCCAACTCCGAAGAAAAGAGGTGTTTTATTTCTCAGTTCTGAAGACATGCAAGAGGCAAAGAAATCTATGAAAGAAAAAGGTATTAAAGCTGAAGATGTTAAGAATTTACCGCCTATTGAAGAAATACATGGTCTTGATAACCCGACACAGGTAGTAAAGGTAAATTCTCTTTATAGATTTGATGAAAGTGATATTCCTCTTTATAAGTCTGCTAGCCAATGCTTAGATGAGTTTGACAATTTCATTGTGAAACAAGAAAACTTCAATGCTTATGTTGGTAGACAATTACAACAACGCTCATATGATTGAACGCTGGAGTGATTATCTGTCTAGTGCTAAAGATGAACTGAAACTCATTAGTATACATGCTTCCATGGTCACCACTCAAGTAGAACAAGTACTGAAGGCTTAGAATGATTTGCTCAATGAATTAAATAGTAAGAATAATGACTATGCAGTTAGAGTTGCAACTAGAGGTGGGAAAGTGACTCAGGAATCTCTGTATCCTAAAGGTCACCCTAAGAGAATTGAGCAAGATTCTCAGAGAGCTAATTTAGATACACCTAGTTCTTCTAAGAAGAAGAAAAGGAAAAATGATAGGACTTTGCATGCTTCTAGTGAACCTATAGCTCACCCACCCGAGAATCCCAATGCTATACATGTTTCTGATGCTGAGACACAATCTGGTAATGAACATGAACCTAGTGATAATATTAATGATGATGTTCATGTTGATGCTCAACCTAGCAATGATAATGATGTAGAGATTGAACCTGCTGTTGATCTTGATAACCCAGAATCAAAGAATCAACGTTATGATAAGAGAGACTTTGTTGCTAGGAAGCACGGTAGGGAAAGAGAACCCTGGGTTCAGAAACCCATGCCCTTTCCCCCTAAACCATCCAAGAAATAGGATGATGAGGATTTTGAGCGCTTTGCTAAACTGATTAGACCTATCTTTTTGCGTATGCGTTTGACCGATGTGCTTAAAACCAATCCTTATGCCAAGTATATGAAAGATATTATTACCAAAAAAAGAAAGATACCTGATGTAGAAATCTCCACTATGCTTGCCAATTACACTTTTGAGGGTGGAATGCCTAAGAAATTAGGGGATCCAGGAGTACCTACTATACCTTGCTCCATTAAGAGGAACTATGTTAAAACTGCTTTGTGTGGTCTTGGAGCTAGTGTTAGTGTTATGCCTCTCTCTTTATATCGTAGACTTGACTTGAGTAAGTTAACACCTACTGAAATATATTTGCAATTGGCTGATAAATCAACTGCTATACCTGTCGGTATTTGTGAGGATGTGCCTGTTGTAGTTGCGAATGTTACTATTCTAACGGACTTTGTTATACTTGATATTCCTGAGGATGATAGTATGTCTATTATTCTTGGAAGACCCTTTTTGAATACTGCATGGGCTGTTATTGATTGCAACAAAGGCAATGTCACTTTTCATGTCAATGGTAATGAGCATACAGTACACTTTCCGAGGAAACAACCTCGGGTCTTCAGTACCAATTATATTGGAAAAACTTCAACTATTACTATTGGAGGTTTTGAGTTTCCTATTCCTACTATCAAGAAGGCATATGACATTCTTATTGTTGGGGACATACATATCCCCATTGAGGTAACATAGTGTTACTCGAAAATTCTCCAGTTTCATGTTACTCAGAAAGAGTTTATTAACAAGACCTGATCAACCTTGTCAATAGATTCCTTTTGATGAACATGGGATGGCTGAATCTAGATAGCACAAACCTTCTGCACCCTTCTTTTACTTTCTGTTAATTAGGTTTAATAAAAGAAAAATAGCATTATCTGTCTGTTTCCAGACTTATCCGTGTAATAAAAAAAGCCCAAAAATAAAAGTTCTCCAAATGCCATGAAAATGAATATGATTTTTATAGAATATTTTAAAAAATAAGGCACTGAACACACAGCGAGGGGAGCCAGCACGTGGCCTCGAGGGCACAGGGCGCGCCCCCCTTCACAGGGCACGCCCCCTGCCTCGAGGGCCCCACGTGGCCCCCTCTTTATTTATCCTTCCACCCATTCCCTTCTTCTTCCTCCCAAAAAAATCCCCAGCCAGCTCAAACCCGAGTTCTAGCTCATTTTGCTGCCATTTTCGACCTCTTTGCTCGAAGCACCATTCACCAAACTATTTGGGGAGATTGTTCCTTGGTATGTGACTCCTCCAATGGTCCAATTAGTTTTTGTTCTAGTGCTTTATTTGTTGCAAATTTGTGCTGCTGTGGTGACCTTGTTCTTGAGCTTGCATGATAATTTTTCTTGATCCCAAGTAGTTCTAATGCATGATATAGCCTCTAGGCACTTATAGGAGTTGTTGCTATCATTCTTGTTGAGTTTGGTCAACTTTAATTGGGAGTTACTAAAAGTTTCAGAAAATTTCAGAAAAATGTGTAGGAAAAACTTCCAAGGTGGCCCTTCAAGGAAGCAAGGACCAAGGCTCACGTTCCATGAGCCGGATGATGAACCACCGAGGGATGCTGATGTACGGCCTTGTGAATGGCCGTGAGTTGAATTTATCAGTCAAGCGGGCATCAATGATGAATTCTATGCATATGTGCGTAACGCCGACCTCGAGGACTTCATGCAAGATAAGTGCCTCCAGTACCGTGGCTTAACTGATAGCTTTGTGAGAAGGTTTAAATTTTCATTTTCACGTAATTCTCACACTGTCTTGTTTGATCTATATGATAAATCTTATACCATGGACTTAGAGGATTTTAATGAAGCCTACAAGCTCCCACAGTGGGGCAGTATGAGTGATCCTCGTAAATCTGAATTTAGAGAATTTCTTGCTAGTATTACTGTGGGGGAATCCAAGGACATCACACAAGCCACCACCAGGGGCATACATTTTCCTGCTATTCATTACTTTGCTCTCTTTATCGGTAGATGCATAAATGGTAAAGATGAGGCTTGTCACATGTGTGTCCCTGATCTTAGCGTTCTCAGGAGTGTTGTACTAGGTGATAGGCAATATAATCTAGGAGCTATTGTTGCACGTAGGCTACACCATAATGGTTCTAATGGAGATTTATTTGGTGGGATCTATGCTACCCGCATAGCCCGCTATCTTGGTGTGTCTGTGCACCCTTGTGATAACCCCTTACCTACTGTTTTTTTAGACTGTAATGCTATGGCTAGTCATCGGTTTATAGAGTGGGATAATCAAACTCTCAAATATCAACTAATCTTTAATAGGAAGCATGCCATCCCTATTGTTCTTCCTGCCCCTACTTTGTTTAACTTTCAGGAAAAGGGAAGACACACTATAACTATGGAGGAGGCAAATGCCTATTATAACATGACGGAGGCAAACCGCATTCGAGCTGCAGCTCAGTAGGCAGCAACTGCTGCATCTCATTACGACCCCAACTACAACTTTGGATATCCGTCATGCCAGTACTGGCCATAGACCAACTTAGGCCAAAAGCCTAAGCTTGGGGGAGTACGTGTTTCTCACCGACTTACATTCATGTTCACACACTTATTCTAGTTGTCGGTGCTCACACTCTTTCACTGTACCATCCATGTTTAGTTTAAATTTCTTTTTGTTAGTCTTTTTCTTGTGTCCTAGAAAAACCCAGAAAATCAAAAAATATTAGTTGTAGCTTCTAGCTAGTTTACTTTCTTTGCTTGTAGTAGTAACTAAAAATGAAAACCCAAAAAGATTTCCCATTCTTCTTTTGCTTGTTGGGAGCTTTCCCGTGTAAGTAGGTTCTTTTGTTTTCTTTGGGGGTTAAGAGTAGAATACCATGATTAAAATGCTTATTGGCTCTCATATGCTCTATTGTTGATTTAACTTTGAGCCATAGTACCTTGTCTTCTCTCTTGTATTAAATGTCTGCAGATTCCAGCTTAGTCCAATGCACGTGCACTATTATTATTATCCACACCGTTCTGTCATGCAAGTCAAAGGCAATAAGGATGATATATGATGAACTAATTGAGATGAGAAAAGCTGGTATGAACTCGACCTCTCTTGTTTTTGTAAATATGATTCCTCGTCGTTCTTGATTCAGCTTGTTATGAATGAAACATGTTTGCAATGACAATTAGAGATCATAGCTGCTTATGCCATGCTTAATTAGCTGAGAGTTTATAATGGTTTATCTTGCACGTCAACATGATAATTAAAATGGTTGTGATGTGTTATGGTGGGTGGTATCCTCCTCTGAACGATTTAAGTGACTTGACTTGGCACATGTTCACGCATGTAGTTGAAACAAATCAACATAGCCTTCACAATATTTATGTTCATGGTGATTTATATCCTACTCATGCTTGCATTCATTGTTGATTAATTTTAATGCATGTTTATGACCGTTGTTGCTCTATAGCTGGTCGCTTCCTAGTCTCTTTCTAGCCTTCACCTGTACTAAGCGGGAATACTGCTTGTGCATCCACGTCCATAAACCCCAAAGTTGTTCCATATGAGTCCACCATACCTTCCTATATGCGGTATTTACCTGCCGTTCGAAGTAAATTTGTATGTGCCAAACTCTAAACCTTCAAATGAAATTCTGTTTTGTATGCTCGAACAGCTCATGTATCAACTAGGGTTGTCTATATCTTCCATGCTAGGTGGGTTATTCCCACGATGAGTGGACTCCGCTCATCATTCACGAGAAAATGACTGGTAATCGGGATGCCCAGTCCCATGCCCTAAATCATAATAATTAAACAAAACTTCCCAAGGGCTGTTGCTTGTTTGGACGGTAACCCGTGGTTTCGGCTGGCCGTGGACTGTGCTTGTTGGCTGTTGGGGGAGTATAAACTTTACCATTCTGTTTGGGAACTGCCTATAATGTGCGTAGCATGGAAGATATCGAGATTCTTAGTTGTTATGTTGACAATGAAAGTATACCGCTCAAAATGTTATTCAATCTCTATTTAAAAATCGAGCTCTGGCAGCTCTACAAATCCATGCTTCCCTCTGCGAAGGGCCTATCTATTTACTTTTATGCAGATTCATCACCCTCTTATCAAAGAGAACCAGTAGGAGAGCACCTCTGTCGTTGCATGTATTACTATTAATTTGCATTGAGTATGATCATGACTGGATCTCTTTTACCATGAATTACAATGTCTAGTCAGTCCTTGATCTTTAAAGGTGCTCTGCATTTATGTTTTGCGGTCTCAGAAAGGGCTAGCGTGATACCATCCTGTTATATCATATCATGATTGTTTTGAGAAGTGTTGTCATCTGAGGTTTATTATTATTGCTCGCTAGTCGATTTTGCCATTTATGTGAGTAGGCTTGAGACCTGAAAGTCATTTTGAATGTGGTTAGTTCATGATCTTGTTGAAAACCTGAATGCTAGCTTACATATTTACAACAACAAGAGCAAACAGAGTTTGTTAAAGTTTTTCTTTATCACTTTCATCTTATCAACTGAATTGCTTGAGGACAAGCAATGGTTTAAGCTTGGGGGAGTTGATACGTCTCCAACGTATCTACTTTTCCAAAAACTTTTGCCCTTGTTTTGGACTCTAACTTGCATGATTTCAATGGAACTAACCCGGACTGACGCTGTTTTCAGCAGAACTTCCATGGTGTTGTTTTTGTGCAGACATAAAAAGTTCTCGGAATCGCCTGGAAATCAACGGAGATTTATTTCAGAAAATATAAAAAATACTGGCAAGAAGATAAACACCTGGGGGCCCACGGGCCGTCCTCTATGGTGGGTGCGAGCCCCCATTCCCAGGGCGCGCCCCCTGCCACGAGGGCAGCCCGTTGCCCCACCGACGTACCCCCAGGTCCTATATATTCCGTTTCATGGAGTGAAAAATCAGGGAGAAAGAATTATCGCGTTTTACGAGACGGAGCCGCCGCCAAGCCCTAATCTCTCTCGGGAGGGCTGATCTAGAGTCCATTCGGGGCTCCGGAGAGTGGAGATCGTCGCCATCGTCATCATCAACCTTCCCTCATCAACAATTCCAAGATGCTCACCATCGTGTGTGAGTAATTCCATCGTAGGCTTGCTGGACGGTGATGGGTTGGATGGGATCTATCATGTAATCGAGTTAGTTTTGTTAGGGTTTGATCCATAGTATCCACTATGTTCTGAGATAGATGTTGCTATGACTTTGCTATGCTTAATGCTTGTCACTAGGGCCCGAGTGCCATGATTTCAGATCTGAACCTATTATGTTTCCATGAATATATGTGTGTTCTTGATCCTATCTTGCAAGTCTATAGTCACCTACTATGTGTTATGATCCGGCAACCCCGAAGTGACAATAATCGAGACCACTCCCGGTGATGACCATAGTTTGAGGAGTTCATGTATTCACTATGTGTTAATGCTTTGGTCCGGTGCTCTATTAAAAGGAGGCCTTAATATCCCTTAGTTTCCAATAGGACCTCGCTGCCACGGGAGGGTAGGACAAAAGATGTCATGCAAGTTCTTTTCCATAATCACGTATGACTATATTTGGAATACATGCCTACATTGCATTGATGAACTGGAGCTAGTTCTGTGTCACCCTAGGTTATAACTTCTACATGATGAATTGCATCCGGCGTAATTTCCCATCACCGATCCAATGCCTACGAGCTTTACCTATATTGCTTGTCGCTTATTTACTTTTCCGTTGCTACTATCACAAAAACTACAAAAACACTAGCTTTACTTTTATTGCCGCTACCGCCACTATTATATTACTTTGCTACTAAAACAATCTTGTTGCAAATACAAATTTCCAGGTGTGGTTGAATTGACAACTCAGCTGCTAATACTTAAGAGTATTCTTTGGCTCCACTTGTGTCGAATCAACAAATTTTGGTTTAATACTTTACCCTCAAAAACTGTTGCGATCCCCTACACTTGTGGGTTATCAATCATCACGTGAGATGGAGTAGTTTTCAATGGTGAACATCTTATGTTGATCATATCTACTATATGATTCACGCTCGACCTTTCGGTCTCCAGTGTTCCAAGGACATGTCTGTACATGCTAGGCTCGTCAAATTTAACCCGAGTATTCTTCATGTGCAAACTGTCTTACACCCGTTGTAGTTGAACGTAGAGCTTATCACACCCGATAATCACGTGGTGTGTCAGCATGAAGAACTATCGCAACGGTGCATACTCAGGGAGGACACTTGTACCTTGAAATTTTGTAAGGGATCATCTTATAATGCTACCGCCGTACTAAGAAAAATAAGAAGCATAATAAGATAAACATCACATGCAATCAAAATATGTGACATGATACGGCCATCATCATCTTGTGCTTTTGATCTCCATCTCCAAAGCATCATCATGATCTCCGTCGTCACCGGCTTGACACCATGGTCTTCATCGTAGCGTCTTGGTCGTCTCGCCAACTATTGCTACTACTACTATCGCTAACTCATAGTGATATGGTAAAGCAATTACATGGCTTTTGCAATTCATACAATAAATAAAAAACCATAAGGCTCCTGCCGGTTGCCGACAATTTACAAAACATGATCATCTCATACAATAACGTATAACTCATTATGTCTTGACCATATCACATCACAACATGCCCTGCAAAAACAAGTTAGACGTCCTCTACTTTGTTGTTTGCAAGTTTTTCGTGGCTGCTACGGGCTTAGCAAGAACCGTTGTTACCTACGCATCAAAACCACAATGATATTTCGTCAAGTGTGTTGTTTTAACCTTCACAAGGATCGGGCGTAGTCTCACTCAATTCAACTAAAGTTGTAGAAACTAACACCCGTCAGCCACCTATGTGCAAAGCACGTCGGTAGAACCAGTCTCATGAATGCGGTCATGTAATGTCGGCCCAGGTCGCTTCATCCAACAATACCGACGAATCAAAGTATGACATGCTGGTAAGCAGTATGACTATTATCGCCCACAACTCATTGTGTTCTACTCGTGCATATTATCTACACATATACCTGGCTCATGATCCCACTGTTGGGGAACGTAGTATTTCAAAAAAATCCTACGATCACGCAAGATCTATCTAGGAGAAGCATAGTAATGAGCGGGGAGAGTGTGTCCACGTACCCTCGTAGACCGAAAGCGGAAGCGTTTAGTAACACAGTTGATGTAGTCAAACATCTTCCTGATCCAACGGATCAAGCACCGAACACACATCACCTCCGCAATCTACACACGTTCAGCTCGGTGACGTCCCTCGAACTCTTGATCCAGTTGAGGCCGAGGGAGAGTTTCGTCAACACGATGGCGTGGTGACGGTGTTGGTGAAGTTACCGATGCAGGGCTTCACCTAAGCATTGTGAAAATATGACTGAGGTGTGTAATGATACGTCTCCAACGTATCTATAATTTTTATTGTTCCATGCTATTATATATTATGTTTTGGATGTTTAATGGGCTTTATTATACACTTTTATATTAATTTTGGGACTAACCTACTAACCCAAGGCCAAGTGCAGATTGCAGTTTTTTTTGCCTATTTTAGGGTTTTGCAGAAAAGGAATATCAAACGGAGTCCAAAGGGAATGAAACCTTCGCGAGAGTTATTTTTGGAACGATATCAACACAGATGACTTGGAGTACACGTGAGGGAACGAAGGAGGCGGCCATGAGGGTCCAGTGCATGCCCCATCCTACACGGCGCGCCCCCACCCTCGTGGGCCCCCTCTGGCTCCCCCGATGCCCTCCTTCCTCCTATATATATATCCATGTACCCCGAAAACATCGAGGCAGCAAAGAAAACCCTAATTCCACCCCCGCAACCTTCTGTTCCCATGAGATCCCATGTTGGGGCCTGTTCCGGAGCTCCGCCGGAGGGGGGATCTTCCACGAAGTGCTTCTACATCAACACCATAGCCTCACCATGAGTTGTGAGTAGTTTACCACAGACCTTCGGGTCCATAGTTATTAGCTAGATGGCTTCTTCTCTCTTTTTGGATCTCAATACCAAGTTCTCCTCGGTCTTCGAGGAGATCTATTCAATGTAGTATTTTTGCGGTGTGTTTGTCGAGATCCGATGAATTGTGGGTTTATGATCAAGATTATATACGAGAAATATTTGGTTCTTTTCTGAAATCTTTTATGTATGATTATAATATCCTTGCAATTCTCTTCGAATTATTGGTTTGGTTTGGCCTACTAGATCTATAGTTATTGCAATGGGAGAAATGCTTGGCTTTGGGTTCAATCTTGCAGTGTCCTTTCCCATTGACAGCTGGGGTAGCAAGGCACGTATTGTATTGTTTCCATCGAGGATAAAAAGATGGGGTTTATATCATATTGCTTGAGTTTATCCCTCTACATCATGTTATCTTGCTTAAAGCATTACTCTGTTCTTATGAACTTAATACTCTAGATGCATGCTGGATAGTGGTCGATGTGTGGAGTAATAGTAGTAGATGCAGAAGCTACTAGTGAAACCTATGGCCCCCGGGTCTATTCTCAATATATTAAATCTACAATCTACTTTGCTTTGCTTTATTTACTTTCTGTTCTTATATCCAAAAAATACCAAAAATATTACAATATCCTATCTATCAGATCTCACTTTCGTAAGTGACCGTGAAGGATTGACAACCCCTTATCGCGTTGGCTGTGAAGTTCTTATTTGTTTGTGCAGGTGCGAGGGACTTGCGCGTGGTCTCCTACTGGATTGATACCTTGGTTCTCAAAAACCGAGGGAAATACTTACGCTACTGTGCTACATCACCCTTTCCTTTTCGAGGGAATAAACGCAAGCTCGAGAAGTAGCATGTAACAGTGGTGGGGGGCACCACACACGGCTAAAACAATTTTCTAATTGTGTCTTCTAGGATGCCCCCTGCCCCCGTATATAAATGAGCAAGGGGAGAGGCCGGCCGGCCGCTATAGGCGCGCCCCATGTAGGATTCCTACTAGGAATAGGAATCCTATTCCTAGTAGGTTTACAACAAGGGAAGAGAGGGGAAGGAAGGAGGGGGGGGGGGCGCCGCCTCACCCATTGTCCAATTCGTACTAGGGGGCGCGCGCTACCTCCTGGCCGGCCCTCTCACCTCTAGGGCCCATGGTGGCCCATTAACCTCCCGGGGGGTTCCGGTAACACTCCTGCACGTCGATATTAATCCGGTCACCCCCGGAACTCATCCGATGTCCGAATAAAATCATCCAACATATCATTCTTTATGTCTCGACCATTCTGAGACTCCTCGTCATGTACGTGATCTCATCCGGGACTGCGAACAACCTTCGGTACATCAAAACACATAAACTCATAATACCGATCGTCATGGAACGTTAAACGTGCGAACCCTACGGGTTCGAGAACTATGTAGACATGACCGAGACTCATCTCCGGTCAATAACCAGTAGAAGAACCTGGATGCTCATATTGGTTCCTACATATTCTATGAAGATCTTTATCGGTCAAACCGCATAACAACATACGTTGGTCCCTTTGTCATCGGTATGTTACTTGCACGAGATTCGATTGTCCGTATCATATACCTAGTTCAATCTCGTTATCGTCAAGTCTCTTTACTCGTTCTGTAATACATCATCTCGTGACTAACTCATTAGTCGTCTGCTTGCAAGGCTTATTACGATGTGTATTACCGAGAGGGCCCAGATATACCTCTCCAACACTCGGAGTGACAAATCCTAATCTTGATCTATGCCAACACCACAAACACCTTCGGAGACACCTATAGAGCATCTTTATAATCACCCAGTTACGTTGTGACGTTTGATTGCACACAAGGTGTTCCTCCGGTATTCGGGAGTTGCATAATCTCATAGTCAGAGGAACATGTATAAGTCTTGAAGAAAGTAATAGCAGAAAAAACTAAACAATCATAGTGCTAAGCTAATGGATGGGTCTTGTCCATCACATAATTCTCTTAATGATGTGATCCCGTTGATCAAATTACAACCCATGTCTATGGCTAGGAAACATAACCATCTTTGATTAACGAGCTAGTCTAGGAGAGCCATACTAGGGACACAATGTTTAGTCTATGTATTCACACATGTATTAAGTTTCCGGTTAATACAATTTTAGCATAAATAAATGACATTTATCATGATATACAAGGAAATACAAATAACAACTTTATTATTGCCTCTAGGGCATATTTCCTTCAAAATCATACCAAGGTTAAGGAGTGATTTGGCGCAATGTCTTATCAGTTTCTAGCTAGTGTTCCTACCATCCTTCTTCAATATAATGACACATGTGCTAGTTCATCTAGTCAATGAGATTGCCATTCTGGGCCCTATATTTCTACACAATCTGTTCCCCTTTGAGAGGTCCATGGGAGTCTTAAAGAAATATGTTTGTAACCATGTTAGCCCAGAAGGAAGCATCTCCACGGGCCATCAAACAAAGGAGGTCATTGGGTTTTATCTTGACTTCATTCCTGACCTTAAGAAGATGGGTCTCCCTAAATCACGGTATGAGGGGAGACTTAATGGAAAAGGCATGCTAGGAGCGGACTCAATAATATGTAGGGACGGGCATTCTTGGTCTTAGGCACACTACATAGTTTTAAATAATTCTACCTTGGTGACCCCGTATGTGAATGAACACAAGAATATTCTGAGCTCCAAACACCCAGAAAAGTGTGACGACTGGATTACATGTGAACACATTAGGACTTTCGACAGTTGGTTGCAAACACATCTCATGGGTGACGACATTGTTTCTGATGAGCTGTACTCATTGGCCAGGGGACCATCTTCGACTCTATTTACTTACAAAGGGTACGAGATAAATGGGAATATATTTTACACGATGACCCAAGATCAAAAGAGCACCAACCAAAACAGCGGTGTCCGCTTTGATGCAGCTACCAAGACGCGAAAGGACTCATATTATGGTTACATAGTGGACAATTGGGAACTTGACTATGTACATGATTTTAAGGTCCCTTTGTTTCTGTGTAAATGGGTCAATCTTTGAGGAGGCGGGGTACATGTAGACCCACAGTACCGAATGACAACAATGGATCTGAACAATCTTGGGTACACAGACGAACCATTCGTCCTAGCCAATGATGTGGCGCAGGTTTTCCATGTGAAGGACATGTCTACCAAACCGAGAAAAATAAAAGATAAGGAAGCGAATACATCATACAATGAGCCAAAGCGCCACATAGTTCTTGCAAGAAAAAGAGACATTGTGGGATTGGAGGGCAAGACAGACATGTCTGAATATTATGAAAAGTTTCATGAAATTCCTCCCTTCAAATTTAAGGCTGACCCAAGCACCCTCTTAAATGATGAAGATTATCCATGGTTATGGCGTAATAAGCAAAGGACAAAAGCAAAGAAAAAGTGAAGACTCTCTCTCCACAACTATTATGATGATGCCTTTGATCTAAAATATCACTGCAGTTACATGTGAAGAAAAGAAATTCCTTTTGTAACAGATGAGTTTCCGTATGAAGCCCTGATACTTTGAAAGAGATTGTCCGTTTTTATAGGAAGTCCATCCAGTTTTTGCCGTAACCCTCTCAACTTTTTAGAACATGCTATGTGGGTGAAATGATGATACCATGCCAACTTTCAACCTTTTGAGAGTTCATTTGAAGTGTTTTCCAATTTCAGGGTCATTTAGCTCAAAAACAAATCAGTAAATGCATGAAAATTACCAAATGAAGTCAGAAAGGGTTGAAAATTGATGATGTGGCTTTGAATGGTGCATTTAGAACACACAATAATTCTGGAGTTCAAATAAGTTCAAAAAATGAAACCCCTTTGTAAATAGATGAGTTTTCGTCCGAAACCCTGAAACGTCTTGAGAGATTGTCCGTTTTGTACACAAAGTGCATCTAGTTTTTGCCATAACCCTCTCAACTTTTTATAACACACTATGTGGGTGAAATGATGATACGATGCCAACTTTCAACCTTTCCAGACTTCATTTGTAGTGCTTTTCAATTTCAGGGTCATTTAGCTCAAATAAAATCACTAAATGCATGAAAAATACCAAATCAAGTTAGAAAGGGCTGAAAATTGATGATGTGGGTTTTAATGGTGCATTTAGAACACACACAAAATCTGGAGTTCAAATAATTTCAACAAATGAAATCCCTTTGTAACATATGAGTTTTCGTCTGAAACCCTCATACGTCGAACGAGATTGTCCATTTTGTACACGAAGTGCATCCAGTTTTTGCCGTACCCCTCTCAACCTTTTAGAACATGCTATGTGGGTGAAATAATGATACAACACAAACTTTCAACCTTTTCAGACTTCATTTGTAGTGCTTCTCAATTTCAGGGTCATTTAGCTCAAAAAAATCAGTAAATGCATGAAAAATACCATATGAAGTAAAACAGGGTTGAAAATTGATGATGTGGATTTGGATGGTGCATTTAGAACACACACAAAGTCTGGAGTTCAAATAAGTTCAAAAAAATGAAATCCCTTTTGTAACAGATGAGTTTTCGTCTGAAACCCTGATACGTCGAAAGAGATAGTCCATTTTGTACACGAAGTGCATCCAGTTTTTACCGTAACCCTCTCAACTTTTTAGAACATTCTATGTGGGTGAAATGATGATACCATGCCAACTTTCAATCTTTTCAGACTTCATTTGTAGTGCTTTTCAATTTCAGGGTCATTTAGCTAATAAAATCAGTAAATGCATGAAAAATACCAAATGAAGTCAGAAAGGGTTGAAAATTGATGATGTGGCTTTGAATGGTGCATTTATAACATAGAAAAAGTCTGGAGTTCAAATAAGTTAAAAAATGAAATCCTTTTGTAACAGATGAGTTTTCGTCTGATACCCTCATACGTCGAAAGAGATTGTCAGTTTTATGCACGAAGTGCATCTAGTTTTTGCCATAACCCTCTCAACTTTTTAGAACATGCTATGTGGGTGAAATGATGATACCATGCCAACTTTCCACCTTTTCAGACTTCATTTGTAGTGCTTTTCAATTTCAGGGTCATTTAGCTAAAAAACAGTAAATGCATGAAAAATACCAAATGATGTCAGAAAGGGTTGAAAATTAATGATGTGGCTTTGAATGGTGCATTTAGAACACACAAAAAGTATGGAGTACAAATAAGTTAAAAAAATGAAATCCCTTTGTAACAGACGAGAATTCGTCTGAAACCCTAATACGTCGAAAGAGATTGTCCATTCTGTACACGAAGTGCATCCAGTTTTTCCATAAACCTCTAAACTTTTTAGAACATGCTACGTGGGTGAAATGATGATACCATGCCAACTTTCAACCTTTTCAGACTTCATATGTAGTGCTTTCCAATTTCAAGGTCATTTAGCTCAAAAAATAAGTAAATACACGAAAAATACCAAATGAAGTCAGAAATGGTTGAAAATTGATAATGCGGCTTTGAATGGTGCATTTAGAACACACAAAAAGTCTATAGTTCAAAAATGAAATACCTTTTGTAATAGATGAGTTTTCGTCCGAAACCGTGATACGTCGAAAGAGATTGTCCATTTTGTACAGGAAGTGCATTCAGTTTTTACCATAACCATGTCAACTTTTTAGAACATGATATGTGGGTGAAATGATCATACCACGCCAACTTTCAACCTTTTCAGACTTCATTTGTAATGCTTTTCAATTTCAGGGTCATTTAGCTAACAAAATCAGTAAATGCATGAAAAATACCAAATGAAGTTAGGAAGGGTTGAAAATTGATGATGTGGATTTGAATGGTGAATATATAACACACAAAAAGTATAGAGTTCAAATAACTTCAAAAAATGAAGTCCCTTTGTAACAGATGAGTTTTCGGCCGAAACCCTAATGCATCGAAATATATTGTCCATTTTGTACACGAAGTGCATCCAGTTTTTGCCATAACTCTCTCAACTTTTTAGAACACGCTATGTGGGTGAAATGATGATACCATGCCAACTTTCAACCTTTTCAGACTTCATTTGTAGTGTTTTTCAATTTCAGGGTCATTTAGCTGAAAAAACAGTAAATGCATGAAAAATACCAAATGAAGTCAGAAAGGGTTGAAAATTAATGATGTGGCTTTGAACGGTTCATTTAGAACACAAAAAAAGTATGGAGTACAAATAAGTTCAAAAAATGAAATCCCTTTGTAACACATGAGTTTTCGTCTGAAACCCTGATACGTCGAAAGAGATTGTCCATTTTGTACACTCAGTGCATCCAGTTTTTTCGTAACCCTCTCAACTTTTTAGAACATGATATGTGGGTGAGTTGATGATACCATGCCAACTTTCAACCTTTTCAGACTTCATTTGTAGTGCTTTTCAATTTCAAGGTCATTTAGCTCAAAAAAATAAGTAAATGCATGGAAAATACCAAATGAAGTCAGAAAGGGTTGAAAATTGATGATGTGTCTTTGAATGGTGCATTTAGAACACACAAAAAGTCTATAGTTCAAAAAAATGAAATACCTTTGTAACAGATGAGTTTTCGTCCGAAACCGTGATACGTCGAAAGAGATTGCATATTTTGTACATGAAGTGCATCCAGTTTTTACCGTAACCATGTCAACTTTTTAGAACATTATATGTGGGTGAAATGATGATACCACGTCAACTTTCAACCTTTTCAGACTTCATTTGTAATGCTTTTCAATTTCAGGGTCATTTAGCTAAACAAAATCAGTAAATGCATGAAAAATACCAAATGAAGTCAGAAAGGGTTGGAAATTGATGATGTGGCTTCAAATGGTGAATATAGAACACACAAAAAGTCTGGAGTTCAAATAACTTCAATAAATGAAGTCCCTTTGTAACAGATGAGTTTTCGTCTGAAACCCTGATACATCGAAAGGGATTGTCCATTTTGTACACAAAGTGCATCCAGTTTTTGCCATAACCCTCTCAACTTTTTAGAACATGCTATGTGGGTGAAATGATTATACCGTGCCAACTTTCAACCTTTTCAGACTTCATGTGTAGTGCTTTTCAATTTCAGGGTCATTTAGCTTAAAAAACAGTAAATGCATGAAAAATACCAAATGAAGTCAGAAAGGGTTGAAAATTAATGATGTGAATTTGAACGGTGCATTTAGAACACAGAAAAAGTATGGAGTACAAATAAGTTCTGAAAATTAAATCCCTTTGGAACAGATGAGTTTTCGTCTGAAACCCTGATACGTCGAAAGAGATTGTCCATTTTGTACACGAAGTGCATCTAGTTTTTCCGTAACCCTCTCAACTTTTTAGAACATGATATGTAGGTGAAATGATGATACCATGCCAAATTTCAACCTTTACAGAATTCATTTGTAGTGCTTTTCAATTTCAACATCATTTAGCACAAAAAATAAGTAAATGCATGGAAAATACCAAATGAAGTCAGAAAGGGTTGATAATTGATGATGTGGCTTTGAATGGTGCATTTATAACACACAAAAAGTCTATAGTTCAAAAAATGAAATACCTTTGTAACAGATGAGTTTTCGTCCGAAACCGTGATACGTCGAAAGAGATTGTCCATTTTGTACAGGAAGGGCATCCAGTTTTTACCGTAACCATGTCAACTTTTTAGAACATCATATGTGGGTGAAATGATAATACCACACCAATTTTCAACCTTTTCAGACTTCATTTGTAATGCTTTTCAATTTCAGGGTCATTTAGCTAAACAAAATCAGTAAATGCATGAAAAATACCAAATGAAGTGAGAAAGGGTTGAAAATTGATGATGTGGCTTTGAATGGTGAATATAGAACACACAAAAAGTCTGGAGTTCAAATAAGTTCAAAAAATGAAATCCCTTTGTAACAGATGAGTTTTCGTGTGAAACCCTGATACGTCGAAAGAGATTGTCCATTTTGTACACGAAGTGCATCCAGTTTTTACATAACCCGCTCAACTTTTTAGAACATGCTATGTGGGTGAAATGATCATACCATGCCAACTTTCGATCTTTTCAGACTTCATTTGTAGTGCTTTTCAGTTTCAAGGTCAGTTAGCTCAAAAAATAAGTAAATGCATGAAAAATACCAAATGAAGTCAGAAAGGGTTGAAAATTGATGATGTGGCTTTGAATGGTGCATTTAGAACACACAAAAAGTCTATAGTTCGAAAAAATGAAATACCTTTGTAACAGATGAGTTTTCGTCCGAAACCGTGATACGTCAAAAGAGATTGTCTATTTTGTACAGGAAGTGCATCCAGTTTTTACCGTAACCATGTCAACTTTTTAGAACATTATATGTGGGTGAAATGATGATACCATGCCAACTTTCAACCTTTTCAGACTTCATTTGTAATGCTTTTCAATTTCAGGGTCATTTAGCTAAACAAAATCAGTAAATGCATGAAAAATACCAAATGAAGTCACAAAGGGTTGAAAATTGATGATGTGGCATTGAATGTGAATATAGAACACACAAAAAGTTGGAGTTCAAATAAGTTCAAAAAATGAAATCCCTTTGTAACAGATGAGTTTTTGTCCGAAACCCTGATGCTTTGAAAGAGATTGTCCATTTTGTACACGAAGTGCATCCAGTTTTTGCCATAACCCTCTCATCTTTTTAGAACATGCTATGTGGGTGAAATGATGATACCATTTCAACTTTCAACCTTTTGAGACTTCATTTGTAGTGCTTTTCAATTTCAGGGTCATTTAGCTCAAAAAAATCAGTAAATGCATGAAAAATACCAAATGAAGTCATAAAGGGTTGAAAATTGATGATGTGGCTTTGAATGGTGCATTTAGAACACACAAAAAGTCTGGAGTTCAAATAAGTTCAAAAAAATGAAATCCCTTTGTAACAGATGAGTTTACGTCCGAAACCCTGATACGTCGAAAGAGATTGTCCATTTTGTACACGAAGTGCATCCAGTTTTTGCCGTAACCCTCTCAACTTTTTAGAACCAACTATGTGAGTGAAATTATGACACCATGCCAACTTTCAACCTTTTCAGACTTCATTTGTAGTGATTTTCAATTTCAATGTCATTTAGCTCAAAGAATGAACTAATAGCAAAAAGAATGAACTAAAAATAATCAACTAAAACAAATCTATAATACTCTTCAATAGCAAAAAGAATCAACTAAATATAATTATCATAATGAATTTTTTGTTAGAAACTAAAACAAAATAATCCATTTTTGAATATAAAGATAAAATGTAGTAATATTAAATAGCAGGAAAAAGAATCACTCGAAAAAACAGTAAGTGGAAACAAAAGAAAATAAATAAAGCATAAAGGAAAACAAAAAACTTGAATAAAATGCCACCTACTAGGCCACCACGGCCTGAATACGACTATAAACCCAATCATGGGCCAGGATTCTGGCCCGTAGAAGGCCCAGTAGGCCCACATGCATAGCATAGTGAGATTAGGCCTGTAGGCCTGCAGTTCAGAGGAGTTCGTGAGTGATTAGGTAGCAGAGCTTATAAACAGGTGTGGAGCTCTCTCAACTAGCGAGGTGGGACTAAACTGCCACCTCGCCGCTCTGCAAGGGAATTGGTCCCTGTTCGTGGGACCAACCGGGACCAATGCCACCCTTTGGTCCCGGTTTGTGCCACCAACCGGGACCAATGCCCACCTTTGGTCCCGGTTCGTGCTACCAACTGCGACCAATGGTGTCTGCTTCCCGCCCTTTCGGCTGCTGGAAACTGGCCATTGGTCCCGGTTGGTCGCATGAAACAGGACCAAAGGGTGGCATTGGTCCCGGTTGGTGCCACGAACCGGGACTAAAGGTTGTGATATATAAGGCAATTCAACCACCAATTCAGATTTCCTCCGCTAGTTCCCCCCTTTCTGCCCCGGCGCCAAGAGCTCGACGCCGCCATCGTCGCCATACCCACCATACGCCACCTCCCGTCGTTGCAGGTAATGTTCGTCCCCCCTCTCGCTGCCCCGATCTGTCATCGCCGCCCTAGCCCCCACTCCCCCTGCTGCCCTGGCCGCGTCCAACTCTGGCGCCGCCCCAGCCCCGGCCAACTTCGCCGTCGCCCCGCCTCGACGCCGATGCCGCCCGCGCTCCGGCCACCCCGACACCGATGGCCCTCTGATTTTTTTCATATATGTATGTTCATATGCAAAATGTATGTTCATATGCAAAATATGCAAAGAATGTGCAAAGATGATGATGATATATGAAATTTTCCAAAGGATGAATTTATACAAAAGTTATAATTTTCTTATACAAAGATGATGATGATGATGATATATATGATGATTTATGCAAACGTTAGAATTGTTTTATGCAAAGGTGACCATGATATGATGATATAATGATATATGAAATTTGCCAACGGAGGAATTTGGAAGATGCAAGAACTAGAGATGTTGAAACATGTTAGAGGCTGCACCCAATTCAACTTCTTCAATCTTTTGGTTGCATTAATAGCTTTAGTCATTTGCGAGCTTATTGTGATTGCATTCCTATTAATTGGATCGTTCATTGATAACCCATAAGTGTAGGGGATTGCAACAGTTTTCGAGGGTAAATTATTTGACCCAAATTTATTGATTCGCCACAAGGGGAGCCAAAGAACACTCTTAAGTATTAGCAGCTGAGTTGTCAATTCAACCACACCTGGAAACTTAGTATTTGCAGCAAGATTGTTTAGTAGCAAAGTAATATGATAGTGGTGGTAGCTGCAATAAAAGTAACGACAGTGTTTTTGTAGTTTTTATGATAGTAGCAACGGAAAAGTAAATAGGCAACAAGCAATATAGGAAAAGCTCGTAGGCATTGGATCGGTGATGGGAAATTATGTCGGATGCAATTCATCTTGTAGAAGTTATAACCTAGGGTGACACAGAACTAGCTCCAGTTCATCAATGCAATGTAGGCATGTGTTCTGAATATAGTCATACGTGCTTATGGAAAAGAACTTGCATGACATCTTTTGTCCTACCCTCCTGTGGCAGTGGAGTCCTATTGGAAACAAAGGGATATTAAGGCCTCCTTTTAATAGAGTACCGGACCAAAGCATTAACACATAGTGAATACATGAAGTCCTCAAATTATGGTCATCACTAGGAGTAGTCCCCGATTATTGTCACTTCGGGGTTGCCAGATCATAACACATAGTAGGTGAATATAGACTTGGAAGATAGGATCAAGAACACACATATATTCATGGAAACATAATAGGTTCAGATCTGAAATCATGGCAGTCGGGCCCTAGTGACAAGCATTAAGCATAGCAAAGTCATAGCAACATCAATCTCAGAACATAGTGGATACTATGGATCAAACCCTAACAAAACTAACTCGATTACATGATAGGTCCCATCCAACCCATCACCGTCCAGCAAGCCTATGATGGAATTACTCACGCACGACGGTGAGCATCATGGAATTGGTGATGGAGGAAGGTTGATGATGACGATGGCGGCGATCTCCACTCTCCGGAGCCCCGAACGGACTCCAGATCAGCCCTCTCGAGAGAGATTAGGGCTTGGCGGCGGCTCCGTCTCGTGAAACGCGATAATTCTTTCTCCCTGATTTTTTTCTCCCCGAAAGTGAACTTATAGGATCTGGGGATACGTCGGTGGAGCACCAGGGGGCCCACGAGGCAGGGGGGCGCGCCCCCACCCTCGTGGACAGGGTGTGGCCCCCTGGTTTGGTTCTTCTTGCAGGTATTTTTTATATTTTCCGAAATAATTCTCCGTGGGTTTTCAAGCGATTCCGAGAACTTCTTTTTCTGCACATAAACAACACCATGGCAGTTCTGCTGAAAACAGCGTCAGTCCGGGTTAGTTCCATTCAAATCATGCAAGTTAGAGTCCATAACAAGGGATAAAGTGTTTGGAAAAGTAGATACGTTGGAGACGTATCAACTCCCCCAAGCTTAAATCTTTGCTTGTCCTGAAGCAATTCAGTTGATAAACCGAAAGTGACAAAGAAAAATTTGACAAACTCTGTTTGCTCTTGTTGTTGTAAATATGTAAGCTAGCATTCAGGTTTTCAACAAGATCATGAACTATCCACATTCACAATAACTTTCAGGTCTCAAGACTACTCACATCAAAGGCATAATCAACTAGCGAGCAACAATAATAAACCTCGGATGACAACACTTTCTCAAAACAATCATGATATGATATAACAAGATGATATCTTGCTAGCCCTTTCTGAGACCACAAAACATAAATGCAGAGCACCTTTAAAGATCAAGGACTTACTAGACATTGTAATTCAAGGTAAAAGAGATCCAGTCATGATCATACTCAATGCAAATTAATTGTAATACATGCAACGACAGAGGTGCTCTCCTACTGGTGCTCTTTGATAAGAGGATGATGAGTCTGCATAAAAGTAAATAAATAGGCCCTTCGCAGAGGGAAGCAGGGATTTGTAGAGGTGCCAGAGCTCAATTTTTATATAGAGATGAATAAAATTTTGAGCGGTATACTTTCATTGTCAACATAACAACCAAGAATCTTGATATCTCCCATGCTACTCAAATTATAGGCGGTTCCCAAACTGAATGGTAAAGTTTATACTCCCCCAACCACCAACAAGCACACTCCACGGCTAGCCCGAAACAACGGGTACCGTCCAAACCAGCAACAGCCCTGGGGGAGTTTTGTTGAATTATTATGATTTTGAGCATGGGACTGGGCATCCTGATTACCAGCCATTTTCTCATGAATGATGAGCGAAGTCCAATCATCATGAGAATAACCCACCTAGCATGGAAGATATAGACAACCCTAGTTGATACATGAGTTATTCGAGCATACAAAACAGAATTTCATTTGAAGGTTTAGAGGTTGGCACATACAAATTTACTTGGAACGGCAGTATTCCCGCTTAGTACAGGTGAAGGCTAGAAAGAGACTGTGAAGCGACCAGCTAGAGAGCAACAACGGTCATGAACATGCATTAAAATTAATCAACAATGAATGCAAGCATGAGTAGGATATAAATCACCATGAACATAAATATCGTGGAGGCTATGTTGATTTGTTTCAACTACATGCGTGAACATGTGCCAAGTCAGATCACTTAAATCGTTCAAAGGAGGATACCACCCCATCATACCACATCACAACCATTTTAATATCATGTTGGCACGCAAGATAGACCATTATAAACTCTCAGCTAATTAAGCATGGCATAAGTACCTATAATCTCTATTTGTCATTGCAAGCATGTTTCATTCATAACAAGCTGAATCAGGAACGATGAACTATCATATTTACAAAAACAAGAGAGGTCGAGTTCATACCAGCTTTTCTCATGTCAATTAATTCATCATATATCGTCCTTATTGCCTTTCACTCGCACGAGTGAACGGTGTGGATAATAATAATAGTGCACTTGCATTGGACTAAGCTGGAATCTGCAGACATTTAATACCAGAGAGAAGACAAGGTAATATGGCTCAAGGTTAAATCAACAATAAAGCATATGAGAGCCACTAAGCATTTTCAATCATGGTCTTCTACTCTTAACCCCCCAAAAAAGAAAAGAAACTATTTACATGGGAAAGCTCCCAACAAGCAAAAGAAGAACGGGATATCTTTTTGGGTTTTTATTTTTAACTACTACTACAAGCAAAGAAAGTAAACTAGCTAGAAGCTACAACTAATATTTTTTTGTTTTTCTGGGTTTTTCTAGCACACAAGAAATGGAAACTAAACATGGATGGTACAGTGAAAGAGTGTGAGCACCGACAACTAGAATAAGTGTGTGAACATAAATGTAAAGTCGGTGAGAAACACGTACTCCCCAAGCTTAGGCTTTTGGCCTAAGTTGGTCTATTGCCAGTATTGGCCTGACGGATATCCAAAGTTGTAGTTGGGGTTGTACTGAGATGTAGCAGCCGCCGCATGTTGAGCTGTAGCTTGAAGGCGGGCTGCCTCCGTCATGTTATAATAAGCATTTGCCTCCTCCATAGTTATAGTGTATCTCCCTTTTGCCTGAAAGTTAAACAAGGTGGGGGTAGGAAGAACAATAGGGATGGCATGCTGCCTCTTAAAGATTAGTCGATATTTGAGGGTTTGATCATCCCACTCTATAAACCCGTGACTAGTCATAGCATGGCAATCTAAATGAGCAAGAGGTAAAGGTTCATCATTCTCGGGCACAGGCACACCAAGACGGCGGGCTATGCGAGTGGCATAAATCCCACCAAATAAATCTCCATGCAACCCATTATGGTGTAGCCTACGTGCAACAATGCCTCCCAAGTTATATTGTCTATCACCTAGTACAGCACTCCTGAGAACACTAAGATCAGGGACACACATGTGGCAGGCCTCATCCTTACCGTTTATGCATCTACCGATAAAGAGAGCAAAGTAATGAATAGCAAGAAAATGAATGCTCCCTATGGTAGCCTGTGCGATTTCTCTAGATTCCCCCACAGTGATACTAGTAAGGAAATCTCTAAATTCAGATTTGCGAGGATCACCCATACTGCCCCACTGTGGAAGCTTACAAGCATCATTAAAATCCTCTAAGTCCATGGTGTAAGATTTATCATATAGGTCAAACAGGACAGTGTGAGAATTACGTGAAGATGAAAATTTAAACCTTCTCACAAAGCTATCAGTTAAGCCACGGTATTGAGGGCACTTATCTTGTATGAAGCCCTCAAGGTCAGCGTTGCACACGTATGCGTAAAATTCATCCTTGATGCCAGCCTGATCCATGAAGTCATCTGATGGCCATTCACAAGGCCACACATCAGCATGCCTCGGTGGTTCATCGTCCGGCTCACGGAACGCGAGCCTAGGTTCTTGCTTCCTTGAAGAACCACCTTGGAAGTTTTTCCTATGCATTTCTCTGAAATGTTTCTGAAATTTTTAGTAACTCACAATAGAAGTTAACCAAACTCAAGAAGAATGATAGGAACAACTCCTATAAGTGCCTAGAGGCTATATCATGCATTAGAACTACTTGGGACCAAGAAAATTTGACATGCAAGCTCAAGAACAAGGTCACCATAGCAGCAAAAATTTGCAATAAATAGAGCACTATAACAAAAACTAATTGGACCAATGGAGGAGTCACATACCAAGGAACAATCTCCCCAAACAGTTTAGCGAATGGTGCTTTGAGCAAGGAGATCGAAAATGGCAGCAAGATGAGCTATAACTCGGGTTTGAGCTGGTTGGTGATTTTTTTGGGAGGAAGAAGAGGAGCATGGGTGCAGGAATAAGTTGGGGGGCACGTGGGGCCCATGCGGCAGGGGGGCGCGCCCTGGGCCCTCGTGGACAGGTGCTGGCTCCCATTTCTGTGTGTTCTGTGCCATATTTTCTGAAATATTCTAGAAAAAAAATCATATTTCATTTTCATGGCATTTGGAGAACGATTATTTTTGGGATATTTTTTTATTTTTACAGATAAGTCTAGAAACAGACAAAAAATAATATTTTTCTTTTATTTATCCTAATTAACAGAAAGTAAAAGGTGGGTACAGAAGATTGTGCTATCTAGATTCACCTATCACATGCTCATCAAAAGGAATCCATTAACAAGGTTGATCAGGTCTTGTTAATAAACTCTTTCCGAGTAACATGAAACCGGAGAATTTTCGAATAACACTGGTTACCTCAATGGGGATATGTATGTCCCCAACAATAAGGATGTCATATGTCTTCTTGATAGTAGGAATAGGAAACTCAAAACCTCCAATATTAATAGTTGAAATATTTCCAATATAATTGATACTGTGGACCTAAGGTTGTTTCCTCGGAAAGTGAACCGTATGCTCATTACCATTGACATGAAAAGTGACATTGCCTTTGTTGCAATCAATAACAGCCCATGCAGTATTCAAAAAGGGTCTTCTAAGAATAATAGACATACTATCGTCCTCGGGAATATCAAGTATAACAAAGTCCTTTAGAATAGTAACATTTGCAACTACAACAGACACATCCTCGCAAATGCCAACAGGTATAGCAGTTGATTTATCAGCCATTTGCAAATATATTTCAGTAGGTGTCAACTTACTCAAGTCAAGTCTACAATATAAAGAGAGAGGCATAACACTAACACCGGCTCCAAGATCACACAAAGCAGTTTTAACATAGTTTTTTCTTAATGGAGCAAGGTATAGTAGGTACTCCTAGATCTCCTAATTTCTTAGGTATTCCACCCTTAAAAGTGTAATTGGCAAGCATAGTGGAGATTTCTACTTCAGGTATCTTACTTTTGTTGGTAATAATATCTTTCATATACTTAGCATAAGTGTAAGTGCATCTAGTGCCACCCCTAGTTGGTTTTGAAGTATTGACGATGAACCTGGTTGAGGGACTAATGTGTTTGTGAGAATTGCAGGATAACACATGTAGTAGTCCCTCATTGATTCGGTTTACCTACCGGAGACGATCCCTAAAAATGTATGAAGACATTGACATCAGTGGTGGTATATGAAGATAATCCTATTGAACACTATGACAAGAGAAGACATTGTGTGAAGACTATGGAGAGTGAAGACTTAGACGTTTCGTTGTTTCGTTTTCTTCTTTGATGAGTCATAGGAACCACCGTACTGTTAAGTGGGGTCCAAGTGATCTAAGTCAGAGTGACTGAAGTGATGCTCAACCAAATCCTATGTCTTCGAGCGAAGACAATGAGAGCAAATCTTATCCAGAGTTGGATGAGTCATCCTTACTTGTAGCCCAAGTAAAGTTGTCGTGTGAGTGTTTGAAATCTGACCGTTGGAACACGTGTCAGTTCCTTAGTGACCTAGGGTCACGTCGGATACATCAGGTCGGGTTGCCTAGTGGCTATAAATAGCCCACCCACTACACCATAAATTGGTGGCTTCTTAGAGTTATTATACGGCTTTTGTCGTTTGAGAGCAACCCACCTCCGAAGCTTTTGAGAGAGAAATCCTTGCGAGGATAAAGACAAAACACCCAGAGCCAAAGAGTGTTAGGCATCACTGAAGTCTTTCTGGCTGTGTGACCTGAAGACTTATTACACTTGAGGACTGTGTTTCCTCTAGCCGGTTAGGCGTCGCGTTCTGAGCATCCAAGAGTCATTGTGGATCGCCGGTGAACGAAGTCTGTGAAGGTTTGGAAGTCTACCTTGAAGACTTACCAGAGTGATTGGGCGAGGACTAGCTAGGTGTCCTTAGCTCAAGGGGAATAAGGTGAAGACGCGGTCTTCTGAGTTAAATCTCAGCCTCCCTAACCAGACGTACAGTTGTCACAGCAACTGGAACTGGTCTAACAAATCACTGTCCTCCCCGAGCTACTGGTTCTATCCTTTCCTTTCCTTTACTTACTATCTTATGTTGTGAAGTCATTGCCTGCTTGCCTTATCTGATTGACTTCACTGAGTATCTACTTGTTGTGCTTGGCTTCATTCCTTCTTCCATCTTGATCCCTACTGCCTAGCTGCTATTAGTCCCCGTGCTTTCACTTCATTGAATACATGACTATGGCTTATCTAGTGTAGTCTACTTTCCGCTTCATACTAATAGGATTGAGTTTATGTTTTGTCTTCAAAACTATCATGTTTTGAAGCATTTCATAAAAATCTCCTATTCACCCCCCTCTAGTTGATATACTGCACTTTCAATTGGTATTAGAGGAAGGTACTCCCTTGTTCTGTGTTATCCGATTTAACCACCTGGAGTTTTAGCTATGTCGACCGCAGGATTGAAGACAGTGTCTTGCCCCATGTTTGACGGTCACGAGTATCCCAAGTGGAAGGCCATGATGAAGAAACGCCTCATGGCGATTAATAGTGAGATGTGGACCGTCACTGAGATTGGTCTTACCGATCTATGCAAGAGGGCCGTAGCTGATGACATTCGCAAGTACACTCTTCTCAACCTCACAGCGAACGACGTCATCTGCTCCTGTCTGTCTCAAAATCAGTTCAGGAACATCATGCATCTCGATCATGCGAAGCTTATCTGGGACCGTCTCTCTGAAGTCTATGAGGGTCATCGAACTCGTGATGATTCCGGGTTTGAGGATTTCAAAGAATCTCTCAAGACGATGACTTTCGATCTAGAACCATCATCCTCTGCACCATGTCTTATGGCGAAAGGTGCCAAGGTAACCGAATGCTATCCATCTGAGTCTAGTGATGATGAATCTGGACCCAGCTATGTCAAACTTGCTTCCCTTGCCACTAAACAACAAATTTCGTTGCAAAAGGCTCAAAAAATGCTTAATAAGAGCAATGATATGTTGGGTGAAGAAATGGATCAGTCGAAAAACTTAGCTGAAAGTGTTCAGAGACTTCAGGCTAAGTTAACCACGCTTCAAAGTCATCATAACACTCTCTTATCTGATCATGAAAAGCTAAGAGTATGTTATGAAGATCTTCAGAAGGAGCGTGATTCACTACTTGCTCAACAGATCAGTGCTTCTGAGGAAGAGTTTGAACCACCATGTTTAAAATGAATTGAGCGTGATAACGCTACATCTGTTGCTGAATGTTCTACTGCTGCCACTGTTGAAGTATCTTCAACTACTGATGTGGTAACTAACCCCTCTGCTGAGGATACCACTACTATTGCTGATGAAAATGCTAGGTTGAAGACTTTGCTTGAAACAGGGATGTACAAAAGCCTCAAAGGGCATCAGACTCTATGTGATGTCCTCAAAAAGCAGATACTGAACCGAAACCCTAGGAAAGAGGGTGTTGGGTTCGACAGGAAAATGAATGTTGATGGTTCATACTTGAAGCCTGAGCAGTATCCCATAACCACATGGGTTGCTACAAAGGAACCTTCAGTGGATCCATCTACCCTATCTGGCTTCACTTGTGCTAATCCTCTTATCATTGATGAATCCTTTGATGCAAACAATAAACTGTTTAAGAATCAAAATGGTGAAGTGTTTGCCAGGTACATTGGTACTAACTGCAGGAACGGGCCACCTATGAAGAAGATCTGGGTACCCAAAGGTTGTCTTGAGAAACTTCCAGCAAACGTCATCATGACACCTGTTGGGAAGAAGACAAACCCCAGACCAAAGGCTTCATATGGTCCCAAGGCTTCATACAGATAAAGGACTCACCTGAGTCACCCTAACGCGAATGTTTTGCAGGGAAACCATACTCAGACCCATGAATATGAGCGTGTTTCTTCAAACCGCTATATTCATAAAGCAAAGAATTTTTCTGCCTATTCTTATCAGTATTATTCTCCTCCTGCAAGATTATTTGCTAGGGCTCCAAAGCCAAAATTCTCAGATGCTGCTCTTAGACTCATTGCTTCTAAGCCACCCCTGAAGATGTGGGTGGTTAAGAAGAACTAAATTTCTCTTACAGGGAAAGGTCTCCAGCCAAAAATCAAAGGCATCTGATGCTATTGCTGGGGACCTAAAACACTTGTAGGGCACAAGATCAAATGCACAAAATGACTTACTGCTCAAACTGCGCATGAATCACTTGCTAAACATCTTATCAGTCCTAACTTGGGTCTAAGCTTTCATAATCCACTTATACGTCAAATGTTTATGCTTCATAATGGCTTGTGGTGAAGCCTATCCTCCTAACTACATTGTAGGGAGTGACACCAAAGTCTTCAGAATGGAATATGGATAGCGGATGCACAAATCATATGACTGGAGATCGAAATTTTCTCATGGACTCAACCTTACGTCCATCTAACAAGAGTCACATCACATTTGCTGATACTGGTAAAAGCAAAGTGTTGGGTCTAGGTAGAGTTGCAATCTCAAGAGATCAGCACATGGATAAAGTCATGCTTGTTGAATCTCTTGGTTTCAACTTAATGTCTGTCTCAATGCTTTGTGACCTAAACATGATTGTGATCTTTGGTAAATTTCGTTGCCTTGTACTAATGGAACCTGACAAGTCTTTAGTATTTGAAAGATACAAAAAAGGTGATCTGTATATGGTAGATTTCTCAGCTGGACCGCAGATGGCCGTATGTCTTCTAGCAAAAGCTTCTGAGTGCTGGCTCTGGCATCGGAAGCTGGGACATGCCGGCATGAGGAACTTGCACACTCTCGCAAAGAAGAAGCATGTCGTAGGCATCGAGGAAGTCAAGTTCAAGAAAGATCAACTATGTGGTGCCTGTGAAGCTGGGAAGATGACTACAGCCAAGCATCCCTCAAAGACAATCATGACGACATCTAAACCCTTCGAGCTGCTTCACATGGACTTATTTGGCCCTACTCACTACTCCACGTTCTCTACCACAGCCTGTCTCTATGGCTTCGTCATTGTTGATGATTATTCAAGATACACATGGGTGCACATAATACTCTACAAGACTGAAGTGCAAGATGTCTTCAGACGCTTCGCCAACCGTGCCATGAACAACTATGGCGTCAAGATCAAGCATATCAGAAGTGACAATGGCACTAAGTTCAAGAACACTGGCCTTGATCTTTATTTGGATACGATGGGAATCACTCATGAATTCTCAGCCCCGTATACACCTCAGGAAAATGGGATCGTTGAGCGCAAGAACAGAACTCTAATTGAGATGGCTCGAACGATGCTCGATGAATACAAGACACCAAGAAGGTTCTGGCCCGAAGCTATTGATACTGCATGCCATATCATCAACCGTGTTTATCTTCACAAGCACCTGAAGAAAACGTCCTATGAACTCCTCACTGGAAAGAAGCCTAACGTATGTTACTTCAGAGTATTTGGAGCTAAGTGCTGGATCAAGGATCCACATCACAAGTCAAAGTTTGCACCGAAAGCACATGAAGGCTTCATGCTCGGATATGGAAAGGACTCACACTCCTACAGATTCCTCAACATCTTTCTCTATAAAATAGTTGAAACTGTGGATGTGCGGTTTGATGAGACAAATGGTTCACAAAGAGAAACCCTACCAAATGTGCTAGATGAGGCTTCACCAAATGAATCTATCAAGCTAATGGGAACCGGTGAGATCATGCCTTCTGAAGCACAACCTGAAGAGGAACTCATCATCTCTGCTCCAAATCAACCTGACAACAATGCTCAGTCCGAAGACAACCCTCCTAACGATGACAATGTACAACAAGAGCAAAATCTTCGTCCAGCTCATCCTCGTGTTGCAAATGAAGTACAAGTTGAGAAGATAATTGACAGCATAAATGCTCCTGGTCCACTTACTCGTTCAAAAGCAACACAACTAGAAAATTTCTGTGGGAATTATCATTTGTATCAATATCTGAACCCAAGAAAGTGGCCGAAGCTTTTATGGAACCCGAATGGATTCAAGCAATGCAAGAAGAGCTTCAACAGTTTGAGCTGAACAACGTATGGGAACTTGTCAAGCGTCCTAACCCTCGCAAGCACAACATAATAGGCACAAAATGGATCTATCGCAACAAGCAAAATGAGCATGGTCAAGTGGTCAGAAACAAAGCTCGTCTCGTTGCTCAAGGATACACTCAAGTCGAAGGGATTGACTTCGATGAAACATTTGCTCCTGTGGCTAGACTTCAAGCTATTCGTATACTGCTAGCCTATGCAAATCATCACAACATACTTCTGTATCAAATGGATGTAAAGAGTGCCTTTCTCAATGGAAGGATTGAAGAAGAGGTGTATGTTGCATAACCACCTGGCTTTGAAGATCCAAAACGTCCTGATATGGTATACAAACTCAACAAGGCACTGTATGGCCTCAAACAAGCGCCTCGTGCTTGGTATGACACACTCAAACACTTCCTGAAGAGCAAAGGATTCAAACCTAGATCACTTGATCCCACACACTTCACGAAGACATATGATGATGAACTATTTGTCTGCCAAATCTATGTGGACGACATTATCTTCGGCTGCACTGACAAAAGATACAGTGATGAGTTTGGTCACATGATGCAAGAGCAATATCAGATGTCCATGATGGGTGAGCTGAAGTTCTACCTTGGTCTTCAAATTCATCAGCAAAGCAACGTCATCTTCATATCTCAAGAGAAGTACCTTAAATACTGCCTGAAGAAGTTTGGAATGCAAGACTGCAAAGGGTACTCGACGCCAATGGTAAAGAGTTTGATCAACAGGTATACCGCACCATGATTGGTTCTTTGCTTTATTTATGTGCATCTAGGCTAGATATTATGCTTAGTGTTTGCATGTGTGCTCGATATCAAGCGGCACCAAAGGAGTCGCATCACTTAGCTGTGAAGCGAATACTTCGATATTTGGCTTACACCCCAACACTAGGATTATGGTATCCAAAGGGCTCAGAGTTTGATCTAGTTGGATTCTCAGATTCTGATTATGTTGGTGACAAAGTTGATCGCAAGTCTACATTAGGCACATGTCACTTTCTAAGACGATCTCTTGTCTGTTGGTCTTCAAAGAAGCAAAACTGTGTATCACTCTCCACTGCTGAATCTGAATACATTGTTGCTTGATCTTGCTGCGCTCAGCTTCTCTGGATGAAGCAAACGCTCAAGGACTATGGCGTCCATCTGAAGCATGTGCCACTCTACTGCGATAATGGAAGCGCTATCAAGATTGCCAGCAACCCAGTTCAGCACTCGAAGACAAAGCACATTGAAATTCGTCATCACTTTCTCAGAGATCATGTCATGAAGGAAGATATTGATATCATACACGTCAACACTGAAGAGCAACTGGCAGATATCTTCACAAAGCCCTTGGATGAGAAAAGGTTTTGCAAGTTGCGGTGTGAGCTAAATATCTTAGAATCCTCAAATGTTCTGTAATGAGGCACACATCCTAACACTTATGCATATTGATGACTTAGATGTGCAACACACGAAGTAAAGTATATCTTCAATCAATGAAGACTTACATTCTAAGTGTGAGTACATCAACACGGAATTTGACTTCGGAGCCACGATAATTATGCGCCGTGTCTGGGTCTAATACTTCCTATACGGTGGGTAACACCACCACCAAATCTTTGTTTGAAGTGTTTCTCGTGGCATTACATTTGCAAAGTCTTCGCACTTGGTTTATCTTCATATAGGATATATATATAGAGATAGAGTTGTGTTCTGTCCTCTACAGCATTCACTTATAGCTATGTCTTCCTATTTGAATCTTTTGAACTAAGTGAATGTGATCGGACCCTAACCTCTCTATGCTTTCCCAACTCACACTCTGTTTGTCCAAATCATATGCATTCTGTTGGAACTGTCGAATATCTTCTCTGCGTCCTTGTCAGCAGAAGATACGGAGACAAACTTTAAATCTGATTTAAATGCTCCATCCTTGATGCCCGAAATCCGGAGAAGCCGGAACGACCACTCCGACAGTCCTGGTGTACGTGGGATTGTGGGACAACTCCCAATGCGTTACATGACCGCCATGTGTCCCTCATATGTGAATCACCAGGGGCACCTGCGTAATTGCGCTGTGCCGTCTCCCATGCTTATAAATGCACGTCCCATCATGGTCAAAAGTTCTTCTACCACCTCTCCACCTCGACCAACCCTAGCGCCTTCGCTAGCTCTCGACGACGCCGGCGACAAAGCGCTTTGCTGCCGCAACCTCGTCGACGCCGTCTTCACGCCGGCCGCGGACATCGTCCACTCCGCCGTCGCCGTAGCTGTCCTCCATCGCCAAGTTAGGGCACGAAAGATCGAACTGCTGGGCATCCAACTCCTCTCTGTCTAAGCAGTTCATCGTGCGGTAAATAAAACTTTCCTTTTACCATCTTCTTGATCCAGAAAGTTTCATCACTTTTACCACAAGAGGTTTCTGCCTACACAAATATATAGATCTATCCTCTCTGCATCTCATATCTTGCCTAGTACATTCACATATGCTTCAAACATAGTTAGATTCCTCACTTGTACCTATTCGTGGATTCGTACAAATCTGGAACCAACTCTCATCACATGAGTGAATGTCTTCGCGCTATGAGGTCAAAGTCTTCAAAACTTTTTTATCTTCAAAAACTTCTGAGAATGTATATGATCTCTTCCCCTTCCCTCACATCTCTAATGCTGTCACAGGTACATGTCCATGGGAGAATCCCTTGGTTCTCATAGTCTGCATTCATTTGCAGAATTCTTGCAACGTCACATTCACTCCCCTGAAGACAGTTCCTATCTGACCAGCAGACCGAAGCATTTGCCAGTGTTGAAGCCATTCAGTTTGAAGCCCATCAGATTGAAGCCAATGGCAACTGACAAGACAGTTAGAAAGGGTGGCAGACAGCGCCGTGGCAACACCTCCAAAGATTTGCCTTCTGATCTAAGTGAGATGTACAAGACTGATCTAGAGGAGGATTACAATCGGAGGAAGACACGAATCCAATGGATTCGAAGATATTGGGCTGAACAGTGGTTCAAGTACAGGTTCGTGACCCAAGAGTATGCTGAAAAGAACGCCTATAAAAATCTTCCACCCAAGACTCGTGCTGAAGCCATTGCTCAAGGCTTCTACCCTTGCATGGTCAGAGGGCCTGAACCTGCTGATGCTGATCCTACTTCTCTACTCTGGTGTCGCGATGACAATTTGTTCAAGCGAAATCTTCAATATGCCAAGAACTCAGCCAAAGAGAACAAGAAGAACTGGGGATTAGACTTCAATCCTGGTCCCTCTGCGCCCCGTGCTGATGGCACGCGCGAAGCTGAACCAAACCTGGTTGGGCCATTCTACAACTTAGAAGGCCTCATCGGTCACATCAGGGTTCAAGGGGCGGATGTGGATCAACCTGGAGATGACGCTGATTCTGAAGAAGCTCCTGCAACCCCGAAGCCCAAGAAGAAGAAATCCAAGGCTTCAAAGACCACTCCACCAATTGCTTCTAGAGTGAAGCCTTTGGCCACTGCTCCACCAGCACCAAGTGTGCAGTCTGAGGAGCACTCTCGCATCTCCAAGAGCAGACAGCTAAGTGAGAAGCCCTCGCATAACCCGAGTCTAGCTCTCACTCCTGACGATGTTCTGAAGACTGCCAATGAAGCCCTTGATCTCTCGAGCGATGATGATCTTGGTGACGATGCTCTGGAGCAACTGATCAAGAGCAAGCAAGATGCCGAAATCTTCAATGATTTGCCGCTCTTCGACGTGGAAGTGCTCAACAATTTCATTGATGAATGGGTTGACATCCCCAACCTCAGCTTCGACGATCTGCAACTTCTAGTTGGCCTTAGCGTCTCCTTCCATGGCGCCATTGCTTCTGAGCTAGCTCTGGCTCAGAGAATTGTTGAGCTGAAGCAAAAGATCGATTATGAAAAGGCTCAGTTCAAGAAGCATGTGGACAAGCTCAGTGTCCAAGAGATTCAGAACTTCAAGGTAATGATGCATGATCTCAAGGAAGCCTTTCGCCAGAGGCGTGATGAAGCTAAAGGTTCTCGTGAGCGAATCAAGGACTTGGCTACCAAATGCGTTCAAGCTTTCAATGAAGCTGAAAAGCGCAAGGCCCTTGGGCGTCCTGGCATTGACCCAAGGATGGCTGCCAAGAAAAAGAAGAAGCAACATGTGCCCGAAGCTAAAGAATCCATGCAGGAAATGCCTCGCATAGTCTTCCCTGCCAGCATGACTAGCACGAAGCCTAAGGTCACCCCAACTGCTTCCAAGCTCAAGAAGACAAAGGTGGCTGAAGCAGAAGCTCGCAAGCGCAAGCAAACTACTGATGAAGCTCCATCCACCAAGAAGCGCAAGACAAAGAAGGATAAGGCTGCTTCCAAAGAGCCTATCTTTGTCGAGCCCATATCAGTTGCTCGCCCTGCAACTGCCCACCGAGAACGTCGCATGACAGTCCATGAGCCTGCTCCCACAGAGGCTGAAGACATTCCAGCTACTGACCCCACCGCAGCTGAAGACATTGGTCCTCATGACAATGTTGAAGATGATGAAGTCCTTCCTTAGATCGAGTACAACGTTGAATCTTCGCATGGTCTTACGAACAGCGAACACATCAGCATTGGTCGTCGATTGACGCCAATTGCACAGGATGACTCATGGGCTGATCACCCACAAGAAACACCAGCCACACCTCAACCAACTCAAGACACCAGTTCGGTGCTTGAAGATGAAGACTTTGAGGCCCAACAACCTCTATCCCCTCAGGCGTCGCCAGCATTTCGCAGGCTTCACAAAGGACCAAGGCCTCAAGTCGTCACCCCAAGTGTTCCAGAAGGAGAAGAGCAACAATGTGTACCTGACGCTGCACCTACTATGAACCCCTCAGAATCTGAAGCCAAAGCGGCTGAAGATATTCCGGCTGCATCAACCGAAGAAGAACCACCCCAAGAAGAAGAACAACCCCAAGCAGAAGAAGCACGTACTGCCACACCCCCTGTTCTCGAGGAGAACGTGTCCGACCCTCCAGCTCCTGAAGTGGAGGTTACAAACTCAGAGGATGCCACCACCAACACTGAAGCCAATGACGTGGTCATGGCTGAAGCTAATGTGGCACCTGAAGTCATAGTGGTGCCTGAAGTAATGGCGCCTGAAGCAAGTGCTGCACCTAAAGAAGATCAGCAGCCTGAAGCCAATGCCTCTGCTCCTGTCCCGCCTCCAAGGTCCAATACAATTGAGCAAGCATACAACCAAGATGATCAGCTCATTACTGTCCGATGGCCTATTATGACTCCACCACCTGCTACTAGACCGCATGCTGCTAGTCCTCAGTTTGATCATCATGATTGAGCACGGGCCTCAAGTTCAGAAGCCTAAGCCAAGACTGCCAAGGATTCAGGTATTACAACCTCTCAAGGGTCATTCAATGCCAATAGCTTCACTGCGCACAACACATTCTTTGACAGCGCCAAGAACCCATATTCCAAGCCAAGAATATCATCATATAGGTGCTGGAGCCATCAACAGTGCAGTTATTACTCAAGAGTACTCTATGATCAAGGGCGCATTTTCCCTCATATGCATCTTGGCACTGAAGCTATTGTTGGACTGCCCTGTCTAGAGGAAGCTCTTGATTGCTTCCGTGATGCTGGACTGCTAAATTTTGTGACTCACAAGGAGCATTGGAATGAAGAGCTACTTCTGCAATTCTATGCAACCCTCCACATTCGAGGCTACATCAGGGATCCGAAGACATGGGTCCTTGAGTGGATGACAAGCAATGTCCATCATGAAGCCAAAGCCTTTGATCTCATTGAGCTTACTGGCCTGCCCACTCCAGGAGACCTGTATGAACCTGGCTGTTAATTGCACAATGAAGCCTTGGAGAGTATCTTTCAGAAGTGCAAGCCCAACATGATCCAAATGCTAAGCATGATGAAGCCTCTGCCAAGTGATGCTGAATATCCTAAGGAATTCTTTGTTGAAGACCTAGAGTACCTGCCACGCACCATCTATCATATCATCAGGCGTACTCTATGGCCCGTCAAAGGACATTCTTCATCAGCCAAGCTTCAAGGCACCATGAAGACATTGCTCTTCTATATCTTCAATGGCATCAGCTTCAATGCTCAAGATTTCTTCATTAGGCAATTGGTTATGTCTGGCTCTGATCTGTTTGGTCTGAAGTTCTATGCCCCATGGATTATGCGCCTCATCAAGCTTCATTCAGCCATCACCTATCAGCCCTCTGCTCGCAACCATCATATATTCTTTCCTGAGGTTGATATGTCAGCTGAAGCCATATACCAAGAGTCTGCCAAAGAGCCTGTTAGTGTTCACAATGTTGATCACCAGAGCTTCACTCAGCAAATTGAGGGAGTTCTAGCAGTCTCACGCATTTATCCTCTGGCTGGCCGTACTCGTCTACCTCAACACGCTGAAACCGGAGCTACTGAGAGCACCATTGCCCAAAGGCCTCAGAAGTGATCTCGTGTTCTCAATAACCAAGAGCTTCTGGTTGCCCTCCATCAGAAACAGGATAAGCATCACTACTGGCTAAAGCGTCAGATGCAAAGCCTCTTGGTGGATGTCAATCGCATTCGCAATCTTGCCACCAAGAATGCCTTTGTTGCTCATGAAACCTGTCGGAGGTCTTGGAAGAGTCTAACCTTGCTGAGTGCTAAAGCGGATCTTCAAGACGATGGCTTCACAGAGAGATTCAAGTTTGACCACACTCCTCCAAGGAATGTTGTTATGCTTCAAACTCCGTCTCTTGAAGATTCGGAATACTCCTCCTCCGCTGCAACAATTGACGCCAGGGTGATAGATGATCAAGATGATGCTACCTCACCTCCTCATACTTCAGCGTGTATCGACACTGCACCAACTACTTCTGCATCGCCAAACACGAATGTCAACCCTGCATCCTCCCCTACTCCAACTTGGAACGAGTAGAGGCTCTATGTCTTCAAACCTTTTTGGTCCTTACTGACAAAAGGAGGAGAAGCATATGAGTTGATAGTCTTCAAGCGGGTCTATATGGGCGGGTGCTTTATATTTTGCCTACTGATTACAGCTCTCGTTTTTGCTACATTTGGTTCTTTGAGTTGTAACACTTAAACTGATGGTCATCTGCTACATTTTCTGCTACTCTGTAATGCGATGATAAATTCCGCATCTGCTATGTTATATTACGCACTTAGTCATTATTGCAGACATCTATTTTTCATTATGCATGTCATTATATTCGACATATCAATTGTGCATGATGAATTGTCTTCATAAGTCGAAGAGGATCTCCAGAAGTACAACCTGCCATGTGCATTTGCATTCAAAGGCAAATCAACTATATGAACATCTTCAGTGGGAGCCTTTTGCTACTTACGAAGACAATACCTTTATCCTTTACAATTTCACATACCTTTTATCCCCGTTGAAAACTTCAACCAGTTTGTCATCAATCACCAAAAAGGGGGAGATTGTAAGTGCATCTAATGCCACCCCTAGTTGGTTTTGGAGTATTGACGACGAACCTGGTTGAGGGACTAATGTTTTTGTGAGAATTGCAGGATAACATAGGTAGTTGTCCCTCGTTGATTCGGTTTCCCTACCGGAGACGACCCCTAAAAATGTATGAAGACATTGACATCAGTGGTGGTATATGAAGATAATCCTATTGAAGACTATGACAAGAGAAGACATTGTGTGAAGACTACGGAGAGCGAATACATAGACGTTTCGTTGTTTCCTTTTCTTCTTTGTTGAGTCATAGGTACCACCGTACTGTTAAGTGCGGTCCAAGAGATCTAAGTCAGAGTGACTGAAGTGATGCTCAACCAAATCCTATGTCTTCGAGCAAAGACAATGAGAGCAAATCTTATCCAGAGTTGGATGAGTCAGCCTTACTTGTAGCTCAAGTAAAGTTGCCGTGTGAGTGTTTGAAATCTGACTGTTGGAACACGTGTCAGTTCCTTAGTGACCCAAGGTCACTTCAGACAAATCAGGTCGGGTTGCCTAGTGGCTATAAATAGCCCACCCCCTGCACCATAAATTGGTGGCTGCTCAGAGTCATTATATGGCTTTTTTCGTTTGAGAGCAACCCACCTCTGAAGCTTTTGAGAGAGAAATCCTTGCGAGGATAAAGCCAAAACACCCAGAGCCAAAGAGTGTTAGGCATCACTGAAGTATTTCTGTCTGTGTGACCTGAATACTTATTACACTTGAGGACTGTGTTTCCTCCAGCCGGTTAGGCGTCGCGTTCTGAGCATCCTAGAGTCATTGTGGATCGCCGGTGAACGAAGTCTGTGAAGGTTTGGAAGTCTACCTTGAAGACTTACCAGAGTGATTGGGCGAGGACTAGGTGTCCTTAGCTCAAGGGGAATAAGGTGAAGACGCGGTCTTCTGAGTTAAATCTCAGCCTCCCTAACCAGACGTACAGTTGTCATAGCAACTGGAACTGGTCTAATAAATCACTGTCCTCACCGAGCTACTGGTTCTATCCTTTCCTTTCCTTTACTTACTGTCTTATGTTGTGAAGTCATTGCCTGCTTGCCTTATCTGATTGACTTCACTCAGTATCTACTTGTTGTGATTGGCTTCATTCCTTCTTCCATCTTGATCCCTACTTCCTTGCTGCTATTAGTCCTCGTGCTTTCACTTCATTGAATACATGACTATGGCTTGTCTGGTGTAGTCTACTTTCCGCTGCATACTAATAGGATTGAGTTTATCTTTTGTCTTCAAAACAATCATGTTTTGAAGAATTTCATAAAAATCTCCTATTCACCCCCCCCTCTAGTCGATATACTATACTTTCAATAAGGATTTGTTTTAAGCACATCTGTCAAACACATACGCAAAAACATAGGTCTAATCATTTTAGCAGAGCGCTCAAAATCCTCGTCATCCTTTTTCTTGGATGGTTTCGGAGGAAAAGACATGGGTTTCTGAACCCATGGTTCTCTTTCCTTACCGTGCTTCCTAGCAACAAAGTCTCTCTTATCATAACGTTGATTATTTGATTGTGGGTTATCAAGATCAACATCAGGTTCAATCTCTACATCATTATCATTGCTACGTTGAGCATCATCATGAACATCATCATTAATATTATCATTAGGTTCATGTTCATTAGCAGATTGTGTCTCAGCATCGGAAACAGATATATCATTGGGATTCTCAGGTGTGTCAGCTACAGGTTCACTAGAAGCATGCAAAGTCCTATCATTTTTCTTTTTCTTCTTCTTAGAAGAACTAGGTGCATATAAATTAGCTCTCTGAGAATCTTGCTCAATTCTCTTAGGATGGCCTTCAGGATATAGAGGTTCCTTAGTCATTTTACCACCTCTAGTTGCAACTCTAACAGCATAGTCATTGTTCTTATTATTTAATTAATTGAGCAAATCATTCTGAGCCTGAAGTACTTGTTCTACTTGAGTGGTGACCATAGAAGCATGTATACTAATGAGTTTCAGTTCACCTTTAGCTCTAGACAGATAATCACTCAAGTGTTCCATCATATAAGCATTGTGTTGTAATTGTCTACCAACATAAGCATTGAAGTTTTCTTGTTTCACAATGAAATTGTCAATCTCATCTAAGCATTGTATAGCAGACTTATAACGAGGAATATCACCTTCATCAAATCTATAAAGAGAATTTACCTTTACTACCTGTGTCGGGTTATCAAGACCATGTATTTCTTCAACAGGTGGTAAATTCTTAACATCTTCAGCTTTAATACCTTTTTCTTTCATAGATTTCTTTGCCTCTTGCATATCTTCAGGACTGAGAAATAGAACACCTCTTTCTTCGGAGTTGGCTTAGGGGTTGGTTCAGGAAGTGTCCAATTATTTTCATTGGCCAGCATATTATTCAATAGTAGTTCATCTTATTCAACTATTCTTTCCCTAAAACTCAACCAACACAACTATCCAGGTGGTTTCTGGAAGCATCGGTTAGTCCATTATAAAAGACATCAAGTATATTATGCATCTCAAGAGGATGATCAGGCAAAGCATTAAGTAACTGGAGAAGCCTCCCCCAAGCTTGTGGGAGACTCTTTTCTTCAATTTGCATAATGTTATATATTTCCCGTAAGGCAGCTTGTTTCTTATGAGCGGGAAAATATTTAGCAGAGAAATAATACATCATATCTTGGGGACTACGCACACAACCAAGATCAAGAGAATTAAACCAGGTCTTAGCATCACCCTTTAATGAGAACAGAAATAGCTTAAGGATTGTCGGGGGAAACTGTCCGCCACGAACACCTATGGTACCGGAGCCCCTTGTCTATGCGGTACGAGGGCGGAGGGAGCACGAAGAGCAGATCGTAGCGAGCACGCGGGCAGTTTTACCCAGGTTCGGGCCGCGGTAGACGCGTAAAACCCTACTCCTGCTTGGTTGTGTATTAAGTTGGAGAGCTCGGGAGCTTGAAGAAGCAGCTACACCGAGCGTATGAGTGATCTAGGTTCCGAACCCCCTCCACGTTGTGCATGGGCCTCCTTTTATAGTGCAAGGGGTCACCGACAGGTGTCAACGTAGGAGAAAGGGGTAAAAACGTAAAAGAGGTGGTAGTTGTAACAGTGCAGGAACAGTGGAGCTACAGTGCGCGAACAGTGGTCTATACCTACTTTGACAGTGGGGGACAAGGGCATTTAATGCCCGTCGCCGTCGACCCCAAAAGCTCCCGCCCTTGCGTCTCCATCTGCCACGGCGATGGATCCACCACCGTGGAGTGCCACCGTGTCCCCCAGGCTGCACAGCCATCCGCCACGCGTCCCTGGATAGGCCTCAGGGTGACGCGTGGGCCGATGAGCTGGAGCGCGGGCACACAGCGCAACCCTCCCAGCAAGCACCTTGCCGGGGCCTTGATCTTGCCGGGCCCGGGAGCTTGCCGCTCCCCGGGCCCTTGCCGGGGCGCGTATAGTGCCGAGGCGTGTCTTCTAGTCCTCCTGGCAAGCTCCTCTTGCCAGGGCCTTGTGCTAGTGGGGCAGTCTTGAGCCTGGTACGGCCTTCCCGGCAAGCTCCACTTGCCGGGGTCTCGATCTTCTGTCTTGTATACTTTGTTTTTGAATGGCTTAATATGGAGCAGAAAGGTCTCCGGCGAGCGCGTGGTAACCCTGCCGCGGGAAGGTGCAACTGCCCGTGCACAAGTTGGGGTACTGAGGTACCCCTACCTTAGTACACCGACAGGAGCCCCCGGGCCTGGGTCACACACGGTGCCGAGCGCTGTTGGGCCAGGCCCAAAACAGTGCACGGGCACACGCGGCCCATGGCGCGCCGAATCCACTTCCGTATCCGCCGCATCCCCCCGTAACGGCACGCGTCGATTGCGGCGTCGTGGGATGGGACATGCCCATGTTCCATCAATGAAAAAGGGCGAAACGCCCCCCCCACTCCCCCATAAAAGCAGAGGAAGCAGGAGCGGTTCCCCTCCCCTCCTTGCGCTTTCATTGCTTCTTCTTCTTCCTCCAGAGATCCCTTTGCGCTCCGCCTCCACACCTCCGCCGCCGCCGTCTGCATCTCCGGCGTCGCCGGGCTCTTCATCCCCCTTCCTCCGCCGCGTCCGCCATGGCCCCGAAGACCGACAAGGCGAAGGCGGAGAAGGCCAAGAGGGAGAAGTCGGAGCAAGCGGCGAAGCTCGCCGCGTATCGGAAGCAGCACCTCGTCTTCCCGCCGAGGCTCGGCGCGCGGGAGCTCTGGAACAAGTACTACTTGTTCTGGGCCAAGGAAACCAAGGCGCACCCCCGCACGCGAGCTTATCCGGCCGCCGCCAAGGACAACTACCCCGGCGGGTATTACTTCTTCGCAGCCTTCTTTCACTGCGGCCTTTGCCCTCCTTTCTCTGATTTCTTCTGCGACATCATGCACACCTATGGCCTCCATCTTCTTGACTTCACCCCCAACGCCATCTTCACAATGGCGGTTTTCGCACATATGTGCGAAAAGTTCATAGGAATACACCCAAATGTAGCGCTTTTTAGGCACTTCTTCACCCCTAGAGCAGAGGCCGATGCCCCCCTCTCCGGAGGAATTTCTTGGGTTTTCCGTCTGAACAAGAAGGGGTCCTACTTGCCGGGGGAGCTCCGCGGCAAGTGGGAGGAATGGCGCGCGGAGTGGTGCTGGGTTTTTGAGGACGAGCCGCTGGCCTTCACCGCGCCGCGCACAACGCCCATCGTGCGCGGCAGGGACTGGAGCGAGTTAGACTCGGACGACATCAAGCTCGACATCGCGCTCATCCGGATTCTTCGTCTTCGGGTGGCAAAGCTGTCCGTTGCAGAGGTAGGCGCAGACTTCCTCCGCCGCCGCATCGCCCCTCTCCAAGACAGGAAAAGGCCGGCCTGGGAGTACGGCGGCCCGGCGGATATAATGAGGCTGCGCCCCGGGATAAACTTCAACTTCACGACGCTGGAGCTGAAGGGGATGGTCCGGGAACTCTTCAAATATGACCCGGCACACCCTGAGTGGTTCAGACCTCCCCGGGAAGTGGTGCCCCTCTGCAACAGCACATCTTGTGATCCTCTCCGGGCCATGATGCCCGCTTGCGATTCGCACGGCGTGGACCGCACGTGGATTCCGCCCAAGCCCAACGACGTCCTCAACTTCTACGACAACCTCGTGGAGGTGGCGAAGAATAAGAATGACATCAAGGAGCACACGCGGGACACCACCGACCAGGAGATTGCCTACATGGCTTCTCGGGCTGAAGAGGCCGCTGCAGCCACAGCGGCAGGAGATTTTGGATACACGCCTGAAGAGGCGGAGGTTGCGGATGCGTCCAGCCAGGCGGAGGAGGCGGAGATCCGCAGATTGCTGCAACTCCCTCCCGACGCACTCGCCGGGGTCCCCTCTCTGAGGCACTCCGGGATCCACGGGATCGCGGCCGAGGCCGCGGCAAGGGATGGCGCTGCCGGAGGGAACAGAGGCGCCGCGGGAAGCGGAGGCGCCGGAGGAAGCGGAGGCGCCAAGGGAAAGGAGGCCGCAGCACAGGGCGCTGGGCCCAGCGGGCCAGCCGGGGAGGAGGAGGAGGAGGCCGAGGACTCCGACGGATCTACGGAGCTCTACGCCGACGACCTCTCCTCGTCGGAGAGCTCCCCGCCCCCGGCAAGCCCAAGGCAGTCCCCACCGAAGCGTCTCCGCAAGGCGGCGACGGGGGAGAGGGCGCAGGCGCCCCGGCAACAACTAGCTCGCCGGGCAGCTCCCCGGGGGAGCCAAGCCGCGCCAAGGGCGACCGGCGCACCAGCCACAGCAGAGGTGGCCCGCGCGCGGGCCACGACGGAGGCGCCTCGCAGGCCGGCGTCGAGCCGACAGGGGTCTTCTCGGAGCAGAGCAACGGCTCCGCCCGCTCCTCGGGCGCCGGCTACCACAGGGGCTGGGTCTTCGCAGCCCCCAGCCCCAGGGACCACGAAGCGCGCGAGGGAATCTTCGTCTTCCGCTCCTCGTGCAGACGCGCCCCAGGTGGAGTACGACTTCTCCGCCTTGAGCGAGGACGACGAGGAGGATCAGGAGTAAGAATCCAAGATCTTACACCTTCTCGAGTTTTGTCTTGATTATTGTTGATGCTGACTTTGTTTGTTGCTTTGATTTCAGGACCTTGGTTCAGCGCGTGGCGAAGAAAGCCAAGGCGCCTGTGGTCGAGGTCGCGGAAGACCCGGCCACCGCGGCAACTGAGGACGTGCCGGAGCCAAGCCTGCCGGACCCGAGCGCTGCTCCGAGGATCAGACCCCAGCGCAGCCCCCAGCGTAAGTCTGGGTTCTTGTACTTTCATCCTTCCGCTCGTCGGGGTACGCTAGGGGATTTTATCTTGTCTTAATATCTCGATGTCTTTGTCTTGACTTGTGCAGAGGTGGAGCCACAGCGGCAGGAGCGTCTGGAGACCACCCCCGAGGAGCCGCAGGCTCCGCCATCCCCGCCAAGGCCGAACTCCCCGGCAAGGGAGAGCGCTCCGCCAAGGGCGGGTACTCCGCCAAGGGCGAGTACCCCGCCAAGGGCGAGCAGCCCGGCGAGGGTGGCCACTCCGCCAAGGCAGAGCTCCCCGGCGAGGGAGCCCGCCGCTGACGACGTCCGCCAAGGTAGGTCTTGTGACTTTGTCTTCTTGGCGTTGTTTCTTTTCGGATATTTGCTTGAACTTCTTTTCTTCTTCTTCTTCTAGATCTTCCTCCTCCCGAGCCGATGGAGACGGAGGTCATCAATCTTGAGGAGGAGGGCGCGCAGGGCGACGGCGGCGGCACCCCCGCCACCGAGGAGATGGCTGAGGCCGCCGAGCCGGCTGCGCCAGAGGCCGCTCCGGCTGCGGACGCAGCGGCCGGGGAGGGGGACGGCGACCACACCGCCGACCCGGAGGCGGCGGGAGCATCAAGTGCTGCGCCGGCCACCGACCCCTCCACCGGCAAGGAGCAGGGCTACTACCTTGAGGCCCCCAACGGCGTCTTCATCCAGATGCCGTGGGGTTCGTCGTCGCGAGCTCCCGCGGAGGGCGAGGCATTTGACGGGGAAGTCCTCGCCTCCGCGGGCCTGAAGATTGTCGAGGCGCCCGGCGGGAGTGAAGGGCCCGAGGAGGAGAAGCTACTTCACCAGCTCCTGGCCCTTTACCGGGCCAGGCAGGCGAAGCTTGCTTCCCGGGAAGCCCTTGCCGCCAAGGCCGCCGCGGAGATGGAGAAGCGCGCGGCGGAGCTCAGCGCCGCCAACCAGGCGGCCCTCCGCGAGGTGGCGGAGGAGCGCGAGCGGCTCGCCGGCGAATACCAGGAGTGGGTGCTGGAGAAGGCTGAGGCCGAAGAGCAGCAGCGGCTCACCGGGGTGGAGCTGTCCCGGCGAGAAGGAGAACTCGCCCAGCGGAAGGTCCAACTCGACTCCCATGAGGAGGACCTTGCCGCTCGGGAGGAGGCCCTTGGCGGGGAACTGAAGGAGGCGAAAGCCGCCGCGGTTGCCGCGGAGACTGCCAAGAAGGAGCTCGCCGCCAAGGTCACGCAGCTGGAGAAGGCGCTGAAGGTGAGCGCGGAGAAGGTCGCCGCGCTCATCACGGAGCGCGAGAAGGACGCCCACACCAATTCAGAACTCCAGGTGCGGCTTTCTAAGAGGGGCGACGAGTTGAAGGCCGCCAAGGACTCCATCGAGGACTTGGAGTTGAAGGTCGCTACACTGAAGGATTCACTCGACGCTGCCCGGGCCCGGGAGACCAAGTTGAAGGAGGAGCTCCGCAAGGAGCGGACCCTAGTGGACAGCGCCAACAAAGCGGCCGAGCTCTTCCGCAAAACTGTTGAGGTGTGGACCGAGGACTTAGTGTCTTGAGCGTCCAACATCGACCAGGAGCTGCTGGCGCTGAAGCTGGAGCACCTCATCTACTCCCCGGATCCAAACCTCCCACACAGCGCCAAGCTCAGCCTCTTCTTCAGGGGAATCGCGCCGGCCCTTGCTGATCTGCGGAATAAGATCCCCGCGCAACTGGCCGAGGAGACGCGCCTGCTCTGCGCGGGAACTCTGGAGCGCGTGCTGACGAAGATCGTGTACCGCAATCCGGGCATCAACCTCACCAACGTTCTTCGCAGCTTGCCGGCTGACGCGAACACGGAGGCTTTGAAGGAGCAGGTCGCCCACATCATTGCCAAGGTGGCCAAGATCTCCAGGAAGGAGGGCGACCGCGTAGATTAGGCCTCCATTATCTTTATCTCTTTTTGTTGCTGCACATGATGTCATGAACTCATTAGTCCATTGTGACAAGTTATCCTTTGTAAGATATTTATCTCATTTTGATCAATCAGTGCAATGTTATCTTCCTTGTCCTAACCCTTGACTTTGTATGTTTTTCGCCCTACGCTCCCGGGGAGCTTGCCGGCAAGGGGCCTTTGCCGCGAGCGCTGAGTGCTGGACTCTGAGCAGCCTGCTGGCCAAGGTCTCACCGGCAAGCAACCTCGCCGCGGCTAGTCGCAACGCACTTAGCTTGCTGAGCGTACTCGGAAACGAAACAAGGGCGCGACACTTGTCGCAGCTCACTTAAATCGTTGAGTGAACTCGGAAACAAGATAAGGGTTCGGCAAGCTACGGGTAGGTTCCTCCGCGTACAGGTTTTCCATACAAAGCGTGATTGTTCAAGGAAGACAACAAAAATTTAAAAATTTGAACTGCTCAAATTCTTAACCACTTAGCTTTCATATTCCGCTTGCTTCCCGGTAAGGCTTTCTCTTTCTTGAACAGCACTTGGTTCCTCCTCCATCTCCTTCCCCCCCGGCAAACTTGTGCGCGAGGAACGTTCCTTCTGCTTAAGAGGCAAAGGAAAAGAAGAGGGAAACAAGATATGGCCTTTCGGCGTGGTAATGCTTACCGGATGTGTGTATCGCACAAGTTGCCAAATAACACATGCAAATAGCAAACAAAAGCATGCAAAAGGCAAATAGCGCAAAACATGGAAACTTTACTGATGCACGGGGTCTGCGCCCGGCTTTGTACAAAGGGTTACATGCAACAGCGGCAAAGCTTGTACAAAAGGTGGTTGCCGGAGCGGATCACGGCAACCGCGCCTTATGGGTGAAACTTGCGAAGATGCTCTATGTTCCAGGAATTGCTCACCGGTAAGCCTTCTTCGGTCTCGAGGCGGACAGCGCCGGGCCTCGTAACTTGTCTCACCCGATAAGGGCCTTCCCACTTCGGCGTCAACTTGTTGGAATTCTTGGCGGACTGAACACGCCGAAGAACAAGGTCGCCTTCCTCGAGATTCCTGGCTCTGACCTTGCGGCTGTGGTAGCGGCGCAAGGCTTGCTGGTATCGAGCAGCTCGTACAGCAGCCTGGAGACGTCCCTCCTCAAGGAGCAATGCATCATCTTGTCGCAGTTGCTCTTTCTCGAGCTCATCATAAGCGAGCACTCGAGGAGATCCGTATACGAGTTCCGTGGGGAGAACTGCTTCTGCTCCATAGACCAGAGCAAAGGGTGTCTGTCCGGTGGCTCGACTTGGTGTCGTTCTGATTGACCAAAGAGCCGCCGGTAGCTCCTCTATCCAATTCCTTCCGCACTTGCACAGCCTGTCAAAGGTCCTCGTCTTGAGTCCGCGCAGCACTTCAGCATTGGCCCTCTCCGCTTGACCGTTGCTCCTCGGGTGAGCAACAGAAGCGAAACAGACCTTGGCGCCAAGGTCTTGGACGTATTGCATGAAGGTGCGACTAGTGAATTGCGTACCGTTGTCGGTGATGATCCTGTTAGGGATCCCGAAACGGCAAACAATCGACCTGAAGAACCTGACCACTGACTGTGCTGTCACCTTTCTCACCGGCTCCACTTCTGGCCACTTTGTGAACTTGTCGATTGCAACGTACAAGTACTCAAAGCCCCCGACGGCTCGGGGGAAGGGGCCGAGGATATCGAGCCCCCAGACCGAGAAGGGCCAGGACAAAGGGATTGTTTGGAGAGCTTGAGCTGGCTGATGAATTTGCTTTGCATGGAACTGGCACGCTTCACACTTGGTTACTAGTGCAGTTGCATCTTGGAGGGCTTCTTGCCAAAAGAACCCTTGCCGGAAAGCTTTCCCGGCAAGCGCCCTTGCGCCAATGTGGTGGCCGCATATGCCTCCGTGGATTTCTGCCAACAGCTTCTGTCCATCTTCCTTGGAGATGCACTTCAACCTGACACCATTGAGTCTTCTTCTGTACAGCTCGTTATCCACGAACTGGTACATACTTGACTGCCTGGTTATCTTCTCTATCTCTTGAGGTTCGTCGGGAAGTTCTCCGGTCTGCAGAAAACGGACGATCCGCTGCGCCCATGCCGGAGCCCGAGGCTCAACGGCAAGGACTAAAGGCTCGAGGGTCGCCGCGGGAACCTCAGCTTCTACGGCAAGAACCTCTGGTTCTGCCGGAGCTGATGGTCCCCCGGCAAGCTCGCCGGGGCGAGGCTTGTCGGGAACACTTGCTTCAACTGTACAGGCCCGAGGACTTGCAGGAGCAAACTGTTCCTCAGCGTTCTGGTTTTTGATCTTGGGGACCTTGGCGGCGGTTTCTGGGAGATCCGCCGGCAAGTAGTCGCCGGAGACCAACTTTCTCTTCTTGGACTGCCCAATTGATGGTGTAACGGATGGTTGAGTCAGCTTGAGCAAGAAGGTCCCTGGTTCCACAGGTAACTTCATCGAAGCACACTTTGAAAGGCCGTCTGCTATTTCATTTTGAGCTCTCGGGACGTGCTCCATTTGCAGACCTTCAAAGTGCTCTTCAAGCTTTCTCACTTCATCGACATAAGCTTCCATCAAGGGGCTCTGATAACTCTTGTTGACTTGTCGGACCACCAACTGAGAGTCTCCCCGCACAATCAGCTTCCTGATCCCAAGTTCGGCCGCAATCCTGAGGCCGGCAAGCAAGCCTTCATATTCTGCGGTGTTGTTTGTCGCTTGCTCCCTGGGAAAGTGCATCTGGATAACATATTTGAGGTGTTCTCCGGTGGGCGCGATGAGTACCACGCCAGCACCGGTGCCTTGCAGCGAGAAGGCACCATCAAAATACATTACCCATTCACTTGTCGCTTATTGTACGGGTGCACTCGTTTCTTGGACTTCTTCATCGGGCGTTGGGGTCCATTCAGCTATGAATTCTGCCAAAGCTCGGCTCTGTATGGTTGAAGTACTTTCAAACTTGAGTCCAAAGCTCGACAGCTCCAGTGCCCACTCAACGATCCTGCCTGTTGCTTCCGGATTGTGCAATATCCTCTTCAGCGGAAAGCGAGTGACCACTGTTATCTCATGTGCTTGGAAGTAATGGCGCAACTTTCTCGAGGCCATGAGGAGGCCAAAAAGCAACTTCTGCACACCAGAGTATCTTGATCTAGCCCCCTGGAGAAGGGAACTTACAAAATACACCGGGCGCTGCACCATCTTCTTCCGCGCTTCATTTTGTTCCTGCGCATAGTTGTCCTTGTCGGGGCCAGAGCTTGCCGGAGCAGCCCCCTGCTTGTCGCTGGATCCGCTTGTCGGTGGTGCTAACCCCTCGTCGGACTCCCTCTCCGCTACTAACGCAGCACTAACCACCTGGTTGGTTGCCGCTAGGTATAGCAACAACTTTTCCTGTGGTCTAGGTGCGACAAGTATTGGAGTGGAGGACAGGTACCGTTTCAAATCCTACAGCGCTGCCTCCGCTTCCGGAGTCCACTTCATGGGACCTGCCTTCTTCAAGATTTTGAAGAAAGGTAGGGTGCGCTCTGCAGACTTTGAAATGAACCTACTGAGGGCGGCCACACAACCTGCAAGCCTTCTGACATCCTTGACGCGCTTCGGGGCCTCGATCTGCTCGATGGCTTTAATCTTGTCGGGGTTGGCTTCAATCCCCCTCTGTAACACAAAGAACCCGAGAAGCTTGCCGGAGGGAACTCCAAAGACGCACTTCTCGGGGTTCAACTTGAGCTGTATTCTGCGCAGGTTCTGAAATGTCTCTTCCAAATCTTGGATTAGGGTTTCTTTGCTCTTACTTTTCACCACGATGTCATCCATGTAAGCTTCTACATTTCTGTGGATCTGTGGCTCAAAAGCAGTGTACACTACCCTTGCAAACGTTGATCCTGCATTCTTCAATCCAAATGGCATGCGAATGAAGCAATAAGTGCCACAAGGAGTGATAAATGCAGTCTTCTCTTCATCCTCTTTGGCCATAAAGATCTGATGGTAGCCTGAATATGCATCAAGAAAACAGAGTAGCTCACATCCGGCAGTGGAGTCAACAATCTGGTCAATGCGCGGCAAAGGGAAGGGATCCTTGGGACATGCTTTATTCACATCGGTGAAGTCTATACACAGTCTCCACTTCCCGTTGGCCTTGCGCACGACGACTGGATTTGCTAACCACGTCGGATGGATCACACCTCTAACTAGGCCTGCTGCCTCTAGCTTCTTGATCTCTTCGTTGATGAACTCTTGGCGCTCCACGGCTTGCTTCCTCACTTTCTGCTTGATGGGCCGCGCATGAGGACAAACAGCAAGCTTGTGCTCAATTACCTTCCTGGGAACACCGGGGATGTCAGATGGTTGCCAGGCAAACACATCGACATTCGCCCGCAGGAAGGCAACGAGCGCGCTTTCCTATTTGCTGTCAAGGGTGGCACTGATGGTGACGGTACCACCAGTGCCGTCCTCCTTGGCGGACACTTTCTTGGTTGCCGGAGGAGCGGCCATCCCTTTCTTACTCTTGCCGGTGGAGCTCGATGGAACGTCCTCGACGGCAGCGCAGCACTCCGAAGAGGTGCGGTTGCCGGAGTGGGTCCCAGAGCACTTGCCAGACTTGGTCTTCATCTTCTTCCCCTCGGGAGCTTTAGCGGCAAGAGTATCCTTCTCGGCTGCAGCTGCCGCATCCCGGTAGATCTTGTCGGCGCAGACAAGCGCATCCTTCTTGTCACCGTGGACAGTGATGACGCTTATTGGCCCCGACATCTTGAGTACATTGTAAGCATAATGGGAAGCTGCCATGAACTTGGCGAGGGCAGGACGGCCAAGTATTCCATTGTAGGGCAATGGAATATCGGCGACGTCGAAAGTGATGCGCTCAGTTCTGAAGTTGAGCTCCCCGCCAAAGGTCACCGGCAGAGTGATCTTTCCCTTGGGCTTGCTCCTTCCCGGGTTGATTCCTTGGAAAGAACCGGTTTCTTCGAGCTCGCCATCTGGGATTTGGAGTTTCTTGATCACAGCAGAGGAGATCAAGTTCAGCCTGGCCCCGCCGTCAACCAACATTTTGGTGACCTTGAGGTTGCGGATGGTGGGAGAAACCAGCATCGGCAAGCACCCGACCGCGGTGGTGCGGTCAGGGTGATCCTCAAGATCAAAAACGATGGGCGTGCTGGACCATTTGAGGAGCCTGCGCGACTCCACGGGCGGCTCCGCTGCATTCACCTCACGCACCCACTGCTTTAGTTGGCGGTGGGAGGTGTGCAGAGAGGCGCCACCGTCGACGCACAGGACCTCCGTGGCCTTCTGGAACTCCTGCTCGCTGTTATCCTCGTCCTCCATGTCTTCGTCGTCATCTTCGTCCTTGTCGCGGCCCCGGGGAGGTCGGTCTCCTTGCCGCTGCTTGGCCTTGCCGCGGCGTCCTCCCCGGCCGTTGAACGGTCGCTTCTTGCTTGGCTCTTCCCCGCCACCTTGGGCCTTCTCCTTGTCGCGCCTCTCGTACTCAGCCTTCTGCTGCTCGACGAGGTACTCGACGCGCTTGCAGTTGGAGAGGTCGTGACCTTTGGTGCGGTGAATCTTGCAGTATTGCTTGTCGGAGCCGTCCTGCTTGTCGGCCGCCGCTACAGGGGCAGGCTCCTTGCCGGAGCTGCCAGCCTGCGTTTGCTTGGCGGGGGCCTCCTTGCCGGACTTCTCGACGGCAAGCACCTCTTTCTTGCCCTTGCTTCTGTTATTCCGCCGCCGGCTCTTCTTTGCCGGGGCGGCGTCGTCGCTGTCGCTTCCTCCTGCGCCAGCATCCTCCCCGGGGAGTCTCCTCCCCTCTTCTGCGCGTGCGCACTTGTCAGCAAGAGCATAGAGCTCGCTGACATCCCGAATCTTGGTCATCGCCATTTCTTCACGCATGCGGCGGTTACGCACGTTCTGGTGGAACGCGCTGATAACCGCGGCAGGGTGGACGTCAGGGATGTTGTGCTGCACACGGCTAAAGCGTTGGATGTACTTGCGTAGGGTTTCGCCTTCCTTCTGGGCCAAAATGTGGAGATCGCTCTCCTGGCCGTGGGGTTTGTGGCCGCCGGTGAAGGCGCCAACAAACTGGTGGCAAAGGTCGGCCCAAGAAGAGATGGAGCCCTCCGGCAAGTGCATAAGCCACGAACGGACGTTCGGCTTAAGCACAAGCGGGAAGTAGTTCGCCAAGATCTTCTCATCGCGCCCCCCGGCAGCTTGCACTGCGATGGTATAGACGCTGAGGAATTCCGAGGGGTGCGTCTTGCCGTCGTACTTCTCCGGTACGTCGGGCTTGAAATTCTTCATGCTGGGCCACTGGATGCGCCGCAGCTCGCGAGTGAACGCAGGGCAGCCTGCCGCGTACGGCAAGTCGCCTGGTTCACCGGGCGCGTGCGCGTCGACAGCGTCCCCAGCTCTCTGGTCCAATTGTCGCCGAGCTTCTCGGCGGCGCTCGATTCTTGTCCGAGCGTCTTCTTGTTGCCGGTCGTCGAGGACCTGGCGCTGATCCCGACGAGCCCGCGGGTCCGACGAGGCTGTGGAGCCGTCGTCGGCGTTGTTCCGGCGGGGCGGCGTCTTCTGCTTCCGCGGCGGGGAATGCACGCTTGTCGCACCCCCGGCGGTCTTGTCGCCGTCGGCCTTCGTCTTCTCAGCTTGCCGCGGCCGCGAGGCCGCCGGCTGCTGTGGAGAATCATTGTTGGCGAAGGCTATCAGGCTCTGTATGGTGGCCCTCCAGTCCTCGGCCTTGTCTGCCGCTGGAGGGAAATCGAGGAGCAGTTGCGCTCTCGCGAGCGCTTCCGCTGGAGTGGAGGGGAACGCGGGCGAGCGGTGCGAGGAGCGGGATACGCTCGGACTTCTAACGGCGTTAGAAGGAGCGGGGTCCCGCGCCGGCGCCTTCGCTTTGCTTGTGCCCGGACGAGGGTCCGGGGCGTCCCGCGAGCCTCCGGTTTGGCCTTGGCCCAGCAAACGGATGCCACCTCCTGTGACATGGCACTGCTGGGTTGTCGTGTGCTGGGATGGACGTGGTGCGTCCACGGAGACCGAGGTTCGGTCGTCCGTCCTGTTCTTGGATCTGGTGGCGCCGTGAGTGTCCTCGCCGGCGACTACCCTTCCGACGGCGTCTCCCCCGCCCACCGTTGGCTCTGGTGGCGGCGGGTGAGACGCGGACGGGCCTCCGACTTCCGAAGCCTTCTTCTTCGGAGCCATGGAGCTGTTGCTGATGAAACTGGAGAGGTTGATGAAGAATGCGCCCGCGCGAACGCCGGATCAGGTCCGCACAACCTCGACGCTCCCCTACCTGGCGCGCCAAAGATGTCGGGGGAAACTGTCCGCCACGAACACCTATGGGACCGGAGCCCCTTGTCTGTGCGGTACGAGGGCGGAGGGAGCACGAAGAGCAGATCGTAGCGAGCACGCGGGCAGTTTTACCCAGGTTCGGGCCGCGGTAGACGCGTAAAACCCTACTCCTGCTTGGTTGTGTATTAAGTTGGAGAGCTCGGGAGCTTGAAGAAGCAGCTACACCGAGCGTATGAGTGATCTAGGTTCCGAACCCCCTCCACGTTGTGCATGGGCCTCCTTTTATAGTGCAAGGGGTCACCGACAGGTGTCAACGTAGGAGAAAGGGGTAAAAACGTAAAAGAGGTGGTAGTTGTAACAGTGCGGGAACAGTGGAGCTACAGTGCGCGAACAGTGGTCTATACCTACTTTGACAGTGGGGGACAAGGGCACTTAATGCCCGTCGCCGTCGACCCCAAAAGCTCCCGCCCTTGCGTCTCCGTCTGCCACGGCGATGGATCCACCACCGTGGAGTGCCACCGTGTCCCCCAGGCTGCACAGCCATCCGCCACGCGTCCCTGGATAGGCCTCAGGGTGACGCGTGGGCCGATGAGCTGGAGCGCGGGCACACAGCGCAACCCTCCCGGCAAGCACCTTGCCGGGGCCTTGATCTTGCCGGGCCCGGGAGCTTGCCGCTCCCCGGGCCCTTGCCGGGGCGCGTATAGTGCCGAGGCGTGTCTTCTAGTCCTCCTGGCAAGCTCCTCTTGCCAGGGCCTTGTGCTAGTGGGGCAGTCTTGAGCCTGGTACGGCCTTCCCGGCAAGCTCCACTTGCCGGGGTCTCGATCTTCTGTCTTGTATACTTTGTTTTTGAATGGCTTAATATGGAGCAGAAAGGTCTCCGGCGAGCGCGTGGTAACCCTGCCGCGGGAAGCTGCAACTGCCCGTGCACAAGTTGGGGTACTGAGGTACCCCTACCTTAGTACACCGACAAGGATATAGTAGTAACGTATCGTTTCATTGTTGGTAAACAGGGTGGCTATATCATTCAACTTAGTAAGATGTGCCACAATAGTTTCAGACTCATAGCCATGGAAAGGATCAGATTCAACCAAAGTAATTAACTCATGATCAACAGAGAATTCATAATCCTTATCAGCAACACATAGAGGTGAAGTAGCAAAAGTAGGGTCATGTTTCATTCTAGTATTCAAGGACTTTTTTAGCTTAGCTAATAATTTCTTAAGATCATATCTATCATTGCAAGCAAGAAAGTCTCTAGCAGTTTCTTCATCCATAACATAACCCTCAGGAACAACAGGCAATCCATATCTATTGGGAGTAGCTTCATCCTTTCATAAATATCATCCGTTTCAATATTTGCATTCTCCCTAACCTTAGCAATTTGTTCATCTAGAAATTCAACTAGTGGAACAATATTAGGCATAGAAGTAGTTTCATCATACATAGCAGAAGTAGCATCATCAAGAACATACGACATATCAGATTCAATAGCAGGAGTAGGTGTCGCAAGTTTACTCATAACAGAAACAGAATCAAGTGGAGAGCTAGATGGCAGTTCCTTACCTCCCCTCGTAGTTGAGGGTAAGATCATGGTTTTTGAGTCCTTAAAATTCTTCATAGTAATCAACAGATATAAATCCCAAGTGACTTAAAGAATAGAGCTATGCTCCGCGGCAATTGCGCCAGAAAATAGTCTTGATAACCCATAAGTGTAGGGGATCGCAACAGTTTTCGAGGGTAAAGTATTCGACCCAAATTTATTGATTCGACACAAGGGGAGCCAAAGAATAGTCTTAAGTATTAGCAGTTGAGTTGTCAATTCAACCACACCTGGAAACTTAGTATCTGCAGCAAGATAGTTTAGTAGCAAAGTAATATGATAGTGGCGGTAGCGGCAATAAAAGTAACGGTAGTGTTTTGTAGTTTTTATGATAGTAGCAATGGAAAATTAAATAGGCAACAAGCAATATAGGAAAAGCTCGTAGGCATTGGATCGGTGATGGGAAATTATGTCGGATGCAATTCATCATGTAGAAGTTATAACCTAGGGTGACACAGAACTAGCTCCAGTTCATCAATGCAATGTAGGCATGTATTCCAAATATAGTCATATATGCTTATGGAAAAGAACTTGCATGACATCTTTTGTCCTACCATCCCGTGATAGCGGGGTCCAATTGGAAACTAAGGAATATTAAGATTCCTTTTAATAGAGTACTGGACCAAAGCATTAACACATAGTGAATACATGAAGTCCTAAAACTATGGTAATCACCAGGAGTGGTCCCGATTATTGTCACTTCAGGGTTGCCGGATCAGAACACATAGTAGGTGACTATAGACTTGCAAGATAGGATCAAGAACACACATATATTCATGGAAACATAATAGGTTCAGATCTGAAATCATTGCACTTGTACCCTAGTGACAAGCATTAAGCATAGCAAAGTCATAGTGTCACAACCCTAGTTCTGGTATGCACTAGGCTAGCTTGGTGTTTGCATCATGTTTAGTTTTCAAATGAATTTGAGTTGGGGACTTGTGAAACCCTCAGAAACCCTTTTGAAAAATGATCCAAATAAAAATTGCTCCAAAAGGGTCCAAGAAAATGTTCATGTTTCTCTCTGAAAATATTGGTCAGAGCTAAAATTCAAACCAATATTTTTAGGAGCTCATAAATAATTATTTTGGGCATTTGGAATTAATGCAATAATTATTTTGCCTTGGATGTATATTTGTTATATATTTTACATATGTCCAAAATTCTGATATTTATTGTGAGGGGCTTTGGATTAATTCCTTAGGTCCCTTCAAAACAGGGTCAGAACAAAATAAATGATTTAGTTTAGAAACTAAATCAAAAAAGAATTATAGAAATAGAAAACAGAAAGAAATAAAGGGTTAGAGCTTACCTGGGCCACTTGCTGGACTGGCACTGGGCCGGCCCAACTGCCAGTCGTCATCCTCCTGGAGACGACATGAGGTAGGGGCACACGCCCGCCGCTCTCGCGCATGGCCGCCACGCCTCCTGCCTGCCTGCCCCTTCCCCTCGCCGCATGGATGTTCTGGACGTTGCCACGCACCTCCCCAGACCTCTCTTGCTCTCTCTCGCTCGGACCCGAGCACCACCGTCGCCGCCGCTCGCCGCTGCCGTGGCCACAGACCACCCCACGTCCAGCCTACGTGCCCGAGAGCTCCGCCACTTCGTCCCCGTCCTCTCCGACGAGCCACGCGTCGCCGGATGCCCTCAGGAGCTGTCACCTCCATCTTCTTCATCGCCGGTCGCCGGAGATCCCCTCCGCCGCCCTGCTCGCTCCGGCCCTCCTCCGAGCTCTTCGTCTGCATCGCTGCGACCGCCGTGAGCCTCTTCCTCGAACCCCGCTCTCTGTTTCGTCATTCGCACGCCGTAGCCATGCCACCCACCGGACCTGAGTGGACGCGGCGCCGTGGCCAAAGCCACCGCGGCTTGCAACCTAGCACGTCACCGCGTTTGCCACACCGCCAGGAGGCCGTAGAGTCCCTCGGCTGGCCTCCCCGTGCCCCGTAGCGCCGTTTCTGACGAGGCCCGTACTTCGGCCGCCGCCGCGAGCTTCATTCCGGCCAACTCCGGCGCCCCCGCAAGCTCCCGTTGGCATAGGTGGATGCGGACGAGCCCCCGCAGCCTGCGGATGGCCTCGGCCGTCCATTTGGACGCCGGGGGCCCAATCCCGACGCCCTCCGCCGCGTTTGCTGCCGCCGGCGGCTAAACGTCGGCGTGTTAGCCGCGGGTTGACCAGGGATTTGACCCCCTGGGTCAATGACAGGTGGGCCCCCCCTCAGTTAGTTGACCAGATTAGTGTAGTTAGTTAAGTTAGTTAATTTGTGGAGCCACTGACATGTGGGCCCAGCCCTGCTGACTTTTGTTAGGATTAGTTTTAGTGTTAATTAACTCAGTTAATTAACTGAGTCACTGACCAGTGGACCCCACTATCAGGTTTGACTCTGGTCAGCCTGGTTGACCTGCTGACGTCATGCTTTGGTCATGCCGACGCAATAAACAATTTTCTGGAATTGTTTTTGCTTAGGAAAATCCAGAAAATTGTTTAAACTTCAAAAAATCACAGAAATTCAACCGTAGCTCAGAATGAAATTATTTATATATGAAAAATTATCAAAAAAATCAATCTATCCATTTGTACCATTTTCATGCTTGAAAAATGAACTTATACCTACTAATTATCAGGAAACCCATAAATGGCATTTATAGATGTTTAATTTGGAGTTGCATTTGAACCCTTGGTTCAAATGGAATTCAACCAAATAAAAGCTAGTTGCATTAGCTCAAACAACATCACATTTTCATGCCATGTTCATGCATCATATTGTTTCATATGCTTGTGTTTGATTGTCGGCACCGTTCTTCTCGATAGGTCCAGCTCCGGAGACCGTTCCAGAGTACCTGTCAGAGGAGCAGTGCTCTACACGTTGTTATACCAGGCAAGCAAAACCTTTTGTTCATTCCGATACAATCCCACTCTCTCGCTCCTGCTCTCTGTTATTGCATTAGGACAACAACGATTCAACTGCTACTTTATGCTGCGGTAGTTGAACCCATTCCTTTGCATGACCTGTCATTGCCACAATAAATAGTTGAAACCCACTAGTATGTGTAGGAGTTGATTGAAGCCATGTTGTGTTCTTACCATGCCTTGCTTGCTATTGCTTAGAGTGTGTCAGGTCTGATTCATTGGGAATGAATTGGAGTGCAGTGATATGTTCTGATGCTGAGCGTTAAGTGTGTGAACAAGTTTTGGTAAAGGTAGCAGTGAGAGGCCATGTAGGAGTACATGGTGGGTTGTCTCACTGGAACCGTCCTTAAGCACTGAGTTCTGTGTATGTTGTCCAATGACTAGCACCACAAATTGGGTTCCGGTAACTCGACCCCTCTCGTCTTATTAATCAACTTGATCTCTGTCCAGGAGTCGCAACTAGTTTCTGGTGTTTGTAGGTAGTGTTATTTCTCTACCAAGTGGCACCCGGCAGGGTGGGCTTGGGACAGACTAGGCACACGTGGCCCGGTGTACCGAGTGGCACCCGGATGGTGGGCTCGGGAACCCTGTAGACATCGTTTGGGGCCGTGATGGAAACCTCGGCCGGACTCCCTTGCGGATGGAACCCGAATAGGCGATAAACCTGGACTAGAGTCTTGTGTGGTTAGTCAGGTCGTGGCCGACACCCTCGCCAGGCTTCCGCTGGAAGGTTGCCGAGATACACGACGTATACATGGTGGTAAGTGGCGAGAGCGTGTGTGAAGAAGTACACCCCTGCAGGGTTTATCATGATCTATTCGAATAGCCGGGTCCATGGTTATGGACTTCTTGGATGCTTACGTGGTACATAGACAACTGAAAGTGGATACTCTAAAACACTCAAGACAAGTGTGAGTGCTATGGATGGCCTTCTCGTAGGGAGACGGGGATGAATCCATAGTGGTGTATTTGGTGGTGATTAGTGGATTCGTGTGCGCCACCTCAAAGAGTTACCAGCAATCGTAGTACAGGATAGCCACTGAGTCAAAGCCGGCTTGCTGCAACTAAACCCCACTAAGACTTCTTGATACAAATGCATGTATGATAGGATCTGATGTAAGTCTTGCTGAGTACCTTTGTACTCATATTTGCTTAATTTATGTTTTGCAGATGAGACTTCTGTCTCTCTAGTAGTTCCGCTTGGACTTCGACAAGTAGCTTGTTACCTCAGCTACGATCTTGGACGAGTGTTGTAGATAGTCAGGCTCTTCAGCCTTTTTCTTTTGTAGTTGTCTGTACTCAGACATGTTATGGTTCCGCTTGTTGCTTGTATGCTCTGAATGTTGGGTCATGAGACCCATGTTTGTAATATCTGGCTCCTCAGAGACTAATGAATAAATACTTTGTTTCATAGAGCCTTGTTGTGATGCCATGTTGTATTTGCACATATCGAGTATATTGTGTGTATGTTATTGAAATGATTGGTATGTGTGGGATCCGACAACCTAGTTGTTTACCCTTGGTAGCCTATCTTACAGGGAAATGTCTCCTAGTGCTTCCACTGAGCCTTGGTAGCTTGCTACTGCTCCGGAACACTTAGGCTGGCCGGCATGTGTCCTTCTTTGTTCATGTGTCTGTCCCTTAGGGGAAATGTCACGCGTTGTTCCTTTAAGTCCTTGTAGCTTGCTACGACTTGGGTTCATATGTTGATGACCGACACGTTCGTTGTTGGGTCATGTATGCCTGTCTCTGTAATTTAGTGCCACTTTTGGTTTATAACTGGTCATGTCGGCCCGGGTTCTCTGTCATATGGATGCTAGCGACACTATCATATACGTGAGCCAAAAAGCGCAAATGGTCCCGGGCCAGGTAAGGTGGAACACGTGGGGATATCGTTCGTGAGGCCGCAAAGTGATATGGTGTGTTACATGCTAGACCGGTGTGACTTAGGATCGGGGTTCCGACAGCTTTGTTATCAGAGCCTGACTACCTGTAGGATTACCAAGCCAAACTGGTCGAAGTTGAGTCTAGAAATTCCTTAGTTATGTAAGGGAATTGATTGCGGAAGGGAACGCAAGGCTCTTTTTACTCCTTATACCTCATGTCTTCTGATCTGAGTCATTCTACTTTTCCTACGGGGTTAAGGAACTAGGCTTCTCTTCCGTCTATCAGGATCACGTGTTACTACTCCGTAGTCCCTTAGGATTGGTTGATCAGAGTCCTACTCTTGTTTTCAAGTTCTTCCTGTGTAGATTGTTTAGTACTATCACAGAACCTTGAGTGATGTTGTTGAGTATGGTACTGCCCTATTTTTTCAGGATGTCTCATTCTGGGCGTTTTACTGCCGTTATGCTGTCGGATTTATCCTAGTAATTCGAGAGATACTAATTTCTTGTTCTACCTTATGCATCCTATATTTGATGATGTTTCCGTCCTCAGTTTCGCTTCTCAGGATGTCTTCAGTTAAGTGAAGCTCAGCTGCTCGTAGACAGAACCACGGAGGTGGTAGGGATGAGGAGGATCCTCCCGACCAGCCTTCGTTGGCAGAGTTAATGTTAGAGATGGAGAGAAACAGGCGTGAGTATAACCGCTTGTTGGCGCGTATTGAGGAGAACACCGCACATCAGTGCAAAGAGTCAGCGACCATCCATGACTTCATTCGCTTGAAACCACCCACCTTCCATCATCGCATTGAGCCGCTCGATGCAGATGACTGGTTCTGTAGTATCACTCACAAGTTGCGTTCTGCGAACGTAGCTGAAGAAGACAAGGTCATCTATGCCACTTATCACCTGGAAGGTCCTGCTAGTCTTTGGTGGTAGAACTATGAGGCCATGATTCCAGCTGGCCAGATTCCTACCTGGAGAGTTTTCACTGAGGCTTTTCGCAAGCATCACCTTCCTCAAGCCCTCATCGATAGCAAGAGAGAAGAGTTCTGTAGTCTTACCCAAGCTAAGATGGTTGTTGATGCTTACAGTAGAGAATTTGAAAACCTTGCCCGCTATGCTACAGAAGAAGTGTCCATGGACGTCAAGAAGAAGGCTAGGTTTCGGAAAGGTCTCAACCCCAAGCTGCGTCGTGATCTTCACTTGCATCATTTCCATACATTCCAGGCTCTTGTGAACAAGGCCATCAATGCAAAGACCGCTCAGCTCAGTTACGAGGAGTCTCGTTAGCACACCCGTGATTTGGGATCTTGCTCTGGCACTAGTTCCCAGAAGCGCTGGATTTGGGTTCCAAACTCCGCTCTTCCACCCAGATATTCTCAAAGGCCATCTTATGAGGTGCCTCATCCAGCTCAGTCTTATGCTCCACCCAAGCCCTTTGGTAAACCGCTTGTCAACGTGGGTCCACGACCTACCTCAGGGACTTGCTTCACATGCGGAAAGCCAGGACACTATGCACGTGACTGTTCCCTGGCCAGTCTTACTCCACCCCAGCCCGAGAAGTCCGTTCTTCATGGTAAGCCACCACGCAAGACGACCAGTGCCAATGCAGCTTCCCTTAAACATGGACGTGTGCATCACGTCTCAGCTAAAGACGCTCATGATGATCCAAATGTCGTTCTTGGTACACTCCTTGTCAATTGCCATCCGGCCTCGATTATGTTTGATACTGGAGCATCTCACTCCTTCATCTCTGAAGGCTATGCCCATTTGCACGACATGTCATTTTGTGATATGCCAACTCCGCTTGAAATCCAAACCCCAGGGTCTAGATGGCAAACTACCAGAATAAGCCATGGTAATGGAATCCTTGTTGACAGACTTGTATTCCTTGCCTCACTTATAGCCCTCAAGTCTTCGGATATTAACATCATTTTGGGTATGGACTGGATGACAGCTCATCATGCCAAGATTGACTGTTACACTAGATCTGTTCAGCTTACACACCCGTCTGGCAAGATAGTCACTGTCTCCACTAGAGTTGCAAACCGTCAACTCTATTCTCTTAATGCCAGCCCCCTCCCAGACCTTGAAGATATCCCGGTAGTCCGCAAATTTCCGGATGTCTTTCCAGAGGAACTACCAGGTGTTCCACCTGACAGGGATGTAGATTTTGTCATAGATCTTATTCCAGGAACTGTTCCAATTTCTAGGAGACCTTACAAGATGGCACCCCTAGAACTAGCTGAGCTTAAGGAACAACTTGATGAGTCCTTGCGAAAGGGTTTCATCCATCCTAGTTCTTCTCCATGGGCTTGTCCCGTCCTCTTCGTCAAGAAGAAGGATGGCACGGAACAGATGGTTGTTGATTGTCGTCCCATTAATTTGGTCACGATAAAGAACAAGTATCCGCTCCCCAGGATCAACGACCTGTATGATCAGCTTGCTGGATCCTCAGTCTTCTCCAAGATGGATTTGAGGTTAGGCTACCATCAAATCAAGATCAGAAACGGAGACATTCTTAAGACGGCTTTTGTCACTCGTTATGGCCAGTACGAGTACACCGTCATGTCTTTTGGCCTGACCAATGCTCCAGCCACATTCTCCTACTTGATGAACTCGATCTTCATGGAGTACTTAGATAAGTTCGTCATGGTTTACCTCGATGATATTCTGATCTACTCGAAGAACGAGGAAGAGCATGCCGAACATCTTAGACTGGTGTTGGAAAAACTCAGAGAGCACCGCCTTTATGCCAAGTTTTCCAAGTGCGAGTTTTGGTTGCTAGAAGTGATCTATCTCGGCCACGTAATCTCTGGTAAGGGCATTGCTGTCAATCCCGAGAGAGTTCAATCCGTCCTTGATTGTACTCCACCAGAAACAGTTAAACAAGTTAGGAGTTTCCTTGGTATAGCCAGCTATTGTCGCTGTTTTATTGAAAACTTCTCTAAAGTGGCCAAACCTTTCACGGAACTTCTCAAGAAAGATAAAAAGTTTGAGTGGTCCCCACAGTGTGAGCACAGCTTTCAGGAACTGAAAAGACGCCTGACTTCTGCTCCCATACTTGTGCCACCGGATTTCACTAACAACTTTGTTATCTATTGTGATGCCTCACGACAGGGACTAGGCTGCATTCTTATGCAGGATCGTCATGTGATTGCCTATGCATCTCGACAGTTGCATCCACATGAGGAAAATTATCCTACACACGTTCTAGAGCTTGCACCTGTAGTCTATGCACTTAAGACATGGTGACATTACCTTCTTCGTAATCGTTGCGAGATCTACACCGATCACCAGAGTCTCAAGTATATCTTCACCCAGCCAGATTTGAACCTTAAGCAAAGCGTTGGTTGGAGTTGATCTCAGATTATGACTTAGGGATTACTTACACCCCAGGCAAGGCCAATGTTATGACTGATGCTTTCAGTCGTAAGTCATATTGCAACAATCTCATGTTGCAGCAGGGCCAACCACTTCTCCATGAGGATTTATGTAAGCTTAACCTTCACATTGCTCCTCATGGATTCCTTTCAACCTTGGTGGCGAAACCTACTCTTATGGATCATATCATAGAAGCCCAGAAGCATGATACGGGGATTACCCGGATCAAGAGAAATATTGCCAAGGGTATTGGTGGATGTTTCTCTATGGATGATCGGGGTGTTGTGTTATTTGAGAATCGCTTGGTTGTTCCCAAGAAGCAACATCTGCGACAACAGATCCTTAAGGAGGCTCATGAATCTCCTCTCACGATTCATCCCGGTAGTACTAAGATGTATCAGGACCTACGCCAGAGGTTCTGGTGGACTTGGATGAAGAGAGAAATTGCTGAGTTCATTGCTAAATGTGACGTTTGTCGTCGCATTAAGGCAGAACATCAAAGACCTGCTGGCACCCATCATCCCTTAGCTATTGCTGAGTGGAAATGGGATAAAGTTGGTATGGACTTCATCACCGGCTTTCCCAGGACCTAGAGAGGGAATAATGCTATCTTTGTAGTCATTGATCGTCTGTCCAAAGTGGCTCACTTCCTACCTGTTCGAGAGAGTATCACTGCTAGTCAGCTCGCTGACTTGTATATTTCTCGAATAGTGTCACTTCATGATGTTCCACTAGAGATCAATTCAGACCGTGGTAGTCTTTTCAGTTCTCATTTCTGGGAGAGTTTCCAGACTGCCATGGGCACCCATCTTTCCTTTAGTACCGCTTTCCACCCTCAGTCAAGTGGTCAGGTGGAATGGGTCAACCAAATTCTCGAAGACATGCTTAGAGCTTGCGATATCTCATTCGGTATGGATTGGGAGAAATGTCTTCCTTTCGCCGATTTTGCTTATAACAATAGCTATCAATCCAGTCTCAAGAAAGCTCCTTTTGAGATACTCTATGGACGGAGATGTCGAACACCTTTGAACTGGTCAGAAACCGGTGAAAGAAAATTCTTTGGACCGGACATGATCCAGGAAGCAGAAGAGCAAGTTCGCATCATTCCTGAGAATTCGAAAACAGCCTAGTCTCGTCAAAAGAGCCAGTATGATCGTCATCATAAGGAAGTGGCTTATGAAGTTGGCGACAAGGCATATCTTCGGGTTACCCCTTCGAAGGGTACCCATTGTTTCGGTATCAAGGGCAAGTTGGCTCCTCGTTACATTGGCCCTTTTCGCATTCTCGCTAAACGAGGAGAGGTTGCCTACCAGTTGGAACTACCCCCACATCTTTCTCGAGTACATGATGTGTTCCACGTCTCTCAACTCAGGCGTTGCTTCTCGGATCCCATCCGCGGAGTGGACCACGAAACACTTGATCTCCAAGATAACCTCACATATCGAGAGTACCCTGTTCGCATTCTAGATCAAGCAGAGCCTGTCACTCGACGACATAACATCAAGTTTGTCAAGGTTCACTGGTCTCATCATTCCGAGAGAGAAACTACTTGGGAGCGAGAAGATCGTCTCCGACTAGAGTATCTTTCCGCCGACTCCCGAATCTCGGGACGAGATTCTTTCGAGTGGGGGCGAGTTGTCACAACCCTAGTTCTGGTATGCACTAGGCTAGCTTGGTGTTTGCATCATGTTTAGTTTTCAAATGAATTTCAATTGGGGATTTGTGAAACCCACAGAAACCCTTTTGAAAAATGACCCAAATAAAAATTGCTCCAAAAGGGTCCAAGAAAATGTTCATGTTTCTCTCTGAAAATATTGGTCAAAGCTAAAATTCAAACCAATATTTTTAGGAGCTCATAAATAATTATTTTGGGCATTTGGAATTAATGCATTAATTATTTTGCCTTGGATATATATTTGTTATATATTTTATATATGTCCAAAATTCTGATTTTTATTGTGAGGGGCTTTGGATTAATTCCTTAGGTCCCTGCAAAAAAGGGTCAGAAGAAAATAAATGATTTAGTTTAGAAACTAAACCAAAACAGAATTATAGAAATAGAAAACAGAAATAAATAAAGCGTTAGAGCTTACCTAGGCCACTTGCTGGACTGGCACTGGGTCGGCCCAGCTGCCAGTCGTCGTCCTCCTGGCGACGACAGGAGGCAGGGGCACGCGCCCGCCACTCTCGCGCATGGCCGCCACGCCTCCTGCCTGCCTGCCCCTTCCCCTTGCCGCCTGGATGTTCTGGACGTTGCCACGCACCTCCCCAGACCTCTCTTGCTCTCTCTCGCTCGGACCCGAGCACCACCGTCGCCGCCACTCGCCGCTGCCGTGGCCAGAGACCACCCCACGTCCAGCCTACGTGCCCGAGAGCTCTGCTACTTCGTCCCCGTCCTCTCCGACGAGCCACGCGTCGCCGGACGCCCTAAGGAGATGTCACCGCCGTCTTCTTCATCGACGGCCACCGGAGATCCCCTCCGCCGCCCTGCTCGCTCCGGCCCTCCTCCGAGCTCTCCGTCTGCACCGCTGCGACCGCCGTGAGCCTCTCCCTCGAACCCCGCTCTCCGTTTCGTCGTTCACACGCCGTAGCCATGCCACCCACCGGACCCGAGTGGACGTGCCGCCGTGCTTCCTCTCCGCCATGGCCAAAGCCACCGCGGCTTGCAACCTAGCGCGTCACCGCATTTGCCACACCGCCAGGAGGCCGTAGAGCCCCTCGGCTGGCCTCCCTGTGCCCCGTAGCGCCGTTTCCGACGAGGCCCGTACTCCGACCGCCGCCGCGAGCTTCGTTCCGGCCAACTCCGGCGCCCACGCAACCTCCCGTTGGCGTAGATGGATGCGGACGAGCCCCCGCAGCGTGCAGATGGCCTCGGCCGTCCATTCGGACGCCGGGGGCCCAATCCCGACGCCCACCGCCGCGTTTGCTACCGCCGGCGGCTAAACGCCGGCGTGTTAGCCGCGGGTTGACCAGGGATTTGACCCCCTGCGTCAATGACAGGTGCCCCCCCCCCCCTCAGTTAGTTGACAAGATTAGTTTAGTTAGTTAAGTTAGTTAATTAGTGGAGCCACTGACATGTGGGCCCAGCCCTGCTGACTTTTGTTAGGATTAGTTTTAGTGTTAATTAACTCAGTTAATTAACTGAGTCACTGACCAGTGGACCCCATTATCAGGTTTGACTTTGGTCAGCCTGGTTGACCTGCTGACATCATGCTTTGGTCATGCTGATGCAATAAACAATTTTCTGGAATAATTTTTGCTTAGGAAAATCCAGAAATTTGTTTAAACTTCAAAAAATCATAGAAATTCAACCGTAGCTCAGAATGAAATAATTTATATATGAAAAATTATTAGAAAAATTCAATCTATCCATCTGTACCATTTTCATGCATGACAAATGAACTTATAACTACTGATTATGAGAAAACACATAAATGGCATTTATAGATGTTTAATTTGGAGTTGCATTTGAACCCTTGGTTCAAATGGAATTCAACCAAATAAAAGCTAGTTGCATTAGCTCAAACAACATCACATTTTCATGCCATGTTCATGCATCATATTGTTGCATATGCTTGTGTTTGATTGTCGGCACCATTCTTCTCGATAGGTCCAGCTCCGGAGACCGTTCCAGAGTACCTGTCAGAGGAGCAGTGCTCTACACGTTGTTATACCTGGCAAGCAAAACCTTTTGTTCATTCCGATACAATCCCACTCTCTCGCTCCTACTCTCTGTTATTGCATTAGGACAACAACGATTCAGCTGCTACTTTATGCTGCGGTAGTTGAACCCATTCCTCTGCATGACCTGTCATTGCCACAATAAATAGTTGAAACCCACTAGTATGTGTAGGAGTTGTTTGAAGCCATGTTGTGTTCTTACCATGCCTTGCTTGCTATTGCTTAGAGTGTGCCAGGTCTGATTCATTGGGAATGAATTGGAGTGCAGTGATATGTTCTGATGCTGAGCGTTAAGTGTGTGAACACGTTTTGGTAAATGTAGCGGTGAGAGGCCATGTAGGAGTACATGGTGGGTTGTCTCACTGGAACTGTCCTTAAGCACTGAGTTCTGTGTATGTTGTCCAATGACTAGCTACTACCACACATTAGGTTCCGGTAACTCGACCCCTCTCGGCTTATTAATCAACTTGATCTCTGTCCAGGAGTCGCAACTAGTTTCTGGTGTTTGTAGGTAGTGTTATTTCTCTACCAAGTGGCACCCGGATGGTGGGCTCGGGAACCCTGTACACATCGTTTGGGGCCGTGATGGAAACCTCGGCCGGACTCCCTTGCGGATGGAACCCGAATAGGCGACAAACCTGGACTAGAGTCTTGTGTGGTTAGTCAGGTCATGGCCGACACCCTCGCCAGGCTTCCGCTTGAAGGTTGCCGAGATACACGATGTGTACATGGTGGTAAGTGGCGAGAGCGTGTGTGAAGAAGTACACCCCTGTAGGGTTTATCATGATCTATTCGAATAGCCGGGTCCACGGTTATAGACTTCTTGGATGCTTACGTGGTACATAGACAACTAAAAGTGGATACTCTAATATACTCAAGACAAGTGTGAGTGCTATGGATGGCCTTATCATAGGGAGATGGGGATGAATCCATAGTGGTGTATTTGGTGGTGATTAGTGGACTCGTGTGCGCCACCTCAAAGAGTTACCAGCAATCGTAGTATAGGATATATAGCCACTGAGTCAAAGCCGGCTTGCTGCAACTAAACCTCACTATGCCTTCTTGATACAAATGCATGTATGATAGGATCTGATGTAAGTCTTGCTGAGTACCTTTGTACTCATGTTTGCTTAATTTATGTTTTGCAGATGAGACTTCTGTCTCTCTAGTAGTTCCGCTTGGACTTCGACAAGTAGCTTGTTACCTTAGGTACGATCTTGGACGAGTGTTGTAGATAGTCAGGCTCTTCAGCCTTTTTCTTTTGTAGTTGTCTGTACTCAGACATGTTATGATTCTGCTTGTTGCTTGTATGCTCTGAATGTTGGGTCATGAGACCCATGTTTGTAATATCTGGCTCCTCGGAGCCTAATGAATAAATACTTTGTTTCATAGAGTCTTGTTGTGATGCCATGTTGTATTTGCACACATATCGAGCATATTGTGTGTATGTTATTGAAATGTTTGGTATGTGTGCGATCCGACAACCTAGTTGTTTACCCTTGGTATCCTATCTTACAGGGAAATGTCTCCTAGTGCTTCCACTGAGCCTTGGTAGCTTGCTACTACTCCGGAACACTTAGGCTGGCCGGCATGTGTCCTTCTTCATTCCTGTGTCTGTCCCTTAGGGGAAATGTCACGCGTTGTTCCTTTAAGTCATTGTAGCTTGCTACGACTTGGGTTCATACGTTGATGACCGACACGTTCGTTGCTGGGTCATGTATGCCTGTCTCTGTAATTTAGTGCCGCTTTTGGTTTATAACTGGTCATGTCGGCACGGGTTCTCTGTCATATGGATGCTAGCAACACTATCATATACGTAAGCCAAAATGCGCAAACGGTCCCAAGCCAGGTAAGGTGGCACCCGTGGGGATACCGTGCGTGAGGCCGCAAAGTGATATGGTGTGTTACATGCTAGACCGGTGTGACTTAGGATCGGGGTCCCGACACATAGCAACATTAATATCAGAACATAGTGGATACTAGGGATCAAACCCTAACAAAACTAACTCGATTTCATGATAGATCCCATCCAACCCATCACCGTCCAGAAAGCCTATGATGGAATTACTCACGCACGGTGGTGAGCATCATGGAATTGGTGATGGGAGAAGGTTGATGATGACGATGGCGACGATCTCCACTCTCCTGAGCCCCGAACGGACTCCAGATCAGCCCTCCCGAGAGAGATTAGGGCTTGGCGGCGGCTCCGTCTCGTGAAACGCGATAATTCTTTCTCCCTGATTTTTTTCTCCCCGAAAGTGAACTTATAAGATCTGGGGATACGTCAGTGGGGCACCAGGGGGCCCACGAGGCAGGGGGCGTGCCTTGGGCAGGGGGTGCGCCCCCACCCTTGTGGACAGGGGGTGGCCCCCCTGTTCTGGTTCTTCTTGCAGGTATTTTTTATATTAATTCTTCGTGGATTTTCAAACGATTCCGAGAACTTTTTATTTCTGCACAAAAAGAACACCATGGCAGTTCTGCTGAAAACAACGTCAGTCCGGGTTAGTTCCATTCAAATCATGCAAGTTAGAGTCCATAACAAGGGAAAAAGTGTTTGGAAAAGTAGATACGTTGGAGACGTATCATTCATCCTTGCTCATATTTCTTTAGGGAAATGGCGCCACCACCACCACCACCACCATGTCGACTGTGTAAGTCAGGGTGCGCCAGCAGCCTTGAAACTGGCATGTTGTTCGTCATCTACTTCCAGCTGAGTTTTCATCATGCGGTGGTAAGAAATTATATGAAACTTGTAACAACTAATTTGTTTTTAGTGTTGGAATTAATGCATTGTGTCATCTTGCTTTTTTTACACAGACCGTCTGATGCAATGTGAGGTTGGAATTCAACGAGTTGACCAGAGACACTATGACCTTTGACGCTC
>LR738713.1:44906239-44970045 GCA_902687465.1 Secale cereale | reverse complement strand
GGGCTATACTATGGAGGTTGAGAAAGGACGCAATATGTCGCAGATTGGAGGAGAAGGATGGGTCCGTTTCCTCGCCCACTTTGGTATTACTAGTGGTGAGTTGTTCAGCTTCTCTTTCAGAGCTGAAAATGCAAAGCTGGCTGTCATTTATATCAACATAGAGGAAGATGATGAAGATGATGTGGAATCACTTAATGAAGATGATGAGGACTCACTTGATGAAGATGACGAGGACCCACTTCATGAAGCCAACTATGCTCAAAGAATGAGGCCGAGCGAGGAGGAGGAGTGTAACCTAAGGGACATAATTCCGCCACGTGCTGACTTTGTTGGGGTGCCATTCGTGACCCGCCTGACAAGTAGCATGGTTGATCAGCTTGTCATGGTATTCTTTGTTGTTATACTTAGAAATGCAAATTATCCGATGATATACTTAATGAATCCGATGACATGCTGCAGAGTCCAATGATATGCTGTGTGGAATCTAGTCGATGATTTGCTTTAGTGTAGAGTCTGATAACATGCTTATTAGTGTAGCCACCAAGGAAATGTTAATATGTAGATAAGCCATACTTAATTATTAGTAGAATTCATGCTTAGTAGAAACGTGTAGTACTTTGTCTTTTGATAGTGTAGAAATCTATACTTAGTAGAAATATATTTGCAATAGTGTGCGAGGTTGCTTATTAATTGATATGTTTATCTTATTTAGAAATTGACAAAGAACCTCTCTGTGATATGTGGGATCAAGCCGGATGAAGAAGGCTCAGCTGGAATATGCCTTACCGCAAGGGGCTCCATCACCACCCGTGCGTACAGCGTGGACACGGACGGTCGCACACACTCCAACTCGGTTGGGTGAAAGAGTTTCCTTGTTGGCAAGAAGCTTCGTGTTGGCCAGGCCATCCTAATTACTATCAGGAACACCCACCGCCCCGGCTTGAGGATGATGGTCGTTGTCGATATCATCTAGAAGTACATATGTGTGTGGTTGTATGACGACTACCCCTAGTAGACTGCTATATATATGTTCTGTATGACTACCTAGTACTGCTTATCATATATGCTGTATGAACCATATATGTGTGTGAGTATGCATGTTGACTATATAAGAGTACCAATAATGATTAATGATATTGTTCGACTACTGTATGACGTAGTTACTAAGTTTTGTCTAGAAACGTTCCTAAATTAACCCTCCAAAACGTCTAAACCCACGCTTTAAAAAAAACCCAGGGCCTGCGAGCTACTGACGTGTGGATGCCCTTTGGTCTCGGTTGGTGTTATCAACTTGGACTAAAGGTCCTCCTCCCTGGGCGCCCGGCAGCGGCCACGTGGAGCCCCTTCTCTCCCGGTTCGTAAGCGAACCGGGACTAAAGACTTGGGGCTTTAGTCCGGACACTTTAGTCCCGGTTCTGGAACCGGGACAATTGGTCCTCTGGAACCAGGACAAATGGGCCTTTTTCTAGTAGTGATTTGTAAGCTTTCTTATCATTTTCTATTTTCTATCTTCTATATATCTTAGATTTGCCACGTTGTGTTAAATAATTATTACTTATATATGTTGAACATTTCCAATGCTATGGGCATCTTTATTAATGTAATATACTATGTGGTATATTTTACAAATAATATAATATGATGCTAAAATTGGTTGTACACGCCAAAAGAAAGGCTTCCAAAAAATGTTTTGAAAATTTGAATACACAATGAAGAATTCCTAGGCCCGCCCTTGCCTCCCAAGCTCCGCGCCGACGCTGGAAGGGTGCCAATATTTTCCCGTAAGTCTTTATGGAGTGGACGTAATGTATTCCAGTAGTTTGAGCATCTCCAAAAGATGATGCAAATTTGGAGATGTAAAAAAAGCGCCAACTCCAACGGATGATGTATATTGGTGATGTAAAAAAGTCCAACTCCAACCGATGATGCGAGGATTTAAAATAACAGGGAGGAGCGCCGATGGCCAATCCACAAGTAGATAAAGGGACATCTGACCAGGTTCGTTAGGGCCTTTAGCCCCGGTTCTTGAATCGGGACTAAAGGGTCGGTACTAATGCCTTGGCCCTTTAGTCCCGGTCGTTCAATCCAGAACCGGGGCAGATGGGTCTCCACGTGGCCTGTGGGCGGAGGCCAGGCAGGAGGGCCTTTTGTCCCGGTTGGTGGCACCAACCGAGACCAAAAGGCATCCACGCGTCAGCATTTCTGTGGCTGTGGTTTTTGTTTTTTTTTTTAAAGGGAGGGGGTTGGAGGTTTTGGGAGGTTAATTTAGGTGTTTCATATATTGTGTTAGCCAGCTAATTAATAGAGAGAAGTGTCCTCTCTTATGTCTGTGCTTGGTTGACGCTACGTACTACACATACGTATAGAGAGGACTAGACACGCTAGCTAGCTAGCTAGTAAGCAAGCGAAGGAAACAGAAGATCATATTCAACATATATATGGATACAGAGAGAAGTAATATCGACCACCTCTCCTTCTCCGAGAGATTGGTCGAACAACAAGTTCTCGTATATCAATCCGACACTAACGGGTACATATATACAATAATTATCTCTTACAAATATAATCTCCTATACGATGGACGCATGGTCCACATAGTATTCTCCGTCTGGTGCGACCACGTGTTCAAGGAAGAATTCCGCCAATTCCTCTTGAATTGCTCGCAGACGATCTGGTGCTAGGAGTTCATTCCGCATCTGAAACATCTAATTTGAAGAAGGGGGTCAATATATATATATATATATATATATATATATATATATATATATATATATATATATATATATATATACATGAATAAATGAAACTCAACACAAATGATGGTAATGAAATAAAATTGTGAATATTATTAATTGCTTACGCACTTCAAAATGTGCTTCAGAGTAGCCCCGCTCACAGGTCGTGTGGCGGATGGACTCGCAAATGTAGTATCCATAGAAATCATTCCCTTGTTCCTGCCACAACCACTTTACAAGAAATAGAGGTCAATCAAACTGATAAGCAAGAATGCCAAATGGTATTGATGAAACTAGCATTTGAATCAATATATAGGAGATGCGCGAAACATGCTACTATATAGTACTTACTTTCGGGTGTCTAAATTCCAGCTTCTTCGGCAGTCCCAGAGCTTTTTTGGTGAATTTTCTCCAAACCCTGCCAGACAAAGAAAACAATTACTTGATATCACAAATGAACAAAGTTGCTGATATGCATGGTGGATAATGATCGATTTAACTTACTTCTCGAGCATTTGAGTCATGTCCGCATACTCCTTGGGATCTTTTTGTTTAGAGTCCAAGACAGTTACTACTCCCTGCTCAAGCTTAATCTCTAGGAGAATATAGTGGAACCTGCGCACGCATTCATGAACTCATCAATTACATTACTATAACCTTGACTAATATATAAGGGAAACCGAATATGGACAAGACAGTAACACTCACTTGAAGTTGTAAGGAAAGAGTATTATATCTTTGTTTCCATTTATCACCAACGATCGTAGCAAGTTGGCCTCGGTATCTGAGGCACGAAATTCAACCTCGGTTGCATCTATGAGATATGTGTTAATGAACCCTAAATCACCGACTTGTTTTTTCTTCAATTCGACGATCTTCAATCTGCATAATATAGTGAGGATAATTATAAATACATGCAATGAAAGAGCTGAGCTATATAGAGAGACTTAATGACAGAAGTAGTACTACTTACAGACAGTAGCAGGTGACCGTTGCTTTATCGAGGGCCAATTGATTGAAAAACTGATAGAACTCCTCAAATGGAATAGGCAACAGTTCAATTCCAACGAGGTCATGCTCCGGTTTAACTCTCACATACAAACTATCCCTCCCCCAAGACTCTCTGCAGATTTTCAAGTACCAATCATGCAATCTTCGCATATTCGTTGCTAGAGATCTTTCATTTTTTACGAGAGGCTTACTGTACTCGTATCTTTGTATCTGCACCTCCAAGAAATCATAATGTACATCGTCGGATAGGTAATCTCCAAGATTGCTATAACCGGGCACCATCCTCGGATCATTAGCGACCATGTCGCTAGACACCTTGAGCGGGGGGCACGATTGGTCGGCTTGTTCGCTGAGCAGGGCAATTTGTTTCCCAGCTCGTCCTTCTGCTAACCTTTGATCACTTTTAGTACTTCCCGACCGCTTCGCTTCGTGAAATGACTTTTCAATAATGCGGTCATAGTTGTCCTTCGGCTGACTTTTCGCTGGTTTCTTCAGGGCTGCAAGAGTGCGCTTTGCTTTCACCGGATCTATCTTCCCCTCCGGAGGTGGATGTCTCTGTGCTTTCAACCCTTCAAGCCAGTCCTTCACTTCGCCTTCAGCAATCTTCGTGTTTTCCTTGTCGGACCTTTTGTATGGTAACTTCTCTAAAGGCGTGAGAGAAGGACCAAATCTGTATTGCCTCCCGCCTCTGGCTGTACTGCTAGACGTCGGCAGACCGAACGAAGCGTTTGTCTTCTTTCCTTGCTTACGTGCCGGAGAAGGAGCAGCCGGAGCGGCGGCAGGTCTCTTCCGCCCTTGCTGACTAGGCGGAGAAGGAGGAGGCTGGCTGCTCGGGCGCGTCGGCGCAGGCGGAGAAGGAGGCGGAATGCCGCCACGCGCCGGAGAAGGAGCTGGAGTGCCCTGATCGTCACTCGCCGGAGGAGGAGGCGGTGGAGGAGGCGGAGTGCCCTGACTCGCCGGCGGAGGAGGAGCAGGCGGAGGCGTCCAGTTGAGAATGTTGATGAGGTCCTTCCGCCATAGGCATGGAGTCTTCAGTGAAGAACCCAGCCGAGTCTCCCCTTCACCGGTAGGGTGGTCAAGCTGGAGCTCCTCAAATCCCTCCGTTATTTAATCCACCATCACCCTAGCATATCCTTCTGGAATCGGCGGGCAGTGAAAAGTTGCGCCGGGTCTAGTGGGATAAACAGAGCCAGCAGCCGCCTTGACCTTCATATTTATCCACTGCGTCATAAGGTGGCAATTTTGTACCTCCGTGATAGCATCCACGGGATAGCTGGCAGTAGCCGTCAAGACATGCTCCGGCTGAAGCAGCTCAGTGGAAGCCACGCTGCTTCTCCGCTGAGATGGCGGGGTAGCTTCGGGGGAAGCTTCGCCAGTTCTTTTGTCTCGATTTGCTTCTCGTTCCTCTATCGCTTGTATTCTGGCGCACAGCGCCTGCAGTTCGGTCTGCTGCATTTTCTTCCTCCTCTCGTGGCATTTGTAACCGCCTGCGTCCGGAAACCCAGCACTCCATAGAACGGAGCCTGGCGTGCCTCGTGTCCGTCCAGGGTGCTCAGGATTCCCGAGGGCCATTGTGAGCTCGTCGTTCTCTCTGTCGGGAAAGAACGTCCCTTGCTGCGCTGCTTTGATATAGAAACGAAGCTTCTTGAGTGGTATTTCCAATTGCTTGTCCGTCCAAATGCACCTCCCTGATACAGTGTCCAAGGTTCCCCCAGCCCCGAAGAACCAAGTATGGCAACGGTCTGGCCAGTTCACTGTCTCTGGTTCGATCCCTTTCTGAAGCAGATCATTCTCAGCCTTGGCCCACTTAAGCCGGGGTCTGAGGTAGCCACCTGACCCCGTGCGATGGTGATGCATCTTCCTCGCAGCATATTTCTGGTTTGTCGCCGACATCTTCTTACTCTTTTCCGATGTCTTATAGGCCACAAATGCGGGCCAGTCATCTCCGATCTTCTCATATATGCCCACGAATTCTGGAGTCTCTTTTTTGTGGACAAACTTATTCAGTTTTTTCTTCCACGCCCTGAATAATTCTGCCATCTTCGTAAGAGCAAAAGACTTGATTAAATCCTCTATAACTGGCTTCGCCGGATCAGCCTCTGGCGGCAGAGTGAAATTTGACTTTAGCTCAGTCCAAAGATCTTCTTTCTGCATATCAGTGACATAAGACACCTGAGCGTCTTCTGTAGCCGGCTTTAACCATTGATGGATGCTGATCGGGATCTTGTCCCTAACCAGAACGCCGCACTGATTAACAAATGTGTTCTTTGTCTTGATGGGTTCAATCGGTTCGCCGGTGCGCTAGATTTCTGTGATCTCAAACTTTTCATCCGACCTCAACTTTTTCTTCGCGCCTCGTCTCTTTACCGAAGATTTGCTCGATCCGGATGGCTAGAAAAAGAACAAAGACGAGAGTTAATGAATGCATCAATTAACTAATCAGCACAGGCTTAACTAATATATATACCTGCTGGCCGAACTCGGTTCGGTCACCGGAGAGAGCATCACGGTCTCCTTCTTGCACCGGCATTGGATCACCGGAGCCGTCCTCATGGTCTACTTCTTCCATGTGCATTGGGTCACCGGAGCCATCAATATCATAGCCTAGATCTTCCTCTCTTTCCAGCAGCTCATTGGTGTCGTTGAGAAACGATAAGACATCATCTTGTCCGTCTGCGATTATGTCCATCAACATCGCTTCTTGTGCTTCGTCTCGGGTGTTGTCGTCCATAGTTTCTACAAATATTTACAACATGCCAATTATTATTCAAACATGACAGATGGATATATTAATGGCAAACATAGAACTAGCTAGCTAATCACAGTAAGGAATCATATATATTAATTTGTGGCCTCGACGCTGCTTCTCTAGGGTTTCTGGTGGCCTCGACAACGCTTCGACCCTCGACCCCTGAACGACCCTCGACGCTCGACTGCTCGGCGATCCACAACCCTAGACCCCCTCATGTCACATTTTGTCTAGTGTCAAAGGATTCAACAAAACCATGTCTTCATCATTAGGCGAAAGTAACAGGCGCATGATGGTACGAAGCTCTCCAAAGTTATTTTGGAACGGAGTCCCAGATTGGATAATTCGTAACAAAAGATGAATTATCCTATCAGGAACTCTGCTCCAAAATAACTTTGCAGAACTTCGTACCAACATGCCCCGGTTACTTCTGGCAAATGATGAAGGCATGGATTTCTTCAATACTTTGACACTAGCTAGGCAACCTCTCGACCCCTCGACCCTCGACTGCTCGGCGATCCACAACCCTAGACCCCCTCATGTCACGTTTTGTCTAGTGTCGAAGGATTCAACAAAACCATGTCTTCATCATTAGGCGAAAGTAACAGGCGCATGATGGTACGAAGCTCTCCAAAGTTATTTTGGAACGGAGTCCCAGATAGGATAATTCGTAACAAAAGACGGATTTCTTTAATACTTTGACACTAGGCAACCTCTCGACCCCTCGGCGATCCTCGACCCTTGACGACCTTCGGTCCCTCGACGACCCTCGACCCCCCCCCCCCTCATGTCGAAGTTATCAGGGAGGGGGTATATCGACAACGACATACCCTATAAAAAAAAGAGGAAGAAGAAGAAAATAAAGAGGAGAAGAAGAAAGGAACAGCTAGAGGAGAAGATCGAAGAAAAAAAGAAAAAAAAGGAGAAGAAGAAAGGAATAGAAGAGAAGAAGAGAAAATTTCTCTTCTTCTCCTCTATTCCTTTCTTCTTCTCCTCTTTTTTTTCTTCTTTTTTCTTCTTCTTCTTTACTTCTCCTCTTCTTCCTCTCCTCATTGTCTTTCTTTCTTCTTCTTATTTTCTTCTTTCCTATCCTTCTTTTTCTAAATTTTTAACTTTTGCATATATAAAACTTTCTATATATATTTAGCATATATAAACAAAAAACTATATAGCCACATACACATATACATCACATACACATCACATACAACAACTATACATCACAATTGTAACTTTCTATATATAAACAAAAAACTTTCTATGAAAAAAAAACATTTTGAACACATATATTTAGCAAATTCCTAAGAAAAAAATAAAAAAATTATAGCCACATACACATATACATCACATACACATCACATACAGCAACTATATACATAAACATATACACATATATGCAACTATATATATACACATACAAATATATATACATATTATATCACATATGGAAAAAAACATATTATATCACATATTTATTTCTCCTCACATCGCAGGGGCAGGCAGAGGGCGCCGATGACGAGGAGCGCGGGGGCAGAGGGTGCCGGCGACGAGGAGCGACGGGGCGACGGCGCGGCGCGACGGCGTGGGGCGACGGCGCGACGGCACGCGGCGACGGGGCGTGTCAACGGCGACGGCGAGCACGGCGCAGGGGCGACGGGGACGAGAGCTCGGCGAGGGGAAATGTGATTGGAAACTGAAAATTGCTAAGTGCCACTTATATACCCAGGGCATTGGTCCCGGTTGGTGCCACGAACCGGGACCAATGCCCCCCTTTAGCCCCGGTTGTTGCCACCAACCGGGACCAAAGCCCTTGTCCTGCCTCGCGGCGAAAATCTTTAGTCCCACCTCGCTAGTTGATAGTGGCTGGGAGTGGTTTATAAGCCCCACTGCGGTGGTTGTATTGAACTCCTCTTTATTGCAGGCTTCTGGGCCTAACTCTGCGCGCTGCCCTGTGAGCTTGCTGGGCCTTATAGTCCAGCTGCATCCTGGGCTGTAGGCCTTGCAGGCTCACTGGGCAGCGCCCATTTTTTTATTTTTTTCCTTTTCTGCTTTATTTATTTCTAAGTTGTTTTTTGCTGTATTTAGAGTTTCTTTGTGAATATTATTGCTTTAGGTAAAACCAATTACAAACTTTCTATTAGTGCAAGTAGTATTCAAATTTGAATAGTTTAAATTTGAAATTATTTGTTTTCTTTGTTGCTTTATTTATTTTATTTTGTTTCTACTTACAACAAAATACTTATTGTTGCTATTTTTATTTTTTTGCAAGTTTTTTTTGTTTTGTTTTCTGCATTATTTATTTTCTTTTGTTTTTTGCTTTATTTTTTAATTCTTTCTGTTAGTGCCATTAGTTTTAGAAAAATTATAAACTTTCTGTTAGTGCCATTAGTTTTCAAATTTGAATAATTAAAATTTGAATTCTTTGAAATTTGTGTGAATCACAAGTTTGTGGTTAACTTTACGGAAAAAAATGAACATATATAGAGAAAATTCGACCTAAATTCATAGTTTTCAAATGAACTCTGAAAAAGTTGGCATAGCATGTGCATGTACAAAACGGATAATGGTATCATACTCGTCTGTTACAAAGTTGGCATGGTATCATCATAATAGTTGCGGAAAAAAGTCTTCACTTTTTCTTCGCTTGTGTCATTTGCTTATTGCGCCGTAACCATGGATAATCTTCATCGTTTATCAGGATGCTTGGGTCAGCCTTGACTTTGAAGGGAGGAATTTCGTGAAACTTTTCATAATCATCAGATATGTCTATCTTGCCCTCCACTCCCAGGATGTCCCTTTTTCCTGAAAGAACTATGTGGCGCTTTGGCTCATCATATGATGTATTCTCTTCCTTATCTTTTCTTTTTCTCGGTCTGGTAGACATGTCCTTCACATAGATAACCTGTGCCACATCATTGGCTACGACGAACGGTTCGTCAGGGTACCCAAGGTTTTTCAGATCCATTGTTATCATTCCGTACTGTGGGTCTACCTGTACCCCGCCTCCTGACAGATTGACCCATTTGCACTTAAACAAAGGGACCTTAAAATCATGTCCGTAGTTGAGTTCCCATATGTCCACTATGTAACCATAATATGTGTCCTTTCCCCTCTCGGTTGTTGCATCAAAGCGGACACCGCTGTTTTGGCTGGTGCTCTTTTGATCTTGGACAATCGTGTAAAATGTATTCCCATTTATCTCGTATCCTTTGTAAATCAATACAGTCAAAGATGGTCCCCTAGGCAACAAGTACAACTCATCACAAACAGTGTTGTCACCTCTGAGACGTGTTTCCAACCAACTGCTAAAAGTCCTGATGTGTTCACATCTAATCCAGTCGTCGCACTGCTACGGGTGTTTGGAGCGCAGACTGTTCTTGTGTTCATTGACATACGGGGTCACCAATGTAGAGTTCTGTAGAACTGTGTAGTGTGCTTGAGACCAAGAATATCCGTCCCTACATATTATTGAGTCCCTTGCAAGCGTGCCTTTTCCAGTCAGTCTCCCCTCATACCGCGATTTAGGGAGACCTATCTTATTAAGGCCAGGAATGAAGTCAACACAAAACCCGATGACATCCTCTGTTTGATGGCCCATGGAGATGCTTCCTTCTGGCCTAGCACGGTTACGGACATATTTCTTTAGGACTCCCATGAACCTCTCAAAGGGGAACATATTGTGTAGAAATACGGGCCCCAGAATGACAATCTCGTCGACTAGATGAACTAGGACGTGTGTCATGATATTGAAGAAGGACGGTGGGAACACCAGCTCGAAACTGACAAGACATTGCGCCACATCACTCCTTAGCCTTGGTACGATTTCTCGATCGATCACCTTCTGAGAGATTGCATTGAGGAATGCACATAGCTTCACAATGGCTAATCGGATGTTTTTCGGTAGAAGCTCCCTCAATGCAACCGGAAGCAGTTGCGTCATAATCACCTGGCAGTCATGAGACTTTAGGTTCTGGAACTTTTTCTCTGGCATATTTATTATTCCCTTTATATTCGACGAGAAGCCAGTCGGGACCTTCATACTGAGCAGGCATTCAAAGAAGATTTATTTCTCTTCTTTCGTAAGAGCATAGCTGGCAGGACCTTCATACTGCTTCGGAGGCATGCCGTCTTTTTCGTGCAAACGTTGCAGGTCCTCCCGTGCCTCAGCTGTATCTTTTGTCTTTCCATACACGTCCAAGAAGCCTAGCAGGTTCACGCAAAGGTTCTTCGTCACGTGCATCACGTCGATTGAAGAGCGGACCTCTAGGTCTTTCCAGTAGGGTAGGTCCCAAAATATAGATTTCTTCTTCCACATGGGTGCGTGTCCCTTAGCGTCATTCGGAACAGCTAGTGCGCCGGGGCCCTTTCCAAAGATTACGTGTAAATCATTGACCATAGCAAGTACGTGATCACCGGTACGCATGGCGGGCTTCTTCCGGTGATCTTTCCCGCCTTTGAAATGCCTGCCTTTCTTTCGACATTGATGGTTGGTCGGAAGAAATCGACGATGGCCCAGGTACACATTCTTCTTCCATTTTTCCAGGTATATACTTTCAGTGTCATCTAAACAGTGCGTGCATGTGTGGTATCCTTTGTTTGTCTATCCTGAAAGGTTACTGAGAGCGGGCCAATCGTTGATGGTCACGAAAAGCAACGCCTTTAGGTCAAATTCCTCCTGCCTGTGCTCATCCCACGCACGTACACCGTTTTCATTCCACAGCTGTAAAAGTTCTTCAACTAATGGCCTTAGGTACACATCAATGTCGTTGCCGGGTTGCTTAGGGCCTTGGATGAGAACTGGCATCATAGTGAACTTCCGCTTCATGCACATCCAAGGAGGAAGGTTATGAAAGGTTACATAGAGTCATGGGCCAGGTGATATGATTGCTGCTCTGCTCCCCGAAAGGATTAATGCCATCCGCGCTTAAAGCAAACCATACGTTCCTTGGGTCCTTTGCAAACTCCTTCCAGTACTTTCTCTCGATTTTTCTCCACTGCGACCCGTCAGCGGGTGCTCTCAACTTCCCGTCTTTCTTACGGTACTCACTGTGCCATCGCATCAACCTGGCATGCTCTCCGTTTCTGAACAAACGTTTCAACCGTGGTATTATAGGAGCATACCACATCACCTTCGCAGGAACCCTCTTCCTGGCGGGCTCGACGTCAACATCACCAGGGTCATCTCGTCTCATCTTATACCGCAATGCACCGCATACCGGGCATGCGTTCAGATCCTTGTATGCACCGCGGTAGATGATGCAGTCATTAGGGCATGCATGTATCTTCTGCACCTCCAATCCTAGAGGGCATACGGCCTTCTTTGCTGCGTATGTATTGTCGGGCAATTCGTTATCCTTCGGAAGCTTCTTCTTCAATATTTTCAGTAGCTTCTCAAATCCTTTGTCAGCCACAGCATTCTCTGCCTTCCACTGCAGCAATTCTAGTACGGTACCGAGCTTTGTGTTGCCATCTTCGCAATTGAGGTACAACCCTTTTTGTGATCCTCTAACATGCGATCGAACTTCAGCTTCTCCTTTTGACTTTCGAATTGCGTCCTTGCATCGACAATGACCCAGCGGAGATCATCATCTGGTTCCTCTTGATCTTCAGCAGCTTCACCCGTTGCAGCATCATTGCGCAGATTGTCTGGTTCCTCTAGATCTTCACCAGCTCCCCCCATTGCAGCATCACCGTATTTAGGGGGCACATAGTTGTCATTGTACTCTTCTTCTTCGCCGTCTTCCATCATAACCCCTATTTCTCCGTGCCTCGTCCAAACATTATAGTGTGGCATGAAACCCTTGTAAAGCAGGTGGGAGTGAATGATTTTCCGGTTAGAGTAAGACATCGTATTCCCACATTTAGTGCATGGACAACACATAAAACCATTCTGCTTGTTTGCCTCAGCCGCATTTAGTAACTCATGCACGCCCTTAATGTACTCGGAGGTGTGCCTGTCATCGTACATCCATTGCCGGTTCATCTGCGTGCATTATATATAATTAAGTGTGTCAAAAACCATTACAAAACATCATAAATAGATAATTAAGTGACCAAATTAATAGAAGTTCATCATCACATTAAAACCAAAGTAAATACATAGTTCTCATCTAACAACATATAGCTCTCCATACACATCGAAACTATGTAAAACATTTCAATGCGAAAACAAATGCGACTATAATCGCAACCAAGGTAACAATTGATCCAACGGCATAATGATACCAAGCCTCGGTATGAATGACATATTTTCTAATCTTTCTAATCTTCAACCACCTTGCATCCATCTTGATCTTGTGATCATCGACGACATCCGCAACATGCAACTCCAATATCATCTTCTTGTCCTTAATTTTTTTTATTTTTTCCTTCAAGAAATTGTTTTCTTCTTCAACTAAATTTAACCTCTCGACAATAGGGTCCATCTTGATCTTGTGATCATCGACGACTTCCGCAACATGCAACTTCAATTTCATCTTCTCCTCCTCGATTTTTTCCAATTTTTTCTTTAAGGAAATGTTTTCCTCTTCAACTAAATTTAACCTCTCCACAAGAGGGTCGGTTGGAATTTCCGGTTCAACTACCTCCTAGACATATAAAAACATCTATGCATGTCAGGTTGGTCGGCATAATTGTCATAAACACTAAAACAAATAGTTATAAATTAAAGATAATATACCACATCCGAATCGTAGACAGGACGAGGGCCCACATGAGCGGATATCAAAACCATCGCACTATATAATAACAAGCAATAATAAACGTAAGAAAATTAGACAAATATCTATCTAAAGCAATAATAACAAGCAATAATAAAAGTAAGAAAAGCATGGACATAACAAGAGGCTCACCACGGTGGTGCCGGTGACGAGATCGGCGGGGGCGATCGACGGCGGCGAAGACGGGGACGGGACGTGACGGATGATACGTCTCAAACGTATCTACTTTTCCAAACACTTTTGCTATTGTTTTGCCCTCATTCTTGCATGATTTGAACTAAACTAACCCGGAGTGACGCTGTTTTCAGCAGAGCTGCCTGTATGGTTTTATTGTGTGCAGGAAAATGGATTTTTAGGTGTCTCAGAAAATTCCATGAAAAATCACAGAAAATCCACGCACCCGAACGGCCATTGTTCCAGAAGTGGGGCCAGAGGGCAGCCAGGGGGGCCCCAGGCGCCCTGCTGGCGCGGCCCCACCCCTGGCCGCGCCAGGAGGCCGCCTGGGAGGGTCCTCCCCCATCTGGTGCCCTACCTTGGCTCCTATTTATTCCCGTGGCGAGGAAACCCCAGAACAGAAGTCATTTTTCTAGTTTCCGTCGCGGAGCCGCCGCCACCCTCTGTTCTTCTTCGGGAGGGCTAATCTGCAGGCTGATTTGGCCTCCGGAGAGGGGAGATCGTCGCCATCGTCATCATCATCACCACTCCATCCTCCCTCCATGACTTCTCCTTCCATGTGTGAGTAATTCCCTGTTGTAGGCAAAGGGGGTGGTAGGGATTGGATGAGTTAGATCATGTAATAGTTTAACAGAATTTTGGGGGCATGTTGCCTATCATCTACTTTGGTGTTTATCATCTTTGCTTCAACTTGTTGCTCTTAATGCTTGTCACTTTGGGCCCGAGTGCCATGTTTTCAGATCTGAACCCTATGTATTTGCATGAATATATTTGTGTTCTTGATCCTATCCATGAGTTGATTGCACCTATTATGGTCCGGAACCGGCGATCCAAAAGGTGACAGCTTGGGACACCAAAGGGGATGGTCCATAATTTGAGGATTCCATGTATCCATTGAGTTTATTGCTTTGTTCCGGTGCTCTTTGACAGGAGCACCTTAATCTCCATAAGTTCCTTTTGGCCCCGTTCGTAGCAGGATGGTAGGACAAAAGATGTTGTGCAAGTTCTTATTGCAAGCACGTACAACTACCTGTGGGATACATGCCTAATGTTTGATATTTGCCTAGATGATCATTACTTTTCTGTGTGCCTTGCCCCAAGTTAGATTCATGATGTATCTCATCCATGCAGTGCCCAACCATCCATCTCCCTAGCCTACAGTGTTTCAATCCTGCTGGTTATTAGTTGTTACTTTTGCTGTTTACTTTTGCTGTCACCACCATCACTATCATATCACCGTTACCACTTATCTTTTGTTGCAAGTAAGTATATTTCAGGTACGGTTGAATTGACAACTCAACTGTCAAAGCTTATAAATACTCTTTGGCTCCCCATGTGTCGAATCTATAAATTGGGTTATTCTTACCCGCGAAGACTATCTCGATCCCTTACGGTTGAGGGTTATCAACAGACCGCTAAACCTAGACAAATCTCGGAGAAAATAGAGCTTCGAGAGGAGAAAAGCTTAACTAGTGTGGCTCGGGCATTCCATCGAACACGTTGTGTGCATAGGAGGTGAGCTAGAGCACCACCAAGACCTCTCCCCCTCGGCCAGAAAAAACAGAGCAGTGTGCTCTGCTCTTGCGCGAGGGGGTATATATAGGCACCTCATTGGTCCCGGTTGGTGATATGAACCGGGACTAAAGGGGAGCCGTTGGTCCCGGTTCAAGTCACCAACCGGGACAAATGGTGGGGGGCCAGGAGCAAGACCCATTGGTCCCGGTTCGTCGCACCAACCGGGACCAAAAGGTCCAGACGAACCGGGACCAATGGCCCACATGGCCCGGCCGCCCCCCTGGGCTCACGAACCGGGTCCAATGCCCCCATTGGTCCCGGTTCTTGATTGAACCGGGACTAGTGGGCTGGGCAGGTCTGGACCAAAGCCCTGTTTTCTACTAGTGAGCGCTGAGAGTCGGAAGGTGTGGTGGTGGACCGAGTGGCGGCAACACGTGAGCCGGCTGTCGAGCGACGAGAGTTGGGAGGTCTGGGGGCGGTAGCTCGAATGGCCGATAATGCGGCTGTGAATCGAGCGGCAGATTGGTCGCAGTAGGGTAGCAAGGAGGCGGTCGTGCAATGCGAGTAGGTTGAGTCCGGCGGCAGAAAAGCGGCAACGACGCGACGGTAGGTGTGCAGCTCGAATCCGGCGACACAGAGTGGCGGGGAGAGCTCAAGTCATGCGGTGGCACGGCGGCGATCCGGTGGCGGTGAAGTGGTCAATTCGGCCGATTTGGAGGCGGGCGGTGACGGATCAGGCAGCCGTAGCGGTGGAGCGGCCGAATTTGACAGCGAGGCGACGGTGTCGTGTTGCTGTTGGCGAGTGGCGTGGCGGATGAAGTGTGGCAGAATGGACTCAAATCGCCGACTCCTCGACGGCTACAGCAACGTGGCGGGAGGCAGGGATAGCCAGAGGGGTGGCGACGGGCCGAGGATGGACGGACATGCGGCAGAGGCAATGTTTCCGATTAGAAATCGCCAGCGACGGAGGCAGGCAGACGGTAGGCGGGCAGACGGTAGGCGGGCGGGCGAAATATAACTGAAAAGCGGTTGGGGGTTGGCGCGCGACCGCGAGTTTAACAACTCCTGTAGGTGGAGATTTATATTTGCATGGTGAAGTATTGTAGTTTTCATCTTTGAAACACGGAGATGTATCTTTTTTTACATCTACATCATCTGTTGGAGAGGGGTTTTGAGCGTTGGAGATGCAAAAATTATGTATTTTTGCATTTAATACATTTCTATTGAGATGCTATTATTTTCACACAGATATATACTCGGATTTGTGCAGCTAATTAATGATCTGTATAGGTTCCTGAAAAAAAAGTGATCTGTATCGCTTGGCTCCGCTGAGTATATTGATTACTAGGAAGTGTAGGATAGACTAGGATTTGGTCCTGTCTTGTCTTGTACTTCAAGTTGATCATTGTACTCCTACATATATATATGCCCATGAGGCTCAATCAATACATAAACTATTTCACGAATCCTCCCTCTCCCTTCTAACATGATATCCGCCTAACCAATCCAAACCCTAGCTAGCCGTCGTCCACCGCTTCTGCCTGCGCGCCGCCCGGGGCGGTCGGCCATCATGACTGCCGCCGGGGGCCGCGCCGCCCGTACCTAGGTTTTGTATGCCGGTCGTGTTGACCGGCTACCCTGGAGAGTCTTGTTCCCGATCCATGATCCGGGTTTTTCTCTTTCGCATCGGTCATCTTGATTGATGCTTCCTTTTTGGTTTTTCGATCTGAGATAGGTTTGCTTCACCCGCCGCCATCCGTCGATCCTCGCACGCCTCTACTTCGACTTCGGCATCGACATCACCGGCCTCTTCTCCGACTCGACGGGCTCACGTGACATGCGGCGGCCCTCAGCGGCCACCGATGGTGCATCCGTATGCCTGTTGTTCTTTGCTGACCATCCACACCTGTCATTGCCGAGAGTTGTCGCCTTGATCCAATCGGAAATCCTACACCAACACCTCCTCCATCGTATGTGTTGCATGCGGTCCATGCAGACTTCATCACCGAGCCAAGCTATCCACAAGTCTCCATGATGCACATACAATACGCCATGCAGATTCATCTATGTACACGACACATCTACACGGAGGTCTCCCTGGCTTCCTACATGATAGCACGTCACGTCCGTGTGCGGCTCTGTGTTGCACCGCGGCTGAGTGAATTGCAAAAAACCACCACATTTCAAGTTCAATCATTGATTTGCCACCACATTTCTAGTGCGTCCCAAAAATCCACCACTTTCCTTGTAAATTTTCTCAATAAAACCAAATGACCATTTTGCTGCAACTAAGCCAATTTCTGGCATAGCAGGCCCACCGGTCAGGTGCCACGTTGGACTAACCGAACTACGACTGTGTGGACGGCCGTTAACGCTCGTGCTAGGTCAAAGCGCTTGCATGGCTCTTTCTTCTTTCCCCATCCCTCTGTCCCCCGTCTCACTCTCTCTCTGTGTTATGATGGCGGCGGCGGCTAAACCTAGCGGCGGCGGTGAGTCAGTCGGCGGCGGAGGGACTGGAGGCGAGGGTGATGGGTTCTCGGAGGTAGATAACTAGCTCGACAGTCGTAGTTTGCCAACCCAGCCAGCTGTCTTTACGAAGCGATCCCCTTCACCCCCATCGATGCCGAAGTGGGTCATTAAGCGGCGTGCAGCGGCGACCGTAGCACGCAAGATCAGGGCTTCCAGCATGGGAGAAGGCCATCGGTGGGCTTCAGGGTTCGGCGGCGTGTAGTAAGTTTTCCTTCTCCTCCACCCCCTCTTCTAGGGTGACAAGATTGATTGGATTTTGATTTTAGGGCTACAGATGGTGCATATTTATGTTTGTTAAAGGGCAGTTAGATTTTTGTTGATTTTAGGGCTGTTAAATTTAAGGAGATTTTAGGGCTTTTTGATTTTATGGCTTTGTTTACTTAAGATTATTGTTTGTTTACTCAAGTGTTCTAGCTGATATAGTTAATATATTCTCTGTATAACATGTTACAGTAGGAATTATAGCTTGGGATTTATGGTTTTATCATATGCATGATTGCTTTGTTTAATCCTTGTTACTTACACTGAATTGTTGCCCTGTAAATTAAGTGCAAGTTTTGATAGTGCATATGTATCTATCAAGCACTAATTCTTTGTGTAGTTTGGATGATGAGATATGGGAAATAAGGTACCATTATCAAGGGAAAGACAACCTGGAAAGCACTATTTCTCTATCAGAAATTACTTATATTAACATGTTAGCACTGCTAGAGACTGAAGATGGACTGAAGCTGACTACATGTTCTATGTGAAAGAAGAGGGAAAGGGGGCAACAGGAATGCAGCTTATTGATAGTGAGGAGAGTGTGGAGGAGAAGCTAGACCATTATGCTGAGCAGAAGGTGCTCAACATAACTATAATTAAGGCTAGTGAGCCTAATCCAGGATATTTTAATAGGGCAAATATTGTGGAGGAACAAGTACCTATATGCCATGTGGGGGATTCCAACATTATTTCTATAGATGAGGCACGAGTATTGTTCCCTATTGTTGTTGTATACCCAGGTAAGGAGCTGTATGTTGTGCCTATTGCTATTGAAGAGCCAGATGAAGAGGCTGCTTATATTAACAAACAACAGAGCATGCATTTGAAAAAAAAGCAAAGGCAAGGAGAAAATTTAGGATGATGTTGGCCCCTCTGATGATGAAGAGTATGTTGATTTGAACTGGTGTGAGTACAAAGAGGAAGAGCATGACATAGGAAACGAGGAGGAAGAGCATGACATAGGCAATGAGGAGGAAGATGAAATCATTCTGAAGTTGAAGCAGAAAAGGAAACACAGAGAGGATCCTATGCATCACTTTGAAAGAGACACAGAAGAGGAAGATATGTTTCCAGAGGTAGAGGACTCAGACACAGAACCTGAGACACCACTTCCTCAATCATTCAAGAAAATATGCAAAGCAGGCCCCACTACAAGATCACACCATGAAGCTGACATTTAGGTAATTCCTGATTTCATTCCATCAGATGATTCAGCTTGTTTCCCTAGGGACTATGGCATCAGTGAATCAGATGATGAGTCAGGTCTGCATTCTCTCCCACGGCCTTGTGGAAGGAAGAGTCAAGCCAAGAGGCGCAACATAGGATCTGGTATGATGAGAGCAAGCGAGATGCCCATGACCAACTTTTCTTGAGAATGTGCTTCACTGATGTGTATCAGTTTAGAAGAGCACTTAGGAATTTTTATATCAGAATCCTTAGAAATTTCTTACCATAGGTACTGCAAAGATAGGAACACTGTGCACTGCATAGAAAGGGAGAGTGGGTGTTTTTTTCATGACTGCATCAATAATTACTCATGAGAAGAAATTTTGCATCAAGAAGATAAAGTTGTTGCACACTTTTGGTGCACATGGAGAAAAAACAAAAGTAATAGTTGACTAGATGGCCAAAACCTATGAGCACCAACTAAGAGATAATCCAAGGGCTAGACTTGATGCTATTTTAAAAAGAACAAAGACTAAGTATGTGCTAGAAGTGCCAAAGACCAAGGCCTACATGGAAAGGTCATTGGCCATTGAAGTGGTGGAAGGTGACATGAAGGGACAATACACAAGGTTTATGGATTATCTTCAAGCTTTGCTTGATACCTACCCTGAGAGCAGATGCATCAATAATTTATATGTAATGATTTTATGTATCCAAGTACGTTACATCATTAATGCTCGGATCCGCATTGTAGAAACTTTGTTGACCGATCATCGACTTCAACTTCCTCGACCAGTAGCCAAGAAGTGTTTTCCTACTTTATAAAGCCTTTATAAGGGCAAAGATTTATGGAAAACCAGGCAATCCAGTCATACGGTTTCATAAACAAAGGTACACAGAGAGATATGTTATATTACGATTTAACGTAAGAAACATCTTCTAGAAAAATAGTTCCTTTATAAGTTCCTTTTCCAGGATATCATGTTGACCATGATCATGAAACCTCAACTCTGATCAGTGTGGGAGGAAAATATTGTGGATTTAGTCCAGCAAAAGTTCCCAAACTCTGTGGTCGTAATGAACCGAAATTTCCACTTCCTCATTGCCGACAAATTCTATTCTTATGATAGCTAGCTTTCGGCTTCACCCAGTCTGAGGTACTAACCTAGATGACCTGGTAGTAACAATCAAAGAGGTGCTCCCTTTACCCCCTAGCCAAACAATTGGAAACATAGGGTGTAAACAGAGGAGCCAGGCAGGCCAGCTTGTGATGTAGGGTGGAACCCTAATCGGCCAATCTTTCACAAGATGGAGGGGATCCCACGATGAACACGACAAACACAAGGAAAACACTGAGGAAACACGGGAGAAAACGCTCAAATCAACACGAATACGGTCACACAGGTGCTATATCCACGATACACATCAAGATACACGATCCATAGTCAACAACGGTGGTACAAAGATAGTCTTCTCCCGGAGGAGGTCTTGGGGTATCCCTTGGAATCTTCTCCGGTGTGGAGGTCTTGAATCCGAGGTGGATCTTCTCCGAAGAGGCCGCGGTCTCGTAGGAGAGGAACCACAAAGGTCTATGATGAGCTATCCAAAAGCTAACCCTAAAAGATGTGGGAAGAGGAATATATATAGTGTACGGGGCGAAGGGATACATGGGCCACGACCCAAAGGGATGCGCGCAGGCAATCAGGGGCCAGACGTCCGGGCGACGGGCTCGATGTCCGAGGCTTCGCGGGTCGCCGGATGTCCGGGTCGACGGGCCGGATGTCCGGCCTGGAGGGGTCGAGTCTTGGGTGGCTTCTATAGAGTGGCGCCGGATTTCCGGGCACGAGGCCGGATGTCCGGGGCCTGGCCGGATGTCCGGGCCCTGTAGCTTCGGCCGCTAGTGCCCCTCTATAGTTGGTTGCCCAGGGGCCGGATGGCCGGGCTAGGGGGGCGGATGTCCGGGGCCTGGAGCCTTTTTCAGCCCTTCTCGATGCAAAGTCTCATCCGTGAGCTTGGGGACTTGTCCATCTTCACGCACCTTCCCAATGTGGTCATCTTCACACCTGAGCACACAAAACACATCCGTCTGAGGTAATAACCATGTCTCGCAAGATTCGTATGGAAATTGGGTTAGGAGGGATGTCACCTCGGTCTCGAGAGCTCTAGCATGAGCACATGTCATTGGTCCTTGAGGCACTTGGTGAGGCGATGGAGGGTCCATGGGTATGACCTTGGGATACCCCGCATCATCTCCCCTCCCTTGGGAAAGATCCGACCTCGGATCGAAATCTTCATCACCATGGTAAGGGGATAGATCCTTGATGTTCAAGGCATCGCTCACGTTGTACTTGTCTCGCGGGATGTCGATCTTGTAGGCGTTGTTGTTGTAGCGTGCTAGCACCTTGAAGGGTCCGTCGGCGCGAGGTAGTAGTTTGGACTTGCGCTCGCGTGGAAAATGGTCTTTGCGATGATGAAGCCAAACAAGATCTCCCGGTTGGAACACCATCGGTGGCTTGTTGACGTTGAGCTTGCTGGTGAGGTGATGGACTTATCGCTCGATCATTGCCCTTGTATCTTCATGCACCTTCTTGAGATAGTTTGCTCGTGCAGTTGCGTCCATGTTCGTGCGCTCTTGTAGAGGTAGAGGTAGGATGTCCAATGGAGACAAGGGGTTGATGCCGTAGACGACCTCGAAGGGGGACTTGCCGGTAGTCGAATGTTTTGCGCGGTTGTAGTCGTACTTGGCGATGGGCAAGCATTGCTCCCATTCCTTGATATTCTTCTTGATCAACACGCGAATAAGCGTCGAAAGTGTGCAGTTCGTCACCTCCGTTTTGCCGTAGGTTTGTGGATGGTATGCCGAAGAGAATAGTAGCTTGATGCCGATTTTGGCGCATAGAGTCTTCCAAAAGTAGCTCAAGAACTTGACGTCCCGATCCGACACAATAGTCTTTGGCACTCCATGTAGACGAATGATTTCCCTACAAAAGAGAGTTGCCACATGTGAAGCATCGTCGATCTTGTTACAAGGTATGAAGTGAGCCATTTTAGAAAATCTATCCGCGACAACAAACACGGAATCCTTTCCATTTTGAGTTCTAGGCAAACCAAGTACAAAGTCCATGCTTATGTCTTCCCATGGATTGTATGGAATAGTAAGTGGCATGTAAAGACCATGAGATTGAGCTTTTGAGTTAGCTTTGCGGCATGTAGAACATCGGTTTGTGAGGCGGGAGACGTCACGTAGCATCTTGGGCCAAAAGTAGTTCTTGGAGAGCGTAGCAAATGTCTTGTCGCGTCTTAAGTGTCCCATGAGTCCTGCATGAGATTCCTGCAAAAGGAGCAAACGAAGCGAAGACTCGGGACTGCAAAGTTTGTTAGCTCTCATAAGATATCCATCCATGATGTAGTAATGTTCCCAAGAAGTGTGAGTCAAACACTTAGCATAAGGATGTGCAAAGAAAGAATCATGCTCATATAAACCTTTGATGTGCTCAAAGCCAATAACATTCAACTCAAGTTGTGTAACAAGCATGCATTTGCGGGAAAGCGCATCCGCCACAACATTCTCTTTGCCTTTGATGTATTTGATGACATAGGGAAAAGACTCAATGAACTCACTCCACTTATCATGATGCTTGTTCAACTTAGTTTGACCCTTGAGATACTTGAGAGTCTCATGGTCCGTATGAAGAATGAATTCATGAGGTCTAAGATAATGTTTCCAAACACGTAAAACTCTCACCAAGGCATAGAGTTCTTTATCATAGATGGGGTAGTTAAGTTGCGCTGCGGATAGCTTCTCACTAAAGTAAGCAATTGGGCGCTTTTCTTGCATGAGGACGCCACCTATGCCGGTACCACTAGCATCAAAATGAATCTCAAACGGTTTATCAAAGTTTGGTAGGGCTAGAAGTGGTGCGTGTGTAAGCAAGCTTTTTAGCTCGTTCAACGCGGTGTCTTGCGAAGGACCCCAAATGAAGGGTGCGTTCTTCTTGCTCAGGGCGTGTAGAGGCATAGCGATAGTGCTAAAGTTCTTCACAAAACGTCGGTAGAAACCGGCTAGACCAAGGAAACTACGCACTTGAATAAGATTCGTTGGTTGAGGCCAAGTTTTAATTGGTTCAATTTTAGTTTCATCAACGTGAACACCTTGTGCAGAAACGACAAATCCTAAGAAGACGACCTTGTCAACGCCAAAAGTTCATTTCTCCCTATTAGCATATAAGCGCTCTTTCCGAAGGGTTTGTAAAACAATACAGATGTGTGTCACATGGTCCTCAAGCGACTTGCTAAAAACAAGGATATCATCAAAGTAAACCACTACAAAGACGCCTATGTAGGGTCGAAGACAAAAATGCATAAGACACATGAATGAACCGGGGGCTTCCGATAAACCCATAGGCATGACAAGCCACTCGTATAACCCAAACTTGGTTTTGAAAGCCGTTTTCCACTCATCACCCTCTTAAATGTGAATTTGGTAGTAACCACTTTTAAGATCAATTTTCGAAAAGATGGTGGCACCACATAATTCATCAAACATGTCGTCTAAGCATGGAATAGGATAACGGTATCTAACGGTGATAGCATTTATTGGGCGGCAATCGGAGCACATGCGAAAACTTCCATCTTTCTTAGGCACGAGAATAACCGGAACGACACAAGGGCTTAAGCTTTCACGTACATGACCTTTGTCGATGAGTTGTTGCACTTGCCGTTGTATCTCCTTGGTTTCCTCGTTGTTTACACGGTAAGGAGCCTTGTTTGGAAGTGGTGCGCTGGGTATGAGGTCGATGCGGTGTTCGATTCCGCGAAGTGGAGGTAGACCCGGAGGTAGCTCATCGGGAAAGACGTCCGTGAATTCCTGCAACAATTGAGACAGCACTAAAGGTAGAGGTGATGAAGTGTTAGTAGGTTTGGCTTCCCCTTTGCATAAAAGCACAAGGTGAAAGACACTCGATGGGTTCTCACACACGTCTCTCATCTCACTTTTGGTTGCCAATAGCACTAGATGCTTCTTGTCGCTCATCGTGGAGTCGCTCATATTTGGCTTGTGGCTCTCACTCTCCTTTTGGTGGCTCACTCTGTCACCATTCTCTCCATGATGGTTGGTAGATAAGAGTTTGTCAGCGGCTACTTGACTTGGTGACATAGGTTGTAGCACAAATTCCTTGCCCTTCATCATGAAGCTATAGTGGGTGGTCCGTCCATTGTGTGTGACTCCACGATCATATTGCCATGGTCGTCCAAGTAGAAGGTGGCACACGGACATTGGGACCACATGACACTCAAGTGTGTCCTCGTAGGCGCCTATCTTGAAGGAGACTTGCACGGTGTGTTCGACTCGAAGAATTCCGGCGTCATTGAGCCATTGGACCTTGTAGGGGTGAGGATGCTTCGTCTTGACCAATTGAAGCTTGCCGCATAGCTCTTCGCTTGCCAAGTTATGACAACTTCCTCCATCGATGATAACCTTGACGGAGCGTCCATTGATGCCGGCCTTGGTATGGAAGATATGCCATCGTTGGTCGTCATCTTTTTGGTGTTGGAGTGTCAAGACCTTGGAGACAACAAGATTGGGACTTGAGTCATTGTCGCAAAACTTGATGGTCTTCATCTTTGGTCACTTGGCGATGTATAGCTACATGCTCAAGGGCTTCTATCTCATCGTCGCTCATTGAGTCATAAGATCCTTCATCATTGATGATCATGGTACGAATGGTCTTGCACTCAAATGCCTTGTGGCCTCGCCCTTGGCACTTGAAACATTTGATGGAACTCATCTTGGAGTTGTCCTCGGTTGGAGTTGTAGATGATGAAGCTCTTGGCTTGAAGTTGTTGGTAGAAGGGGGCCGACTGGATGCAGTCGCATTCTTGTAGGTTGACTTGTCGCCGAAGTTTGTAGATGGCTTGGTAGAGGTAGGAGGAGTAGCCGAAGTCATTGAAGCTTGGTTGTAGGAGCCGAAGTTCTTGGAGGTGAACTTGGAGTACTTCTAATCCTCTTGAACTTGTCGCTCCGCTTTGGTTGCTTCGTAGGGGTGGGCATTTTCAACCGAAAACCGAAATTTGAAACCGAATCGAACCATTTTAACCGAAATATAGGCTAAATCAGTTTTTGGTTATTTGGTTTGGTTTAAAAAATAGAAATTATTTGGTGTTTAATTTTAAATCGGTTTTTGATTGAGAAAAAACCGTATACACCAAACTAACCGAATTGTGAGTTCACTACCCTTGTTTCTCTCCATAGCGCAAGCACAATAAGATAGCCAATTAGTTTAAGTCGCTAGCTAGTTGGGTATCGCTTTGAAAATTATACAAAGATTCATGCAATCACAAGAGCATGGGTCTAGTGCATAGATTATAGGATCTCATGCATGCAAATACTAATTGGTAGCTATTTTTAAAGGTGATTAACGGCTATGAATGTACAAAGTATGACAAATCGTTACATGATACGCTGCTTCAACAGATGGTGGTGCACAAGTATTTTGGTTTTTCGGTTAACCGAACAAACCGAACCGATATATTTTGGTTAATAAGGTTCGGTGGCAATTTTTATTGTGATTATTTCGGTTGTCATTTTTCAGAAACCGAAATTCTAGAAACTCGAATAAACCGAACCGAATTAACCATATAAACCGAATGCCCACCCCTATTGCTTGGTGTACTAGCTCGAGGAGATTGGTGTATGGTTGAAAGTCCGCAATCTTCTTGATAGGATAGTTGAATCCATTCAAGAATCTCGCCATTGTTTGCTCTCCATCTTCCGTGATGTTTGCTTGTATCATGGCAATCTCCATCTCCTTGTAGTACTCTTCAACCGACTTGGTACCTTGCTTGAGGAGTTGTAGCTTCTTGAACAAGTCACGGTTGTAGTGTGTTGGCACAAAGCGTGCTCTCATGACTTCCTTCATTTGAGCCCAAGAGGTGATAGTAGGTTCACCTTTTGCTTCTCTTCTCTCTATGATTTGCTCCCACCAAATGAGAACATAGTCTTGGAACTCAAGGGAGGCCATTGCAATCTTCTTCTCTTCATCGAAGTTGTGAAGGCGAAAGATCTTGTCAACCTTCAGTGCCCATGAAAGGTAGTCTTCGGGATCAATGCTTCCAGAGAACTTTGGCATGGTGAACTTAAGCTTGCCAGAGCGATGCTCTTCATTGTTTCCTTGCCTATTGGGAGGGCGCTCTTGATTGGGACGATTAGCAATCTCATGTTGCTCTTGTCGGAGTAGATATCCATTGTCGTGGTGTACTTGCCGAGCTTGAGGTTCTTGTTGAAGTTGATGCTCTTGTCGCGCTTGAGGAACTTCTGCTAGCATTCTTGATTGGTGGCACCTCTCTTGCATCTCATCGCGAAGGAAATCCTCTTCTTGACGAGTGTGTCGAGTGCGAGCTGCCACATTGCGATGTGCATCACGTAATGCTCGTTGTGCCTCAAGAGCTTAAGCTTCTCGACGTTGTTGTGCTTGATGATTAGCCTCGACATCTTGTTCTTCTTGGTATCGACCTGCTCGCTCTTGTTGTTGTTGGCATAGCCGTTGCCGTTCTTGCGCTTTGTCAAGTGTAGCTTGGTTTTGACGATGGCGACTTTCTTGCTCTTCAAATAGCTCTTGTGAACTCTTGTCATGAAGTGGATTACGTTTGTCATGTCGAGCTTGACGTGCGGCTTGACGAAGAGTGTTTGATGTAGGGGTACTTGAGCCTTCCGTGGAGTCGGTATGTCGACTTGAGTGGCTTCGTCTTTGAGAAGATGTGGAAGAAGAACGTCGGTTGACTATCAAAGTCCGTAGCTCGTCGAATTGGGTAGACATGTTGGTGTTGATGATGTCGAATTGCTCTCTTGTTCTTGCTTCAAATTGGCGCGCGTCGGCGGCGACTTGCCCAATGTACTCGCGCATAGCTTCACTTTCTTGATGGAGAGCTCGTTGGACACCGAAGAGATGTAGTTTGGAGATGTAGTTGTTCGCTTCTTGAGGATCGACGAAAGGCGGGTTCGAAGATGTACTTGGCCTATCCATCATCACAAGCAAGAATGTGAGTGGGAGAAAGGAGAAGACAATAACAAATGTACCTTAACCGAAGTTGAAAATGGATAAATGATCACTCAATAATGTAACCTGGAAATAGCACTATTGGTACCACTTCGTGTCGATTCTCACACCTACACAAGTAAAGCTTTGAGAGGAGCTTGGTTAGGATTGTGGCACAAATTCAATGCAATCATCAAAGTGACTCAATGATGTTGAAAATGGTTCACAAATTGCTCATGCAACAAGTAGATCACAAGCAATAAATAGCACACGGAACACACACATGGATAGATAAATGTGGTTGTGCAACCAAGGGTGAGCGAAAATGTGGAAACCACGGAAAATGCTCGTGTTGCACAACACTAGAGAGACGCTAACCGATTGCTTAATAGGCGGATACGCACTTGTGCACGACCTATAAGAGGCAAAACGTAACAACTATCTATCACAAGTATGCTATGAGTGTATGACGTGCCGATGCTTGAGCACAAGATGATCCAAGATGATCGGATATGGCAATCTTATATGCAATGTGGTATGATGCTATGGCTCTTGCTTACAAGCTTCTTTACTTTCTTTTTTCTTAAAAGCTTTATTGTCTTTCTTTCTTTTCTTTTTTTATATGGCCACGATGCACAAACCAAGATAGCAATTGTGTATATGCGGGAACAATCTTGTGACACAAGGGCTGATATGATGATACCAAGATGATATGGTATGTATACAATGGAAGGGCGGATCGATGATCACTAATGTGCACAAGTAACGTTGCCGACAATACTCAAAGGCTAGTCACGATAGGCAAGTGACGCAAAATGGGCTAGGGGTTAACAATGCAATTGCAAGAGAAATATACAAAGATGTCGTCCAAGTTACCGTCCTATAATGATGAGATGCGGTACTCTTGATGTAGACCCGTTCCTAATTAGCCGAAACACCTTAGGAAACGGAAAAACCACAACTCAAAATCTCAAGGACAAATGTCAAATGGTGGTAGCGGACAAGCGGTGGTGGTTGTGTATGATGGGCTATACACGTTGTCGGAGTTGAAGTCACGGTCCCTAAGTAGCCGAAACACCTTAGGAGACACAAGCCACAACTCAAACAAGCTCAACAAAAATTGGTTAAGTTGGGTTGGCGGAAATGTATAGCGGGCAATGGGTATGCGGAAGTGGTGGTGGTGGTTGATGAAGAATCAATTGTCCCTAAGTAGCCTTAACACCTTAGGAGACTCAAATCACTACTCAAGCAACCACAAATGCTATGGGGATCCAAAAGGGTTAGGTTGCGGAAGTCAGTGGTGGAAGCCCTAGGCAAAGATGTCAAAATTCACAACATATGATGGAGTCAAATGATGATGGTAGTATTTTGTGTTATGGGGGATGTCAAGAGCTTCAAAACGAGCTCAAGAATGTCAAAATCGGACTCCGGATGAATTAGTTATGGACAAAACGTTGAAACATGGGTGGCTGAAACTCTAGTGGCCGGACATCCGGGGTGGAGCCCGGATTTCCGGGGTCTGAGGTCCAGAATCGTGCGGGATTTTGCCCTCTAGGAGCCGGATGTCCGGCCCGATGGTCCGGATGTCCGGTCCGACGATTCCAGATCGGGATTGGGACTTCCAAACTCGTTTGGGGGCAGAATTCGATGATTTTGGGACAAAATTTGACGGATTTTTTTGGAGGAAAGATGGGGAAACTTGGGGAAATTCTAGATCCACTTGAAACCAAGCAAATCCATGGATCAAAAATCAACAAAACATCATGAAACCAACAGATCACAAAAAATTGGGGCTATTTTTGGTGGGTATTTTCGAATTTGGGGAAGAACACAACAAAACAAGTCTAGAAAATGGTGGGGAGGCTCCAAATTCATGATGAACAAAGGCTCTGATACCATAATGATGTAGGATGGACCCCTAATCGGCCGATCTTTCACGAGATGGAGGGGATCCCACGATGAACATGAAGAACACAAGGAAAACACAGAGGAAACACGGGAGAAAATGCTCAAATCAACACCAATACGGTCACACAGGTGCTAGATCCACGATACACATCAAGATACACGATCCATAGTCAACAACGGTGGTACAAAGATAGTCTTCTCCCGGAGGAGGTCTTGGGGTATCCCTTGGGATCTTCTCCGGTGTGGAGGTCTTGAATCCGAGGTGGATCTTCTCCGAAGAGGTCGCGGTCTCGTAGGAGAGGAACCACAAAGGTCTATGATGAGCTATCCAAAAGCTAACCCTAAAAGATGTGGGAAGAGGAATATATATAGTGTACGGGGCGAAGGGATACATGTGCCACGACTCAAAGGGATGCGCGCAGGCAATCAGGGGCCGGACGTCCGGGCGACGGGCTGGATGTCCGAGGCTTCGCGGGTCGCCGGATGTCCGGGTCGACGGGCCGGATGTCCGGCCTGGAGGGGTCGAGTCTCGGGTGGCTTCTGTAGAGTGGCGCCGGATTTCCGGGCACGAGGCCGGATGTCCGGGCCTTGTCTGGCCGGATGTCCCGGGCCTGGCCGGATGTCCGAGCCCTGTAGCTTCGGCCGCTGGTGCCCCTCTATAGTTGGTTGCCCAGGGGCCGGATGTCCAGGCCAGGGAGCCGGATATCCGGGGCCTGGAGCCTTTTTCAGCCCTTCTCGATGCAAAGTCTCGTCCGTGAGCTTGGGGACTTGTCCATCTTCACGCACCTTCCAAATGTGGTCATCTTCACACCTGAGCACACAAAACATATCCGTCTGAGGTAGTAACCATGTCTTGCAAGATTCGTATGGAAATTGGGCTAGGAGGGATGTCACCTCGGTCTCGAGAGCTCTAGCACGAGCAAATGTCATTGGTCCTTGAGGCACTTGGTGAGGCGATGGAGGTTCCATGTGGATGACCTTGGGATGCTCCGCATCAGCTTGGCCAAAATATTAAGTCAAATTGATGCATATTTACTGCTTTATTTTATAACGATGATTACAAAAGGAAATTTCTCCTTTGTGACTGTTTATAATCTGAAAAGTGGCCCATCAGCGGCTTCCTCCCCTGTGTATGTGCTATGAAGGGTGTTTCCGTAGTAACAAGATAACCCTTAGCTAGCGTATCGCTCCCCGTAGGCGGTTGTGTTAGCGGAAACTAGGGATGGCACCCACAGGGTTTGGGTATGGGTGGAGCCACCCCATACCCTTACCCGTCTCATTTAAGCATACCCATCACCCGTACCCATACCCGCTAGTGGGTACAAATTTTTCCCATACCCGTCATCCGACAGGGTAAATTGGTACCCACGGGTTGAAATACCCATGTTTGCATAACAACAATTTGAGTGACACGTAATCTTAAACAACAAGATACAATCATAATTTATAATCAAGAACACATAATAACATCAATACATACTTATAAACAAAAACACATCATAAACACACCCCATTTTATAAACATCAATACTTTGTAGGAAACAACAACACATCAAAACATCACAACATAGTAATAAACATTAGTACATAGTCATACATTTTCAAGTTCACAAAGTCATGACAAAGGGTAGATGTAACTTTTCCATACTTGTTAGATTTATAAGGGTACACGGGTATGCGGGTATGGGTTATATGATCTCATACCCGTACCCGCTCTACCCGGTGAGTTTGAGATTTGCCTATTTACATACCCATGGGTAACTTTTTGTCCCGTACCCTTACCCTAATAGGGTTTTTACTCGCAGGGTTCGTGGGTAATTGGTACCCATTCCCATCCCTAGCGGAAACGAGGCAATCAGATGTGCATGCCCTATAACATTCACTTAGTCATATAAGCTTAAATCAGGGAAGCTAGTTATGAGACCCTGGTTAGTGTCCGGCACCGTCCGAGGTCTAGCCATTAACATATTGGCCAATTTTATGAAAGGACCATCGTTTAACACGGGGAAATCTCTATCGGTCTATAGTTTGACACAATCATCGAATCACCGACCAGTTTATGCTCATTGTGATAGTTTGTTTTCAGCTTTCTCCACAGAGGCGCTTAATCATTCGAGATAGAAGTACAATCGGAGTGGTTCTCCCTTGGCACACCTAGCCGAACAAAGCGGAAGTAGGAGGCAAGCACAGGACCCGGGCAACCCAACTATTGACCAAATACACAATTCGAAACTTATGCATATGAAGCGATATCCAAGAAATTTTTGTCGCGGTGTCATGGAGTACCTTGTGTTTTGATGGGTTCGGCTCTAATCGCAACCCCTGGATAATATTGTCGATGCTTTAAAGGCGTCCAACATTGCACTGGTCGGGATCTAGTCCAGATATGGTGTTTGTTTTGACAACACCAAGGTGGAGGTCATGTTGGGGAACGTATTAATAATTCAAAAAAATTCCTACATGTCACCAAGATCAATCTAGGAGATGCTAGCAATGAGAGAGAGGGAATGCATCTTCATACCCTTGAAGATCGCTAAGTGGAAGCGTTGCAAAGAACACGGTTGATGGAGTCGTACTCACGGCGAGCCAGCGATTCAAATCATGAAAGATCCGATCTAGCGCAGAACGGACGGCGCCTCCGCGTTCAACACACATACAGCCCAGGGATGCCTCATCCATCTTGATCCTGCAAGGGGCAGGAGAAGTTGAGGGAGAGCTCCGGCAGCACGACGGCGTGGTGGCGGTGAAGCTCGTGGTTCTCCGGTAGAGCTTCGCTAAGCACTACAGAGGAGGAAGAGGTGTAGGAGGGGGAAGGCTGCGCCAGGGGGAAGGGTGTGGCTGCCCTCCCACCCCCTCTATTAATAGGGTGAAGGGGAGAGGGGGGCCGGCCCCCCTAGATGCATCTAGAGGGGGGGCGGCGGTCAAGGTGGGGACTTGCCCTCCAAGCTGGTGGGGGCGCCCCACCCCTAGGGTTTCAACCCTAGGCGCCTTGTGCCCCTTGGGGGGGGTGCACCAGCCCCCTAAGGGGCTGGTTTCCACCCATATTCATCCCACTTGGTCGCGGGAGCAGGTGGCCCTCCCGGTGGACCCCCGGAACCCTTTCGGTAGTCTCGGTACCATACCGGTAACCCACGAAACTCTTTTGGCGACTGAAACTGGACTTCCTATATATAAATCTTCTCCTCCGAACCATTCCGAAACTCCTCGTGACATCCAAGATCTCATCCGGGACGCCGAACAACTTTCGGTAACCACATACAATTCCCATTACAACTCTAGCGCCACCGAACCATAAGTGTGTAGACCCTACAGGTTTGGGAACCATGTAGACATGACCGACACACCTATCCGGCCAATAACCAATAGCGGGATATGGGTAACCATATTGGCTCCCACGTGATCCACGATGATCTCATCAGATGAACCACGAAGTCAGGGATTCAATAAATCCTGTATACAATTCCCTTTGCCCATCGTTATGTTACTTGCCCGAGATTCGATCGTCGGTATCCCCATACCTTGTTCAATCTCGTTACCAGCAAGTCTCTTTACTCGTTTCGTAACACATGATCTAGTGACTAACTCCTTATTTACATTGAGCTCATTATGATCATGCATTACTGAGTGGGCCCAGAGATACCTCTCCGTCATACAGAGTGACATATCCCAGTCTCGATTTGTATCAACCCAACAGACACTTTCGGAGATACCTGTAGTGCACCTTTATAGTCACTAAGTTATGTTGTGACATTTGATACACCCAAACATTCCTACGGTATCCGGGAGTTGCACAATCTCATCGTCTAAGGAAATGATACTTGACATTAGAAAAATCTCTAGCAAACAAACTACATGATCTTGTGCTACGCATAGGATTGGGTCTTGTCCATCAAATCATTCTCCTAATGATGTGATCCTGTTATCAGTGACATCTAATGTCCATGGTCAGGAAACCGCAACCATCTATTGATCAACGAGCTAGTCAACTAGAGGCTCACTAGGGACATGTTTTGGTCTATGTATTCACACATGTATTACGGTTTCCTGTTAATACAATTATAGCATGAACAATAGACAATTATCATGAACAAGGAAATATAATAATAACCATTTTATTATTGCCTCTAGTGCATATTTCCAATAGTCTCCCACTTGCACTAGGGTCAATAATCTATTTACATTGTGATGAATCGAACACCCATTAAGTTCTGGTGTTGATCATGTTTTGCTCATGGAAGAGGTTTAGTCAATGGATCGTTGATATTCAGATCCGTATGTACTTTAGAAATATCTATGTCTCCATCTTGAATATAACCACGGATGGTGTTGAAGCGGCGCTTGATGTGCCTGGTCTTCTTGTGGAACCTGGGCTCCTTGGAAATGGAAATAACTCCAGTTTTGTCACAGAAGAGAGTCATTGGGCCCAACACATTGGGAATCACTCCTAGGTCGGTGATGAACTCCTTTATCCAGACTCCTTCCTGCGTTGCTTTCGAAGCAGCTATCTACTCCGCTTCACATGTAGATGTCGCCACGACGCTTTCCTTGCAACGGTACCAGCTGACTGCCCCACCATTCAGAATATACATGTATCCGGTTTGTCACTTGGAGTCATCCTGATCTGTTTCGAAGCTAGCATCGACGTTACCCTTTACGATGAGCACTTCCTCACCTCCATAAACGAGAAACATATCCTTAGTACTTTTTAGGTATCAGGATATTCTTGACTGTTGTCCAGTGTTCCAGTCCGGGATCACTTTGGCAAGGTTCACATCAGGTCTGGTACACAACATGTCATATATAATAGAGCCTATGACTGAGGCATAGGGGATGACACTCATCTTTTCTCTATCTTCTGCCGAGGTCGGGCATTGAGCTGTGCTCAATCTCACACCTTGCAATACAGGCAAGAACCCCTTCTTGGATATGTTCTTGGAGAAGTGCTTAGCTTTGGGCTCAATCTTGCTATCTCCTTTCCCAGTGATAGTAGGGGAAGCAAGGCATGTAATGTATTATTGCCATCGAGTATAAAAAGATGGGGTTTATATCATATTGCTTGAGTTTATCCCTCTATATCATGTCGTCTTGCTTAATGTGTTACTCCGTTCTTATGAACTTAATACTCTAGATGCATGCTGGATAGCGGTCGATGTGTGGAGTAATACTTGCCTATATTCATGATCATTGCCTTACACATCTTCATAACTATTTGCTTTTCTATTAATTGCTTGACTGTAATTTGTTCACCCACCGTAATACTTGCTATCTTTAGAGAAGCCACTAGTGAAACCTATGGCCCCCGGGTCTCTTTCCTATTATATTGATTCTCTTTTATTTACTTCACATATCGTTTACTATTTTGCAATATTTACATTCCAATCTATACAACAAAAATACCAAAAATATTTACCTTATTATCTTTATTAGATATCACTTTTGCGAGTGACCATGAAGGGATTGACAACCCCTTTATCGCGTTGGTTGCAACGTTCTTGATTGTATGTGCATGTATTAGGTGACTTGAGCGTTGTCTCTTACTGGATTAATATCTTGGTTCTCAAAACTGAGGGAAATACTTACGCTACTTTGCTGCATCACCCTTTCCTCTTCAAGGGAAAACCAACGCATGCTCAAGAGGTAGCAAAAAGGATTTTAGGCGCCATTGCCGGGGAGATCTACGCCAAGTCAAGACATACCAAGTACCCATCATAAACTCTTCTCCCTCGCATTACATTATTTTCCATTTGCCTCTCGTTTTCCTCTCCCCCACTTCTAAAACGTTTTCAGAAAAACAAAAAAATATTTTCCTTCTTTTCGGTTGCCTTTTTCTTGTTCGATCTTATGTTTTCTCATGTTTCCATGTGACATATATTTGCTTGCATCTTCGGTTGCTGAAAATCTGTCTATGGGTCCTCATCCGCTTGCTAATATTTTTAAGAGATCCAATTATGTTTAACCAATTGCTAGTGAGTTGAGTGCACTAGATTATCTTCATGAGGTTTTGCTTGAAATTCGTGAATCTAAAAATTGTGATGAAGTGTTGAAAGAAGAAATTTATGAAGTGATTCACGATAGCTCTTTTAATGAAAAACATGATTGCAATGATGTTATTATAAATTCTGTTAATGTCAATTGTGTTAATGATATGCAAAACCCTAAGCTTGGGGATGCTAGTTTTGCTATGTCCACTACTTGTTGCCATGATCATGATTGGGGTGATTCTTCGTATGATCTTGAAAATTTACTTAAGCCCCATGATGAATGTAAGATTGATAATAATGTTTGCAATAATATTGAAAGTGGGTTTTGAAGAGTGTGAACTATAGATCCCACATATTTGGAGAATGTTCAATCTTATGAAAATTTTGATAAAAGTGGGTTTGGAGAGGTCATGACTTTAGTTAATGTTGATCCCACTATTTTGGAAAAGTGTCAACTTCGCATGCATGTGGATCGTGTTGATAGCTATATTGTTGAATTTTCTTGTGATCCTACATGCAACTATTATGAGAGAGGAAAATATGGTTGTAGAAATCTTCATGTTACTAAATTACCTCTCTTCATGTTGAGATTCATCTTGTTTTCTTTTTCTTCCTTGCATATGCTAGATATCGCTTGTCTTGATTTGTTTTCCTATAAAATGCCTATGCATAGGAAGTATGTTAGACTTACACGCGTTTGCCACGTGTTTATGATGTTCTCTCTGCTTCAATTCATATCTTTCATGTGAGCATCATTGAATTCTCAAGCCTATCTTAATGGATAAAGAATGAGCTTGTTGGGAGGCAACACAATTTTATTTTTGTTCTTTGCTCTTTGCTTCTGTTTAGTAATAAATAGTTCATCTAGCTTCTGTTTAGATGTGGTTTTATGTTTTAATTAGTGTTTGTGCCAAGTAGAACCTTTGGGAATACTTGAGTGAAGTCTTTGCGATCTTGCTGTAAAAAACATAAACTTTCGCACTCACGAGATTAGATGCCATTTTTTACTTGAAAGTGATTTTAGGTTGATTCTTTCTGCAGATGATTAATAGACAAATTCCTCACGTCCACCAATTTATTTAAGAATTTTTAGAGTTACTGAAGTACTCGAAAGTTACAGATTACTACAAACTGTTCAGTTTTTGACAGATTCTGTTTTGTGTGTGTTGTTTGCTTATTTTGATGAATCTATGAGTAGTATCAGGGGTAATGAACCATAGAGAAGTTGGAATACATTAGGTTTAACACCAATATAAATAAGGAATGAGTTCATTACAGTATCTTAAAGTGGTGGTATATTTTCTTATACTAACGGAGCTCACGAGATTTTCTGTTAAGTTTTGTGTTGTGAAGTTTTCAAGTTTTTGGGTAAGGATTTGATGGACTATGGAATAAAGACTGGAAAGAGACTAATATTGGGGATTCCCAAGGTACCCCAAGGTAAAATTCAAGGACAAACAAAAGCCTAAGCTTGGGGATGCCCCGGGGAGGCATCCCCTCTTTCGTCTTCGTCTATCGGTAACTTTACTTGAGGCTATATTTTTATTCACCACATTATATGTGTTTTGCTTGGAGCATCATGTATGATATGAGTCTTTGCTTTTTAGTTTGACACAATCATCCTTGTTGTACACACCTTTTGGGAGAGATACACTTGAATTGGAATTTATTAGAATACTCTATGTGCTTCATTTATATCTTTTGTGCTAGATAATTTTGCTCTAGTGCTTCACTTATAACTTTTTAGAGTACGGTGGTGGTGTTTACTTTATAGATATTATTGATATCTCATGCTTCACTTATATTATTTTGAGAGTCTTTTAGAACAGCATGGTATTTTATTTGGCTATGAAACTAGTCCTAATATGATGGGCATCCAAGATGGGTATAATAAAAACTTTCATCTAAAGTGCGTTGAATACTATGAGAAGTTTGATGCTTGATGATTGTTTTGAGATATGAGAATGGTGATATTAGAGTCATGCTAGGAGAGTAATTGTGATTTTGAGAAATACTTGTGTTGAGGTTTGCAAGTCCCGTAGCATGCACAGATGGTAACCATTGTGTAACAAATTTGAAGCATGAGGTATTTCTGTGATTGTCTTCATTTGAGTCGAGGTCGGGATCGCGTGATGGTTAACTCCTACCAACCCTTCCCCTAGGAGCATGCGTGTAATGCTTGGTTTTGATGACTTGTAGATTTTCACAATAAGTATGTGAGTTCTTTTTGACTAATGTTGAGTCCATAGATTATATGCACTCTCACCCTTCCACCATTGCTAGCCTCTCTAGTGCCGCGCAACTTTCGCCGGTACCATACACCCACCATATACCTTCCTCAAAACATCCACCATACCTACCTATCATGGCATTTCCATAGCCATTCCAAGATATATTGCCATGAAACTTTACACCATTCCGTTTATTATGTAACCCTCCATCATTGTCAGATTGTCTCGCATGATCATGTAGTTGACATTGTATTCATGGTGAAGCCACCATTCATCATTTTTTCATACATGTCACTCTTGATTCATTGCACATCTCGGTACACAGCCGGAGGCATTCATGTAGAGTCATATTTTGTTCTAGCATCGAGTTGTAAAAAATTAGAAGTGTTATGATCATCATTATTAGAGCATTGTCCCGTGTGTGGAAATAAAAAAAAAGAGGGAAAGGCCAAAGAAGCCAATGAAAAAAGAGAGAAAAAAAGGCCAAAGAAGCCAATGAAAAAAAGAGAAAAAAAGATAAAAAAAAGATAAAAAGAGAGAAGGGACAATTCTACTATGTTTTTTCCACACTTGTGCTTCAAGGTAGCACCATGATCTTCATGATAGAGTCTCTCATTTTGTCACTTTCATATACTAGTTGGAATTTTCATTATAGAACTTGGCTTGTATATTCCAACAATGGGCTTCTTCAAAATGCCGTAGGTCTTCTGAGCAAGGAAGTTGGATGCACACCCACTTAGTTTATTTTGTTGAGCTTTCATACATTTATAGCTCTAGTGTATCCGTTGCATGGTAATCCCTACTCACTCACATTGATATCTATTGATGGGCATCTCCATAGCCCATTAATACACCTAGTTGATGTGAGACCATCTTCCTCCTTTTTTGTCTTCTCCACAACCACCACTCTATTCCACCTATAGTGATATGTCCATGGCTCACGCTCATGTATTGCGTGGAAGTTGAAAAAGTTTGAGAATACTAAAGTATGAAACAATTGCTTAGCTAAAATCGGGGTTGTGCATTATTTGAATATTTTGTGTGACGAAGATGGGGCATAGCCAAACTATATGATTTTGTAGGGATGAACATTCTTTGGCCATGTTATTTTGAGAAGACATAATTACTTTTTTAGTATGCTTGAAGTATTATTATTTTTATGTCAATATTCAAGTTTTGTCTTGAACCTTTCGGATCTGAACATTCATGCCACAATAAAGAAAATTACATTGATACCTATGTTAGGTATCATTCCACATCAAATATTCTATTTTTATCATTTACCTACTCGAGGACGAGCAGGAATTAAGCTAGGGGATGCTTGATACGTCTTCATGCTATTATATTATCTGTTTTGGATGTTTAATGGGCTTTATTATGCTCTTTTATACTATTTTTGGGACTAACCTATTAACTGAAGGCCGAGTGCCAGTTTTTATTTTTTTCCTATTTTAGAGTTTCGCAGAAAAGGAATACGAAACGAAGTCCAAACGGAATGAAACCTTCACGATGATCTTTCTTGGACCAAAAGCTATCCAGAAGACTTGGAGTAGACGTCTGGGACTCCACGAGGAGGCCACGAGGCAGGAGGGCACGCCCAGGGGGGTAGGCGCGCCCCCACCCTCGTGGGCCCCTCGTGGCTCCACCGACGTACCTCTTCTGCCTATATATACTCTTATACCCTAGAAACATCGGGGAGAGCAACGAAACCACTTTTCCACCGCCGCAACCTTCTGTACCCGTGAGATCCCATCTTGGGGCCTTTTCCGGCAATCTGCCAGAGGGGGAATCATTCACGGAGGGCTTGTACATCAAGACCATAGCCTCTCCGATGAAGCGTGAGTATTTTACCACAAACCTTCGGGTCCATAGTTATTAGCTAGATGGCTTCTTCTCTCTCTTTGATCATAAATACAAAGTTCTCCTTGATTCTCTTGGAGATCTATTCGATGTAATACTTTTTGCGGAGTGTTTGCCGAGATCCCATGAATTGTGGGTTTATGAACAAGTTTCTCTATGAAATTTGTTTGGTTCTTCTCTGAATTATAATATGCATGATTTGATATCTTCGCAACTCTCTTCGAATTATCGGTTTAGTTTGGCCTACTAGATTGATCTTTTTTGCAATGGGAGAAGTGCTTAGCTTTGGGTTCAATCTTCTGGTGTCCTTTCCAAGTGACAGTAGGGGAAGCAAGGCACGTATTGTATTTTTGCCATCGAGGATAAAAAGATGGGGTTTATATCATATTGCTTGAGTTTATCCCTCTACATCATGTCATCTTGCTTAATGTGTTACTCCGTTCTTATGAACTTAATACTCTAGATGTATGGTGGATAGCGGTCGATTGATAACCCACAAGTGTAGGGGATCGCAACAGTTTTCGAGGGTAAAGTATTCAACCCAAATTTATTGATTCGACACAAGGAGAGCCAAAGAATACTCTTAAGTATTAGCAGCTGAGTTGTCAATTCAACCACACTTGGAAACTTAGTATCTGCAGCAAGGTAATTTAGTAGCAAAGTAATAGAGAGATAGTGGTAACAGCAATAAAAGTAACAGTAGTATTTTTGTAGTTTTTATAACAGTAGCAGCGGAAAAGTAAGTAAGCAACAAGCAATATGTGAAAAGCTAGTAGGCAGTAGGCAATGGATCGGTGATGGAGAATTATGTCGGATGTGATTCCTCATGTAAAATTTATAACCTAGTGTGAGACAGAACTAGCTCCAGTTCATCAATGTAATGTAGGCATTTATTTCGAATATAGTCATACGTGCTTATTGAAAAGAACTTGCATGACATCTCTTGTCCTACCCTCCCGTGGCAGCGGGGTCCTAGTGGAAACTAAGGGATATTAAGACCTCCTTTTAATAGAGTACCAGACCAAAGGATTAACACATAGTGAATACATGAACTCCTCAAACTACGGTCATCACCGAGAGTGGGCCCGATTATTGTCACTTCGGGGTTGTCGGATCACAACACATAGTAGGTGACTATTGACTTGCAAGATAGGATCAAGAGCACACATATATTCATGAAAACATAATAGGTTCAGATCTGAAATAATGGCACTTGGGCCCTAGTGACAAGCATTAAGCATGGCAAAGTCATAGCAACATCAATCTTAGAACATAGTGGATACTAGGGATCAAACCTTAACAAAACTAACTAGATTACATGGTAAATCTCATCCAACCCATCACAGTCCAGAAAGCCTACGATGGGATTACTCACGCCCGGCGGTGAGCATCGTGGAATTGGTGATGGAGGAAGGTTGATGATGACGATGGTGACGATCTCCACTCTCCGGAGCCCCGAACGAACTCCAGATCAGCCCTCCCGAGAGAGATTAGGGCTTGGCGGTGGCTCCGTATCGTAAAGCGCGATAATTCTTCCTTTCCAATTTTTTCTCCCTGAAAGTGAATATATGGAGTCTGGGAGTACATCGGTGGAGCAACAGGGGGCCCACGAGGCAGGGGGCGCGCCCAAGGGGAGGGGGCACGCCCCCGACCCTATGGACAGGGTGTGGGCCCCCTGGCTTGGTTCTTTCCGCACATATTTTTTATATATTCCAAAATAATTCTCCATTGAATTTCAGGTCATTCCGAGAACTTTTATTTCTGCACAAAAATAACACCATGGCAATTCTGCTAAAAACAGCGTCATTGCGGGTTAGTTCCATTCAAATCATGCAAGTTAGAGTCCCAAAACAAGGGCAAAAGTGTTTGGAAAAGTAGATACGTTGGAGATGTATCAACTCCGCCAAGCTTAAACATTTGCTTGTCCTTAAGCAATTCAGTTGATAAACTGAAAGTGATAAAGAAAAACATTGACAAACTCTATTTGCTCTTGTTGTAAATATGTAAAGCCAGCATTCATGTTTTCAGCATGATCATGAACTAACCACATCTTACATTCTTAAGAAGTTGCTCCCGACTACAAGGCATTCTCTTACCATGCAAATGGTCCAACTATGCATGACATGTCATCAGCTACCAGCCAATCACAAGTCAGCGATTATAGGAGAGACCCACCATAGGTTGACAAGAAATCATGTGATTAAATTTTAATTTGCATGTAGTCATTCCGTGGTCACCGAACAGACCACCATTTCCTCTCCAATTCAGTTACAAATATAGAACGCAGCCACCACAAATAATGTACAACACGACCTTCTCTATCCTTCGTATTTTTCCCTGGCTATAATAGGGTGCGGCGTCTGCGATCTCATGTGTGTGTGAGGAAGCTCATTCGGTCCAGATGGCCTCTATGGCTCTTCCCAATTCTCTGAGGTATGTTCCCCTCCGTTGTGGTGAGTGTATCGTCAAGATGGTCTCCGTGGTGCGCTGGCCCTCTCCATTCTCTCTCTCTCCTTTCCTGCCATAATCCATTCAGTTCGACCATATCAGACCGAATGATGGGGTTCTGAAGCTAGCTTTATTTCTGATCTGGTGGTCATGCCAGCCTCTGCCATGTAGAGGAGGACTTCTTTTTGCGCTTGAGGGGCCGTGCTGGTGGCGATGCAGGACATGGCTTCCTTATCCAGCAAGAACATGCAGGAGCCCTGCATCCAACTCCTTTCCCGGGTGTGTCGTCCCGGCTGATGCATAGACGAGCTTCTACTACGGTAATGGTAGCTTTATTTTTTTGACAACCCGACCTGTAATCTGATCTCTAATCTCTAATTTTTTATTCAGTATTCACAGTCCATGGATCCTCTAGGTACCGCCCATTCTTATGCTCTCATGTCTATACATCATGGTAACCGTCAATAGTGGGCTCTCAATAAGAAACCTTCCCTTGCAACGGCGTCAGCGGCAGTGATTGGCACACGAGTAGATCTACAAGGTGATGCCGGTGGAGGATTGGTGGTGAGTGGTGACGCACGTTCCATATAGGCAGGGGGTTCTTCACGACTGCCTTGGAGTCGAGCTCACGCGAGTGACTACGGATATACGTCTGGGTACCATTGCTTCCCCACTGATGCATGTTGGTTAATCAAATTTTATTTTTTGAACATGTATATACTCCGTATCACAATAAAATATTTCTGCCCTTATGGTAGGATGTATACTACAAGATGTGAGGTGCCTCTTCTTATTCAGCTGTAATTCTTTCATGAATACAATATGGACCATAATAAGTTTCAGTTTTACAAGCAAAATCCCATACTTCACATGGCATTTTTTTTCAGGCAACTACAGTGGACATTCACGTGTCTCTTCTTTTACTTAAGTTCCTACTTTTCATATTTGTAGTTGCCCTGATTTAGAATGATGATTGCAAGACTCTTTCATGTACCTACTCAAGCATCTTGGACATGGAAAAGAAGATGTTGAAGAATTACTTACACATTTTTGCATGGTGTCGTATGTACTGTAGTCATGTATTTTTTCAAAGGGCCCAAATTTATGATGGATTTATGTTGCATGGCTGATCAGGGAAGATGAAGAGCCATGCATTATGCCCTTATATCTACTGCCTGCAGCACATACATGTATGCTTCCTTCATTTATTTTCAGTCTCTTCTTTGACCAAGGCTAGGTTTCAGAGTAGTAGAAACCACTAATATTTTCTTTCCTTGCAGATTTTCTACATAAAACTGGTTGGATGCCACTTGATTATTAATTCACTAACGTGACATCCTCTATGCTTTCACATTAGTTTATAACTCCAGTCCACAAATGCGGCCAATGTGTCTTCCTCCTTTAATTGTTTTGTATCATTTCAGGTTGTTCACCTTTGGTTACTCCAGAACTAATTTTGTTCTACATCTTTAGTTTATCAATAATGTTTACTTTTCAAAAACGGGTAATTCTCATTTCTATGTATCTATGTTCATCATCAAGGTCATGAAAGGAGAAACATGTGATTGACTTTATTTGGAACATATTATATATTCTAACCATTCAATTATTATTTTGCACTTTTTAGTTCATGAGCTGAAGTCATGGTCTGCGATTTTCCGAGTTCTTAGTTTCAAGAGTCATGTACGAGCAAACTGATTCACATTTTTTTGTGCTTTCACTATACAATATTAGCCATTTAATTTTGCTGACCCAATATTAATTGATTGAGTCTTTCCTTTTCCTGATGCTGATTGGTCACTATGTTATTTTTATAACCTTTGCTGGCCCAAGAGTCATGTATATTGTACTCAGACTATTTTAAACCACATGCTATTTTTATAACCTTTAGCCTTCTGAACGCTTCATTACACTTCTACGATATGCATTAAACACATTTTATCACTCTTCATTACTTTTTGTTGTGTGCATCTTTTCTGTCCTCTGTGCGTTAACTGATTTATGATAATTTATGATAGACAATATCTTTATCTACATGATTACTTGGCCAACTTTATTTGAATTTATTGATTTTCCAAGAGGGCAAGATGCACCTTTATTTGAGGCATGAAGAAAGTACCAAAAATATATGTCATCCTCACAAGATGTAATCAGTTTTGTATCTTCCTCCGGACTTCTGTAAACTATATTCTATGAAATGTGTTATTAGTCATGTATCATTGAATTAAGATTTCAAAGTTGTGACGCATATATTGATATATAAAATCATACCAATTCAGACTATTGTTAAAACCATGTGTGCACCCTTTATATAGGTGTAAAGGTCCAACTCAGCATGACATGTCATCAGCTCCGTTTCAAACTACTATTCAAGTTTTCAATTTGCAGTCACAATACTTGATACATTTTTTTCTTCTTATTTTGCTAATCCAGATTGTTAGTTTGTGGTGTAAGTAATCATTCTTATTTAAAGTTCCCGCCACAATGCGCGGGGTATCATCTAGTTCACAATAACTTTCAGATCTCATGTCTACTCATATCAATGGCATAATAAACTAGCGAGCAATAATAATAAACCTCGGATGACAACACTTTCTCAAAACAATCATAATATGATATAACAAGATGGTATCTCGCTAGCCCTTTCTAAGACCGCAAAACATAAATGCAGAGCACCTTTAAAGATCCCGGACTGACTAGACATTGTAATTCATGGTAAAAGAGATCCAGCCACAATAATACTCAATGCAAATTAATAGCAATACATGCAAATGACAGAGGTGCTCTCCAACTGGTGCTCTTTAATAAGAGGATGATGACTCACAATAAAAGTAAATAGATAGGCCCTTCGCAGAGGGAATCAGGGATTTGTAAGGTGCCAGAGCTCGATTTTTAAATAGAGATGAATAATATTTTGAGCGGTATACTCTCATTGTCAACATAACAACCAAGAATCTTAATATCTTCCATGCTACACACATTATAGGCGGTTCCCAAACAGAATGGTAAAGTTTATAATCCCCCAACCACCAACAAGCTCACTCCACGGCTAGCCCGAAACAACGGGTACCGTCCAAACCAGCAATAGCCCTGGTGGAGTTTTGTTTAATTATTATGATTTGAGCATGGGACGGGGCAACCCGGTTACCAGCCATTTTCTCATGAATGATGAGCGGAGTCCACTAATTGTGAGAATAACCTACCTAGCATGGAAGATATAGACAGCACTAGTTGATACATGAGCCGTTCGAGCATACAAAACAGAATTTCATTTGAAGGTTTAGAGTTTGGCACATACAAATTTACTTGGAACGGCAGGTAGATACCGCATATAGGAAGGTATAGTAGACTCATATGGAATAACTTTGGGGTTTATGGAAGTGGATGCACATGCAGTATTCCCGCTTAGTACAGGTGCATGCTAGAAAGAGACTGGGAAGAGACCAGCTAGAGAGCGACAACAGTCATGAACATGCATTAAAATTAATCAACAATGAGTGCAATCATGAGTAGGATATAAATCACCATGAACATAAATATCGTGAAGGCTATGTTGATTTTGTTTCAACTACATGCATGGACATGTGCCAAGTCAGACCACTTGAATCGTTCAAAGGAGGATACCACCCTATCATACCACATCACAACCATTTTAGTATCATGCTGGCACGCAAGATAGACCATTATAAACTCTTAGATAATTAAGCATGGCATAAGCAGCTATGATCTCTAATTGTCATTGCAAGCATGTTTCATTCATAACAAGCTGAATCAGGAATGATGAACTATCATATTTACAAGAGAGGCCGAGTTCATACCAGCTTTTCTCATCTCAATCAGTTCATCATATATCATCATTATTGCCTTTCACTCGCACGACCGAACAGTGTGGATAATAATAATAGTGCACGTGCATTGGACTAAGCTGGAATCTGCAAGCATTTAATACAAGAGAGAAGACAAAGTAATATGGCTCAAGGTTAAATCAACAATAAAGCATATGAGATCCACTAAACATTTTCATCATGGTCTTCTCCTCTTGACCCGCAAAGAAAAGAAAAGAAACTATTCACACGAGAAAGCTCCCAACAAGCAAAAGAAGAACGAGAAATCTTTTTGGGTTTTCTTTTAATTACTACTACCACGGGCATGGAAAGTGGACTAGCTAAAAAGCTACAACTAATATTTTTTTTGTTTTTCTTAAGGTTTTTCTAACACACAAGAAAAGACTAAGATAAGAAGTGAAACTAGCATGGATAGTACAATGAAAGAGTGTGAGCAACGACTACTGAAATAAGTGTGTGAGCATGAATGTAATGTCGGTGAGAAACATGTACTCCCCCAAGCATAGGCTTTTGGCCTAAGTTGGTCTATGCCAATACTAGCCTGACGGATATCCAAAGTCGTAGTTGGGGTTGTACTGAGATGCATCAGCTATTGCCTGCTGCGCTGCAGCTTGGAGACGAGCTGCCCTCATTGTCTCCTTATACTCATTTGCCTCCTCCCTGGTTATAATATATCTCCCTTTTGCCTGAAAGTCAAAGAAGGTAGGAGCAGGGAGAGCAATATGGACAGTGTGACGCATGTCAAAGATTAGTCGATACTGGAGGGATTGTTCATCCCTTTCTACAAACCGATGGCTAACCATAGCATTATAATCTAAATAAGCAGGCAGTATTAGTTCATCATTTTCATGTACATGCACACCAAGGTGACGGGCTATGCGAGTGGCATAAATCCCACCAAATAAATCTCCATCTAAACCATTATGATGTAGCCTACTTGCAACAATGGCTCCCAAGTTATATTGTCTATCTCCTAATACAACACTCTTGAGAACACTAAGATCTGGGACGCACATATGACAAGCCTCATCTTTACCGTTGATGCATCTATTAATAAAGAGAGCAAAATAATGTGTAGGAGGAAAATGAATGCTTCCTATGGTAGCTTGTGTGATCTCTCTAGATTCCCCCACAGTGATACTAGCAAAGAAGTCTTTATATTCAGATTTGCCAGGATCACTAATATTGCCCCACTGCGGGAGCTTACAAGCATCATTAAAATATGCTAAGTCCATAGTGTAAGATTTATCATATAGATCAAACAAGACAGTGTGAGAGTTACGTGAAGATGTAAATTTCAACCTTCTCACAAAGGTGTCAGTTAAGTAATGGTATTGATGGCACTTATCTTGCATGAAGCCCTCGAGGCTAGCATTACGCACATATGCGTCAAACTCCTCCTTAATGGCTGCCCGAACCATAAATTCCTCTGACGGCAAATCACAAGGCCGCACTTGAGCTTCCCTCGGCAATTCATCGTCCAGATCATGCATCTCGAGCCTTGGTTCTTGCTTCCTTGAGGAACCACCTTGGAAGATTTTCCTATGCATTTTCTGAATTTTTTTGAAATTTGTAGTAACTCAAAATAAAAGTGAACCAAACTCAACAAGATTGATAGAAACAACACCTACAAGTGTCTAGAGACTATATCATGCATTAGAACTACTTGGGACCAAAGAAATTTAACATGCAAGCTCAAGAACAAGGTCACCACAGCAGCAAAAATTTGCAATAAATAAAGCACTAGAACAAAAACTAATTGGACCAATGGAGGAGTCACATACCATGGAACAATCTCCCCGAACAGTTTTGTGAATGGAGCTTTGAGCAAGGAGATCGAAATTGGCAGCAAGATGAGCTAGAACTCGTGCTTGAGCTGGATAGTGATTTTTTTGGGAGCAAGAAGGAGTGTGTGGGTGCAGGAATAAGTGGAGGGGGGCCACATGGAGCACACGAGGCAGGGGGCGCGCCCAGTGAGGGAGGGCGTGCCCTGGACCCTCATGGCCAGGTGCTGGATCCCCCTGATGTGTTCTTTGTGCCAAATATTCTCAAATATTCTAAAAAAACTCATATTTCATTTTCAGGGCATTTGGAGAACTTTTATTTTCAGGGTATTTTTTTATTGCATAGATAAGTCCGGAAACAGACAGAAAATAATATTTTTGCTTTATTTAATCTAATTACCGGAAATTAAAACTAGGGTACAAAAGGTTGTGCTATCTAGATTCGCCCATCTCATGCTCGTCAAAAGGAATCCATTAACAAGGTTGATCAGGTCTTGTTAATAAACTCTTTCCAAATAACATGAAACCGGAGAATTTCTGAATAACACTAGGTTACCTCAATGGGGATACGTATGTCCCCAACAATATGAATATCATATGTCTTCTTGACAGTAGGAAGAGGAAATTCAAAACCTCCAATAGTAATAGTTGAAATTTTTCCAATAGAATTGATACTGTGGACCTGAGGTTGTTTCCTCGGAAAGTGTATCTATGCTCATTACCATTGACATAAAAAGTGACATTGCCTTTGTTGCAATCAATAACAGCCCCTGCAGTATTCAAAAAGGATCTACCAAGGACAATAGACATACTATCGTCCTCGGGAATATCAAGGATAACAAAGTCCGTTAGAATAGTAACATTTCTAACCACAATAGGCACATCCTCACAAATACCGACAGGTATAGCAGTTGATTTATCAGCCATTTGCAGAGATATTTCAGTAGGCGTCAACTTACTCAAGTCAAGTCTACGATATAAAGAGAGAGGCATAACACTAACACCACCTCCAAGATCACATAAAGCAGTTTTAACATAGTTCCTCTTAATGGAGCAAGGTATAGTAGGTACTCCTGGATCTCCTAGTTTCTTAGGTATTCCACCCTTAAAAGTGTAGTTGGCAAGCATGGTGGAAATTTCTACTTCAGGTATCTTTCTTTTATTGGTAATAATATCTTTCATATACTTAGCATAAGTATTTGTTTTAAGCATATTAGTCAAATGCATACGCAAAAAGATAGGTCTAATCATTTCAGCAAAGCGCTCAAAATCCTCCTCATCCTTTGTCTTCAATTGATTAGGAGAAAAAGGCATGGGTTTCTGAACTCATGGCTCTCTTTCCTTACCGGGCTTCCTAGCAACAAAGTATCTCTTATCATAACGTTGATTCTTTGATTGTGGGTTATCAAGATCAACAACACGTTCAATCTCTACATCATTATCATTGCTAGGTTGAGCATCATCGTGAACATCGACATTAACATTATCACTAGGTTCACGCTCATTACCAGATTGTGTCTCAACATCAGAAACAGAGATGTCATTGGGATTCTCAGGTGTGTCAGCTACAGGCTCACTAGAAGCATGCAAGGTCCTATAATTTTTATTTTTCTTCTTCTTGGAAGAACTAGGTGCTTCTAAATTAGCTCTCTGAGAAACTTGCTCAATTCTCTTAGGGTGGCCTTCAGGATACAAAGGTTCGTGAGTCACTTTACCCCCTCTAGTTGCAACTCTAACATCATAGTCATTATTCTTACTATTTAATTCATTGAGCAAATCATTCTAAGCTTTAAGTACTTGTTTTACTTGAGTGGTAACCATAGAAGCATGTTTACTAATGAGTTTCAATTCACCTTTAACTCTAGACATATAATCACTCAAGCGTTCAATCATATCAGCATTACATTGCAATTGTCTACCAACATAAGCATTGAAGTTTTCTTGCTTCATAATAAAATTATCAAACTCATCTAAGAATTGGCTAGTAGACTTATAACGAGGAATATCACCTTCATCAAATATATAAAGAGAATTTACCTTTACTACCTATGTCGGGTTATCAAGACCATGTATTTCTTCAATAGGTGGTTGATGTCTACTACACAACCTTCTTCTTGTAGACGTTGTTGGACCTCCAAGTGCAGAGGTTTATAAGACAGTAGCAAATTTCCCTCAAGTGGATGACCTAAGGTTTATCAATCCGTGGGAGGCGTAGGATGAAGATGGTCTCTCCCAAGCAACACTGCAACAAAATAACAAAGAGTCTCTTGTGTCCCCAACACACCCAATACAATGGTAAATTGTATAGGTGCACTAGATGGTAGATATAGGTTTATGTGAACTGAAAATATAAAAACAGCAAGTTAGCAAGTGGTAAACGTGAGCATAAACGGTGTTGCAATGATAGGAAACAAGTCCTAGGGTTCATATTTTCACTAGTGCAAGTTCTCTCAACAATAATAACATAACTCGATCACATAACTATCCCTCAACATGCAACAAATAGTCACTCCAAAGTAACTAATAGCGGAGAACAAACGAATAGATTATGGTAGGGTACGAAACCACCTCGAAGTTATTCTTTCTCATCGATCTATTCAAGAGTTCGTAGTAAAATAACACGAAGCTATTCTTTCCGTTCGATCTATCATAGAGTTCGTACTAGAATAACACCTTAAGACACAAACCAACCAAAACCCTAATGTCACCTAGATACTCCATTGTCACCTCAAGTATCCGTGGGGATGATTATACGATATGCATCACACAATCTCAGATTCATCCATTCAACCAACACAAAGAACTTCAAAGAGTGCCCCAAAGTTTCTACCGGAGAGTCAAGACAAAAACGTGTGCCAACCCCTATGCATTGATTCCCAAGGTCACGGAACCCGCAAGTTGATCACCAAAACATACATCAAGTGAATCGAAAGAATACCCCATTGTCACCACAGGTATCCCACGCAAGAGATACATGAAGTGTTCTCAAATCCTTAAAGACTCAATCCGATAAGATAATTTCAAAGGGAAAACTCAATCCATTACAAGAGAGTAGAGGGGGAGAAACATCATAAGATTCAACTATAATAGTAAAGCTTGCGACATCAAGATTGTGCCATCTCAAGAACACGAGAGAGAGAGAGAGAGAGATCAAACACATAGCTACTGGTACATACCCTCAACCCCGAGGGTGGACTACTCCCTCCTCGTCATGGAGAGGGCCGGGATGATGAAGATAGCCATCGGAGAGGGATTCTCCCCTCTGGCAGGGTGCCAGAACGGTTCTAGATTGGTTTTCGGTGGCAACAGAGGCTTTCGGCGTAGGAACTCCCGATCTAGGTTATTTTCCAGAGGTTTCAGTATATATAGGAGGTGTTGGAGTTGGGGGCAAGTAAAGGGGGTCTTCGGGCTGTACACGAGGTAGGGGGGCGCGCCCAGTAGGGGGGCGTGCCCCCTAACCTCATGGGCAGCCCGAGCATCTCCTGGTCCTCCTCCATTACTCCGTGGGCTTCTTCTGGACCAAAAATAAGTTCCGTTGAGTTTCAGGTCAATTGGGCTCCGTTTGATATTCCTTTTCTGTGATACTCTCAAACAGGAGAAAAACAAAAACTTGCACTGGGCTCCGGGTTAATAGGTTAGTCCCAAAAATCATATAAAATTGTATATAAAATCCCATAACAACATCCTAGAAGGATAATATAATAGCATCGAACAATCAAAAATTATAGATACGTTGGAGACGTATCAAGCATCCCCAAGCTTAATTCCTGCTCGTCCTCGAGTAGGTAAATGGTAAAAACTGAATTTTTGATGTGGAATGCTAAGCAACATAATTCTCAATGTAATTTTCTTTATTGTGGCATGAATGTTCAGATCCGAAAGATTCAAGACAAAAGTCTATATTGACATAAGAGCAATAATACGTCAAGCATACTAACAAAGCAATCATGTCTTGTCAAAATAACATGGCCAAAGAAAGTTATCCCTAAAAAATCATATAGTCTGGCTATGCTCCCTCTTCATCACACAAAATATTCATATCATGCACAACCGCGGTTTTAGCCAAGCAATTGTTTTCATACTCAATTTTTTTCAAACCTTTCAACTTTCATGCAATACATGAGCATGAGCCATGGATATAGCACTATAGGTGGAATAGAGTGGTGGTTGTGGAGAAGATAAAAAGGAGGATGATAGTATCACATCAACTAGGTGTATCAATGGGCTATGGAGATGCCCATCAATAGATATCAATGTGAGTGAGTAGGGATTGCCATGCAACGGATGCACTAGAGCTATAAATGTATGAAAGCTCAACAAAAGAAACTAAGTGCGTGTGCATCCAACTTGCTTGCTCACAAAGACCTATGGCATTTGAGGAAGCCCATCGTTGGAATATACAAGCCAAGTTCTATAGTGAAAGTTCCCACTAGTATATGAAAGTGACTAAACAAGAGACTCTCTATCATGAAGATCATGGTTCTACTTTGAAGCACAAGTGTGGAAAAATATAGTAGCATTGGCCCTTTTTTTTTGTTCTTTTTTTGGGCCTTTTTTTTCTTTGGCCTTTCCTTATTATTTTTTCTTTTTTGGGGACAATGCTCTAATACTGATGATCATTACACTTATATTGATTTACAACTTGATATTACAACTCGATACTAGAACAAAGTAAGACTCTATATGAATGCCTCCGGCGGTGTACCAGGATGTGCAATGAATCAAGAGTGACATGTATGAAAAATTATGCATAGTGGCATTGCCACAAAAACGATGTCAACTACATGATCATGCATGGCAATATGACAATATTAACCGTGTCATAACAAACGGAACGGTGGAAAGTTGCATGGCAATATATCTCGGAATGGCTATGGAAATGCAATGATAGGTAGGTATGGTGGCTGTTTTGAGGAAGGTATATGGTGGCTGTTTTGAGGAAGGTATATAGTGGGTGTGTGGTATCGGCGAAAGTTGCGCGGTACAAAAGAGGCTAGCAATGGTGGAAGGGTGAGAGTGCATATAATCCATGGACTCAACATTAGTCATAAAGAACTCATATACTTATTGCAAAAATTTACGAGTCATCAAAACAAAGCAATCAACGCATGCTCCTAGGGGGGAGGTTGGTAGGAGTTAACCATCGCGCGCCCCCGACCTCCACACAAAGGATGACACTCTACAAATACCTCATGCTCTAACTTCGTCACATAGTGGTTCACCATACGTGCATGCTACGGGAATCACAAACTTTAACACAAGTATTTCTCAAATTCATAATAACTCCACTAGCATTACTCTAATATCACTATCCCCATATCTCAAAACAATCATCAAGTATCGAACTTCTCATCATATTCAATACACTTTATATGAAAGTTTTTACTATATCAATCTTGGATGCCTATCATATTAGGACTAGTTTTATAACCAAAGCACATTACCATGTTGTTCTAAAAGACTCTCAAAGGATATAAGTGAAGCATGAGAGATCAAAAATTTCTACAAAATAAAATCACCACCGTGCTCTAAAAAGATATAAGTGAAGTACTAGAGCAAAAGACAAACTACTCCAAAGGATATAAGTGAAGATCAATGAGTAGTTGAATAATTACGTTACTATGTGAAGACTCTCTAACATTTAAGAATTTCAGATCTTGAGGTATTATTCAAACAGCAAGCAAAACAAAATAAAACAAAATGACGCTCCAAGCAAAACACATATCATGTGGTGAATAAAAATATAGCATCAAGTATAGTTACCGATAGATGAAGACGAAAGAGGAAATGCCGGAGCATCCCCAAGCTTAGGCTTTTGTTTGTCCTTGAATTTTACCTTGGGGTGCCTTGGGCATCCCCAAGCTTAGGCTCTTGCCACTCTTTGTTGCATAGTCCATCAAAGCCATACTCAAAACTTGAAAACTTCACAACACAAAACTTAGCCAAAAGTCTCATGAGCTCCGTTAGTATAAGAAAACAAACCACCACTCAAACGTACTGTAATGAACTAATTCTTTGTTTATAATGGTGTTAAACCTACTATATTCCAATTTCTCTATGATTCATAGTTCCCAATACTACTCATAGATTCATCAAAATAAGTAAACAACACATGAAAAACAGAAACTGTCAAAAATAGAACAGTCTATAGTAATGTGTAACTTTCGCATACTTCTATAACTCCAAAAAAATTGAAATAAATTGGTAAATATGAGGAATTTCTCTATTAATCATCTGCAAAATGAATCAACTAAATAGCACTCCCCAGTAAAATATGGTAGCTAATCTTGTGAGCGCTAAAGTTTCTGTTTTTTACAACATGATCGCATAAACTTCACACAAGTCTTCCCAAAGGTTCTACTTGGCACAAACACTAATTAAAACACAAAACCACAGCTAAACAGAAGCTAGATGCAATATTTCTTCCTAAAAAGAAGCAAAAAGCAAAGAACAAATATAAAGTTGGGTTGCCTCCCAACAAGCGCTATCGTTTAACACCCCTAGCTAGGCATGATGGTTTCAATGATGCTCGCATAAAAGGTAAGAATTGAAACATAAAGAGAGCATCATGAAGAATATGACTAACACATTTAAGTCTAACCCACTTCCTATGCATAGGGATTTTGTGAGCAAACAACTTATGGGAACAATAATCAACTAACAAAGGAAGGCAAAACAAGCATAGCTTCAAAACTTTAAGATCATAGAGAGGAAACTTGATATTATTGCAATTCCTACAAGCATATGATCCTCTCTCATAATAATTTTCAGTAGCATCATGAATGAATTCAACAATATAACAATCACATAAAGCATTCTTTTCATGATCCCCAAGCATATAAATTTTATTACTCTCCACATAAGCAAATTTCTTCTCATGAATAGTAGTGGGAGCAATCTCAACAAAATAATTATTATGTGAGGCATAATCCAATTGAAAACTAAAGTCATGATGACAAGTTTCATGGTTATCATTATTCTTAATAGCATACAAGTCATCACAATAATCATCATAGATAGCAACTTTGTTCTCATAATCATTTGGAACCTCTTCCGAAATAGTGGATTCATCACTAAATAAAGTCATGACCTCTCCAAATCCACTTTCATCAATATAATCATCATTAATAGGAGGCATGCTTTCATCATAATAAGTTTGCTCGTAAAAGCTTGTGGCACTAAAAATATCATCTTCATCATAAATAGCATCCCCAAGCTTGTTGCTTTGCATATCATTAGCATCATGGATATTCAAGGGATTCACACTAACAACATTGCAATCAGGCTCACCATTCACATATTTTATGCCAAGCATTCGATGTAATTCTTCTTCTAGTACTTGAGCACAATTTTCCTTCCCATCATTTTCCCGAAAGATATTTAAAAGATGAAGCATATGAGGTAACCTTAATTCCATTTTTTGTAGTTTTCTTTTATAAATTAAACTAGTGATAAAACAAGGAACGAAAAGATTCGATTGCAAGATCTAAAGATATACCTTCAAGCACTCACCTCCCCGGCAACGGCACCAATAAAGAGCTTGATGTCTACTACACAACCTTCTTCTTGTAGACGTTGTTGGGCCTCCAAGTGCAGAGGTTTGTAGGACATTAGCAAATTTCCCTCAAGTGGATGACCTAAGGTTTATCAATCCGTGGGAGGCATAAGATGAAGATGGTCTGTCTCAAGCAACCCCGCAACCAAATAACAAAGAGTCTCTTGTGTCCCCAACACACCCAATACAATGGTAAATTATATAGGTGCACTAGTTCGGCGAAGAGAAGGTGATACAAGTGCAATATAGATGGTAGATATAGGTTTTTGTAAACTGAAAATATAAAAACAGCAAGGTAGCAAGTGGTAAACGTGAGCATAAACGGTGTTGGAATGATAGGAAACAAAGGCCTAGGGTTCATACTTTCACTAGTGCAAGTTCTCTCCACAATAATAACATAACTAGATCACATAACTATCCCTCAACATGCAACAAAGAATCGCTCCAAAGTAACAAATAGCGGAGAACAAACGAAGAGATTATGGTAGGGTACGAAACCACCTCTAAGTTATTCTTTCTGATCGATCTATTCAAGAGTCCGTAGTAAAATAACACGAAGCTATTCTTTCCGTTCGATCTATCATAGAGTTCGTACTAGAATAACACCTTAAGACACAAATCAACCAAAACCCTAATGTCACCTAGATACTCCATTGTCACCTCAAGTATCCATGGGCATGATTATATGATATGCATCACACAATCTCAGATTCATCTATTCAACCAACACAAAGAACTTCAAAGAGTGCCCCAAAGTTTCTACCGAAGAGTCAAGACGAAAGCGTGTGCCAACCCCTATGCATAGATTCCCAACGTCACGGAACCCGCAAGTAGATCACCAAAACATACATCAAGTGAATCGAAAGAATACCGCATTGTCACCACATGTATCCCACGCAAGACATACACCAATTGTTCTCAAATCCTTAAAGACTCAATCCCATAAGATAACTTCAAAGGGAAAACTCAATCCATTACAAGAGAGTAGAGGGGAAGAAACATCATAAGATCCAACTATAATAGCAAAGCTCGCGATACATCAAGATTGTGCCATCTCAAGAACACGAGAGAGAGAATCAAACACATAGCTACTGGTACATACGCTCAGCCTTGAGGGTGGACTACTCCCTCCTCGTTACGGAGAGCGCCGGGATGATGAAGATAGCCACCGGAGAGGGATTCCCCGCTCGACAGGGTGCCAGAACGAGTCTAGATTGGTTTTCGATGGCAACAGAGGCTTTCGGCGGTAGAACTCCCGATCTAGGTTATTTTCCAGAGGTTTCAGTATATATAGGAGGTGTTGGAGTCAGGGGCAAGTAAAGGGTGTCTCCGGGCTATCCACGAGGCAGGGGGGCGTGCCCAGTAGGGGAGGGGGGCACACCCCTACCCTCGTGGGCAGCCCGTGCATCTCCTGGTCCTCCTCCGGTATTCCGTGGGCTTCTTCTGGTCCAAAAAAAGCTCCATTGAGTTTCGGGTCAATTGGGCTCCATTTGATATTCCTTTTCTACGATACTCTAAAACAGGAAAAAACATAAACTGGCACGGGGCTCTGGGTTAATAGGTTAGTCCCAAAAATCATATAAAAGTGTATATAAAAGCCCATAAAACATCCTAGAAGGATAATTTAATAGCATGCAACAATCAAAAATTATAGATACGTTAGAGACGTATCAGTGGTAAATTCTTAAGATCTTCAGCTTTAATACCTCTTTCTTTCATAGATTCCTTTGCCTCTTGCATATCTGCAGGACCGAGAAATAGAACACCCCTTTTCTTCGGAGTTGGTTTTGGGGCTGGTTCAGGAAGTGTCCAATTATTTTCATTGGCCAACATATTATTCAACAGTAATTCAGCTTGATCAACTGTTCTTTCCCTGAAAACACAACCAGCACAACTATCCAGGTGGTCTCTGGAAGCATCGGTTAGTCCATTATAAAAGACATCAAGTATATCATTCCGCTGAAGAGGATGTTCAGGCAAAGCAATAAGAAATTGGAGAAGCCTCCCCCAAGCTTGTGGGACATTCTCTTGTTAAATTTGCACAAAACTATATATTTCTCGTAAGGCAGCTTGTTTTTTACGAGCGGGAAAATATTTAGCAGAGAAGTAATAAATCATATCCCGGGGACTACGCACACAACCAGGATCAAGAGAATTAAACCATGTCTTAGCATCACCCTTTAACGAGAACGAAAATAGCTTAAGGATGTAGTAATAACGAAATTTTTCATCGTTGGTAAATAGGGTGGCTATATCATTCAACTTCGTAAGATGTCCCACAACAGTTTCAGATTCATAGCCATGGAAAGGATCAGATTCAACCAAAGTAATTAACTCAGGATCAACAGAGAAATCATAATCCTTATCAGTAACAAAGATAGGTGAAGTAGCAAAAGTAGGTTCATATTTCATTCTGGCATTCAAAGACTTTTCTTTCAGCTTAGCTAATAATTTATTAAAATCACATCTATCATTGCAAGCAAGAAAGTCTCTAGTAGTTTCTTCATCCATTAGATAACCCTCGGGAATAACAGGCAATTCATATCGAGGGGGAGAATCTTCACCATCACTTTCATAAATATTATTAATTTCAATATTTGCATTCTCCCTAACCTTAGCAATTTATTCATTTAGAAATTCACCTAGTGGCACAGTATTATCAAGCATAGAAGTAGTTTCATCATACATAGCAGAAGTGGCATCATCAATAACAAGCAACATATCAGATTCAATAGCAGGAGTAGGTGTCACAAATTTACTCATAACAGAGGGTGAATCAAGTGCAGAGCTAGATGGCAGTTCCTTACCTCCCCTCGTAGTTGAGGGACAGATCTTGGTTTTTGAGTCCTTCAAGTTCTTCATAGTGATCAACAGATATAAATCCCAAGTGACTTAAAGAATTTATCTGTGCTCCCCGGCAACGGCGCCAGAAAATAGTCTTGATAACCCACAAGTGTAGGAGATCGCAATAGTTTTCGAGGGTAAAGTATTCGACCCAAATTTATTGATTCGACACAAGGGGAGCCAAAGAATAGTCTTAAGTATTAGCAGCTGAGTTGTCAATTCAACCACACCTGGAAACTTAGTATCTGCAGCAAGATAGTTTAGTAGCAAAGTAATATGGAAATAGTGGTAACAGCAATAAAAGTAACTGTAGTGTTTTTGTAGCTTTTATATCAGTAGCATCGGAAAAGTAAATAAGCAACAAGCAATATGTGAAAAGCTCGTAGGCATAGAATCAGTGATGGAGAATTATGTCGGATGCGATTCCTCATGTAAAAGTTATAACCTAGGGTGACACAGAACTAGCTCCAGTTCATCAATGTAATGTAGGCATGTATTCCAAATATAGTCATACGTGCTTATGGAAAAGAACTTGCATGACATCTTTTGTCCTACCCTCCCGTGGCAGCGGGATCCTAGTGGAAACTAAGGGATATTAAAGCCTCCTTTTAATAGAGTACCAGACCAAAGAATTAACACATAGTGAATACATGAACTCCTCAAACTACGGTCATCACCGAGAGTGGTCCCGATTGTTGTCACTCCGGGGTTGTCGAATCACAACACATAGTAGGTGACTATCACTAGTAGAAAACGGGGCAATGGTCCAGGCCGGATCAGCCCATTAGTCCCGGTTCAATCCAGAACCGGAACCAATGGGGGCATTGGACCCGGTTCGTGAGCCTAGGGGGTCGGCCGGGCCACGTGGGCCATTGGTCCCGGTTCGTCTGGACCTTTTGGTCCCGGTTGGTGGGATCCGGGACCAATGGGCCTTGCTCCTGGCCCACCACCATTAGTCCCGGTTGGTGACTTGAACCGGGACCAAAGGCTCCCCTTTAGTCCCGGTTTAGGTCACCAACCGAGACCAATGAGGTGCATATATATAGCCCCTCGCGTAAGAGCAGAGCACACTGCTCTGTTTTTTCTGGCCGAGGGGGAGAGGGCTTGGTGGTGCTCTAGCTCACCTCCTATGCACACAACGTGTTCGGTGGAATGCCCGAGCCACACTAGTTAAGATTTTCTCCTCTCGAAGCACGAACTCCAAGCTCCATTTTCACCGAGATTTGTCTAGGTTTAGCGGTCCGTCACGTCCCGTCCCCGTCTTCGCCGCCGTCGATCGCCCCCGCCGATCTCGTCACCGGCACCACCGTGGTGAGCCTCTTGTTATGTCCATGCTTTTCTTACTTTTATTATTACTTGTTATTATTGCTTAAGATAGATATTTGTCTAATTTTCTTACGTTTATTATTGCTTGTTATTATATAGTGCGATGGTTTTGATATCTGCCCACGTGGGCCCTCATCCTGTCTACGATTCGGATGTGGTATATTATCTTTAATTTATAACTATTTCTTTTAGTGTTTATGACAATTATGACAATTAATGCATAGATGTTTTTATATGTCTAGGAGGTAGTTGAACTGGAAATTCCAACCGACCCTCTTGTGGAGAGGTTAAATTTAGTTGAAGAGGAAAACATATCCTTGAAGAAAAAATTGGAAAAAACGGAGGAGGAGGAGATGGAATTGGAGTTGCATGTTGCGGAAGTCGTCGATGATCACAAGATCAAGATGGACCCTATTGTGGAGAGGTTAAATTTAGTTGAAGAAGAAAACAATGTTTTGAAGGAAAAAATTAAAAAATTGAGGACGAGAAGATGATATTGGAGTTGCATGTTGTGGATGCCGTCGATGATCACAAGATCAAGATGGATGCAATGCGGTTGAAGATTAGAAAGATTAGAGAATATGCCATTCATACCTAGGCTTGGTATCATTATGCCGTTGGATCAATTGTTACCTTGGTTGCGATTATGATCGCATTTGTTTTCACATTGAAATGTTTTACATAGTTTCAATGTATAGTGAAAATTAATTAGATGCTGTGGAGAGCTATATGTTGTTAGATGAGAACTATGTATGTACTTTGGTTTTAATGTGATGATGAACTTCTATTAATTTGGTCACTTAATTATCTATTTATGATGTTCTGTAATGGTTTTCGACACACTTAATTATATATAATGCACGCAGATGAACCGGCAATGGATGTACGGTGACAGACGCACCTCCGAGTACATTAAGGGCGTGCATGAGTTTCTCGATGCGGCTGAGGCAAACAAGCAGAATGGTTTTATGTGTTGTCCATGCACTAAATGTGGGAATACGATGTCTTACTCTAACCGGAAAATCCTTCACTCCCACCTGCTTTACAAGGGTTTCATACCACACTATAATGTTTGGACGAGGCACGGAGAAATAGGGGTTATGATGGAAGACGGCGAAGAAGAAGAGGACGATGACAACTATGTGCCCCCTGAATACGGTGATGCTGCAATGGGGGGAGCTGGTGAAGATCAAGAGAAACCAGACGATGTGCCCAATGATGCTGCAACGGGTGAAGCTACTGAAGATCAAGAGGAACCAGACGATGTGCCTGATGATGATGATCTCCGTCGGGTCATTGTCGATGCAAGGACGCAATGCGTAAGTCAAAAGGAGAAGCTGAAGTTCGATCGCATGTTAGTGGATCACGAAAAAGGGTTGTACCCCAATTGCGAAGATGGCAACACAAAGCTCGGTACCGTACTGGAATTGCTGTAGTGGAAGGCAGAGAATGTTGTGGCTGACAAAGGATTTGAGAAGCTACTGAAAATATTGAAGAAGAAGCTTCCAAAGGATAACGAATTGCCAGACAGTACATACGCAGCAAAGAAGGTCGTATGCCCTCTAGGATTGGAGGTGCAGAAGATACATGCATGCCCTAATGACTGCATCCTCTACCGCGGTGCATACAAGGATCTGAACGCATGCCCGGTATGCGGTGCATTGGGGTATAAGATGAGATGAGATGACCCTGGTGATGTTGATGGCCAGCCCGCCAGGAAGAGGGTTCCTGCGAAGGTGATGTGGTATGCTCCTATATACCACGGTTGAAACGTCTGTTCAGAAACGGAGAGCATGCCAAGTTGATGTGATGGCACAGTGATAACCGTATGAAAGACGGGAAGTTGAGAGCACCCGCTGACGGGTCGCGGTGGAGAAAAATTGAGAGAATGTACTGGGAGGAGTTTGCAAAGGACCCAAGGAACGTATGGTTTGCTTTAAGCGCGAATGGCATTAATCGTTTCGGGGAGCAGATCAGCAATCACAGCACCTGGCCCGTGACTCTATGTATGTATAACCTTCCTCCTTGGATGTGCATGAAGCGGAAGTTCATTATGATGCCAGTTCTCATCCAAGGCCCTAAGCAACCCGGCAACAACATTGATGTGTACCTAAGGCCATTAGTTGAAGAACTTTTACAGCTGTGGAATGGAAATGGTGTACGTGTGTGGGATGAGCACAGACAGGAGGAATTTAACCTAAAGGCGTTGTTGTTCGTGACCATCAACGGTTGGCCCACTCTCAGTAACCTTTCAGGATAGACAAACAAAGGATACCACGCATGCACGCACTGTTTAGATGACACTGAAAGTATATACCTGGACAAATGCAGGAAGAATGTGCACCCGGGCCATCGTCGATTTCTTCCGACCAACCATCAATGTCGAAAGAAAGGCAGGCATTTCAAAGGCGAGGCAGATCACTGGAAGAAGCCCGCCATGCGTACCGGTGATCACGTACTTGCTATGGTCAATGATTTACACGTAATCTTTGGAAAGGGTCCCGGCGCACTAGCTGTTCCAAATGACGCTGAGGGACACGCACCCATGTGGAAGAAGAAATCTATACTTTGGGACCTACCCTACTGGAAAGACCTAGAGGTCCGCTCTTCAATCGACGTGATGCACGTGACGAAGAACCTTTGCATGAACCTGCTAGGCTTCTTGGGTCTGTATGGAAAGACAAAAGATACACCTGAGGCACAGGAGGACCTACAACATTTGCACGAAAAAGACGGCATGCCTCTGAAGCAGTATCATGGTCTTGCCAGCTATGCTCTTACGAAAGAAGAGAAAGAAATCTTCTTTGAATGCCTCCTCAGTATGAAGGTCCCGACTGGCTTCTCGTCGAATATAAAGGGAATAATAAATATGCCAGAGAAAAAGTTCCAGAACCTAAAGTCTCATGACTGCCACGTGATTATCACGCAACTGCTTCTGGTTGCATTGAGGGGGCTTCTACCGGAAAATGTCCGATTAGCCATTGTGAAGCTATGTGCATTCCTCAATGCAATCTCTGAGAAGGTGATCGATTCAGAAATCGTACCAAGGCTAAGGAGTGATGTGGCGCAATGTCTTGTCAGTTTCGAGCTGGTGTTCCCACCATCCTTCTTCAATATCATGACGCACGTCCTAGTTCATCTAGTCGACGAGATTGTCATTCTGGGGCCCGTATTTCTACACAATATGTTCCCCTTTGAGAGGTTCATGGGAGTCCTAAAGAAATATGTCCATAACCGTGCTAGGCCAGAAGGAAGCATCTCCATGGGCCATCAAACAGAGGATGTCATCGGGTTTTGTGTTGACTTCATTCCTGGCCTTAATAAGATAGGTCTCCCTAAATCGCGGTATGAGGGGAGACTGACTGGAAAAGGCACGCTTGGAAGGGACTCAATAATATGCAGGGACGGATATTCTTGGTATCAAGCACACTACACAGTTCTACAGAACTCTACCTTGGTGACCCCATATGTCGATGAACACAAGAACAGTCTGCGCTCCAAACACCCGGAGCAGTGCGACGACTGGATTACATGTGAACACATCAGGACTTACATCAGTTGGTTGGAAACACGTCTCAGAGGTGACAACACTGTTTGTGATGAGCTGTACTTGTTGTCCAGGGGACCATCTTTGACTGTATTGATTTACAAAGGATACGAGATAAATGGGAATACATTTTACAAGATTGTCCAAGATCAAAAGAGCACCAACCAAAACAGCGGTGTCCGCTTTGATGCAACAACCGAGAGGGGAAAGGACACATATTATGGTTACATAGTGGACATATGGGAACTTGACTATGGACATGATTTTAAGGTCCCTTTGCTTAAGTGCAAATGGGTCAATCTATCAGGAGGCGGGGTACAGGTAGACCCACAGTACGGAATGACAATAGTGGATCTGAAAAATCTTGGGTACACTGACGAACCGTTCGTCCTAGCCAATGATGTGGCATAGGTTATCTATGTGAAGGACATGTCTACCAGACCGAGAAAAAGAAAAGATAAGGAAGCGAATACATCATACGATGAGCCAAAGCGCCACATAGTTCTTTCAGGAAAAAGGGACATCCTGGGAGTGGAGGGCAAGACAGACATGTCTGAAGATTATGAAAAGTTTCATGAAATTCCTCCCTTCAAAGTCAAGGTTGACCCAAGCATCCTAATAAACGATGAAGATTATCCATGGTTACGAGGCAATAAGCAAATGACACAAGCGAAGAAAAAGTGAAGACTTTCTTCCGCAACTATTATGATGATACCATGCCAACTTTGTAACAGACGAGTATGATACCATTGACCCAAGCTATGTGCGTGAAATTATGATACCATGCCAACTTTCAACTTTTTCAGAGTTCATTTCAAATGCTTTAATGTCTTATGGTTCAGCCATCGTAATACCATTAATCCCGGTTCGCTCCTTGTCAACTATGTTCTCACCAAGAACACTCAAGAGGGCAGCCACGTGGGCCATTGGTCCCGGTTCGTCTGGACCTTTCGGTCCCGGTTCCACGCACGAACCGGGACCAATGCGCCTCGCCCCTGGCCCATGACCATTAGTCCCGGTTTGTGACACAAACCGGGATCTAAAGGGTTGGTCCTCGTTGCGGTCAGAGTTTAGTCCCACCTCGCCAACCGAAGGGCGCTCACACTGGTTTATAAGCCCGTCCCTCTCTGCCTTGTTGAGCTCCTCTCAAAGTGAAAATAGATGCCCCTATAAAGGGAATTTGACCTAAATTCATAGTGAATTTCTCTGAAATTCATAGAAATTTATTATGAATTTAGGTTGAGTTTTCTCTATAGGCGCATCTATGTTCATTTTTTTAGTAAAGTTAATCACAAACTTGTGATTCACACAAATTTCAAAGAATTCAAATTTTAACTATTCAAATTTGAAAACTAATAGCACTAACATAAAGTTTATATTTTTTTCAAAAACTAATGGCACTAACAGAAAGTTTATAATTTTGCTGACCTAAAAGCAAAAAGAATTAAAAAATAAAGCAAAAAACAAAAGAAAATAAATAATGCAGAAAACAAAACAAAAAAACTAGAAAAAAAATAAAAATAGCAACAATAAGTATTTTGTTGTAAGTAGAAACAAAATAAAATAAATAAAGCAACAAAG
>LR738713.1:44842286-44898687 GCA_902687465.1 Secale cereale | reverse complement strand
ATGTATATGTATTGATCCCCTTCTTCAAATTAGATCTTTCGGATGCGGAATGAACTCCTACCACCAGATCGTCTGCGAGCAATTCAAGAGGAATTGGCGGCATTCTTCCTTGACCACGTAATCGCTGAAGACGGAGAATACTATGTGCACCATGCGTCCGTATGATAGGAGATTATATTTGTAAGAGATAATTATTGTATATATGTACCCGGTAGTGTCGGATAGATATACGAGAACTTGTTGTTTGATCAATCTCTCGGAGAAGGAGAGGTGGTCGATATCACTTCTATCTGTATGCATATGTATGTTGATGACGATCTTCTGTTTCCTTCGTTTGCTTACTACCTAGCTAGCGTGTCCAGTCCTCTCTATACGTATGTATAGTACGTAGCGTCAACCAGGCAGGGACATAAGAGAGGACACTTATCTCTATTAATCAGCTAGCTAAAACAATATATGAAACACCTAAATTAACCATCCAAAACACCCAACCCCCCCCCCTCTTTAAAAAAACAAAAACCCCAGCCACAGAAATGCTGACGCGTGGATGCCTATTGGTCCCGGTTGGTGCTACCAACCGGGACCAAAGGCCCTCCTGCCTGGGCTCCGCGCACAGGCCACGTGGAGGCCCATCTGTCCTGGTTCTAGTTTGACCCGGGACTAAAGGGCTAGGGCTTTAGTACCGACCCTTTAATCCCGGTTCAAGAACCGGGACAAAAGGCCCTTAAGAACCGGGACAACAGGCCCGTTTTCTACTAGTGTATTCACTTGCAAGATAGGATCAAGAACACACATATACTCATGAAAACATAATAGGTTCAAAGCTGAAATCATGGCACTCGGGCCCTAGTGACAAGCATTAAGCATGGCAAACTCATAGCAACATCAATCTTAGAACATAGTCGATACTAGGGATCAAACCCTAACAAAACTAACTCGATTACATGGCAAATCTCATCCAACCAATCACCGTCCAGCAAGCCTACAATGGGATTACTCACGCACGGCGGTGAGCATCATGGAATTGGTGATGGAGGAAGGTTGATGATGACGATGGCGAAGATCTCCACTCTCCGGAGCCCCGAACACACTCTAGATCAGCCCTCCCGAGAGAGATTAGGGCTTGGCGGCGGCTCCATATCGTAAAATGCGACAATTCTTCCTCTCTAATTTTTTTCTCCCCGAAAGTGAATATATGGAATTCCGGGGGTACGTCGGTGGAGCAACAGGGGGCCCACGAGGCAGGGGGCGCGCCCCCACCCTCGTGGACAGGGTGTGGGCCCCCTGGCTTGGTTCGGTTTGCAGATATTTTTTTTATATTCCAAAATAGTTCTTTGTTGAATTTCAGGTCATTCCGAGAACTTTTATTTCTGCACAAAAATAACACCATGGCAATTTTGCTAAAAACAGCGTTAGTCCGGATTAGTTCCATTCAATCATGTAAGTTAGAGTCCCAAAACAAGGCAAAAGTGTTTGGAAAAGTAGATACGTTGGGGACGTATCATCGATGTGTGGAGTAATTGTAGTAGATGCAAAATCGTTTCGGTCTGCTTGACACGGACGTAATGTCTATATTCATGATCATTGCCTTAGATATCTTCATAACTATTCGTTTTTGTATCAATTGCATGGTAGTAATCTGTTCACCCACCGTAATACTTGCTATCTTGCGAGAAGCCACTAGTGAAACCTATGGCCCCCGGGTCTCTTTCCTATTATATTGATTCTCTTTTATTTACTTCCCATCGCGTTTACTATTTTGCAATCTTTACTTTCCAACCTATACAACAAAAATACCAAAAATATTTACCTTATTATCTTTCTTAGGTCTCACTTTTGCGAGTGACCGTGAAGGGATTGACAACCCCTTTATCGCGTTGGTTGCAAGGTTCTTGATTCTTTTTGCAGGTACTAGGTGACTTGAGCGTTGTCTCCTACTTGATTGATACCTTGGTTCTCAAAAATGAGGGAAATACTTATGCTACTTTGCTGCTTCACCCTTTCCTCCTCAAGGGAAAACCAACGCATGCTCAAGAGGTAGCACGGGCGCTGCTGGCCTTGGAGGGGGCATCTGCAAAATTTGTTAGGGAATCCGCTGGATACCTTTTTCCTTCTTGCGCGAGCCCTTAGGTGTGCGCTGGTGATGGCTAGATGCACCACGTCGCGGTTCCCGGGGGCACAGACCTTAAGGGGGATGCACCAGTTACGAGCTCAAACGAGAGCGCCTCGCGGGGATCAAGGAGGCCAAAGATCTCGGGCAAGTGGGTTTTGGTAGGGAGTGTTCGTGACGTGAGCTGGCCAACACTAGGACACGGACACTCCTGCCCAGCCGCCCGCGCGAGGCGCGCGAGGGAGAACTTCAAGCAACTACCGTCGTCCCTGAGGCAAGAAAAAGGACACGAACAAAGCGGAGAGAGGGAAAACTCAACCAAGCAAGCGAGGGACACCAGAACTCCAAATCCATTGAAAGATCGCAAACAGATACATAAAGCAAATGAACATCCGCGTCTGGCACCTAGTCTAGTCTTCTCACCAGCGCGGAGCTATGTGCTTCCACTAGGACTTGGGAGGGAGCCCCCAAGGCCCGAGGGCGGCACTCCGAAGACTCCGAGACATGTACAACCCCACTCATTATTACGTGAGAGTGTCATGAGCGGAGACCTTCACATGCATTGGGCCTTGCTTCACAGGCATAGGGCATTGGCTTCAGAGGCACTGGGCCTTGCTTCATAGCCATAGGGCCTTGGCTTCACAGGCACTGGGCCTTGCTTCATGGGTAGAACTTCCGGAGGTGCTGGATGTTCCAGGCGTTCTGGATGGGGACGCCATCCCCCATCTCCAGGCGTACGGCGCCAGGCCTGGTGACGTGGGCAACACTGAACGAGCCCTCCCACATGGGTGAAAGCTAGTGAAGCCCTTACCTGGAGAGTACCCGCCTCAGGACCAGATCGCCCACCTCACGCGTCCTATAATGGATTATGTGACAGTGGTACCGCCACAGCGCCTTCTGGTACACCTTGCTGCCCGGAGTGAGGCTTGATGGCGGCGCTCCTCTCCCAGCACGAGATCCATCCCCGCGCAGCGTGCTGGCGTGCCTCATCGAACGCCAAGACCCGTGCACAGGGATGTTTGACCTCGTGAGGGAGAACTGCTTCGGCTCCATAGACGAGGAAGAACGAGGTGTCACATGTTGGTTTAGTGGTGGTGGTGCGAATGGACCACAACACGGACTGGAGCTCGTCGTGCCAGCCCCTGCCATAGGCCTCGAGCTTCTTCTTGAAGGTCCGCGTCTTGAGGCCTCTCAGGATCTCCCCATTGGCGCGCTCAACTTGTCTATTGCTCCTAGGATGTGCCACTAAGGCATAGCATATCTGCGTTCCAAGGTTAGCACAATATGTTTTGAAGAGGTTGCTAGTGAATTGCGAGCCATTGTCGGTGATGATGCGATTAGGGACCCCGAACCGGCTCACGAGGCCCCTGATGAATTTGCTCGTCGAGCCGGCAGGGATGGTGCCCACTGGCTCCACCTCAGCCCACTTGGTGAACTTGTCGATGGCACCGTAGAGGTAGCGGTAGCCCCCAGGCGCTCGAGGGAAGGGCCCCAAAATGTCCAGCCCCCATACCGCGAACGGCCATGAGAGTGGGATAGTCTGAAGGCGCTCAGCTGGCTGGTGGATTTGCTTGGCGTGGAACTGGTAGGCTTCACAGGATTTCACCAGCTCTGCAGCATCGCTGAGTGCCGTTGGCCAATAGAATCCACTACGGAACGCCTTGACCGCCAGGGTGCACGACGACGATGATGCCCGCAGTCCCCACTATGTATGTCAGTTAGCATCTCGCGCCCTAGCTCCCTTGAGATGCATCTCAAAGAAACATCATTGGGTCATTTTTGGTACAACTCACCATCCTGGAGGCAGTAAGCTGTGGCCTACCGGGCCACCTGCTTTGCGTCCTCCTCCTTCTCTAGAAGGGTTCCATGCATCAGGTAGGTATGGAACTCATGAGTCCAGCACCACTCCTGGGGCTTGAGGGCGAGGAGCAAGCACGCTCCCGAGGTCGGGCCACATGCAGGAGCTCCTGAGGTTGGCGGAGGGGAGAGCTCCTCTGAGGCAGTGTCGGCTCCGCAACCGGTGGGGCGACCGAGGGCTTGAAGAGTCGTTCCTCGAAGATGTCGGGCTCCTGCGACTGGCGCCTGGACACCCTCTTGGCGATGTCGTCTGCCTCCTTGTTCATGCCGTGCGGTATGTGTTGCAGCTCCAAGCCCAGGAATTGTTTCTCCATTTTGGGTACCTCCGCTAGGTATGCCTCCATGTGCTCATTTGTGGGCTCATAGACCTTGTTGGAGAAGATGACAAGAAGCTGGGAGTCGCCCTTGATGGTGAGGAGCTTCAAACCAAGGGCGGCCGTAGCCTTCAGGCTGGCGATCAGGCCTTCGTACTCCGCGATGTTGTTGGAGACCTTCTCACCGTGATGGAAGCATAGCTTCACAACGTAATAAAGCTTGTCCTTTGTGGGCGAGATGAGCATGGCCCAAGCCCCTGCGCCCTTCTGTGCAAAGGCGCCGTGAAAGTACATGACACAGCCATCCGGTGCTTTACTCCCTGGCAAGAGGGACCAATCCTTACACGCCCTAGGCTCTAGGGTGTCGGTCCACTCTGCCACGAAGTCGGCAAGCACGGCGTCCTTGACGACCCTGGTGGTGCTGAACTCCAGTTGAAACGCCTACAGTACGATGTTCCATTCGGCGACCCTTCCCACAGCCTTGCCGCTCCTCAACACCATCTCCAACAGGTAAGCAGATACAACCTTGATGGGATGGCCTTGGAAGAACTGGCATAGCTTGCGCGAGGCGATGAGGAGCGCGAGCAGAAGCTTCTGTGGCATGGGGCAGCATGCCCGAGCGTCGTGGAGCACTGTGCTGACAAAGTACACCGGGTGCTCGACGAGGGCGAAGACCAGGCTCTCCTAGTGCCGCGGTGCCTCCTGAGGCGCGGGAGCCTCAGGAGCTTTGCCACTGGACGTGGAAGTTACAACTTTAGGAACATCATCTCGTGGAGTATGGTTGTCGACTGGACCTGGCGGAGCCTCATGAGTGTCGCCCCGGGGCTGTGCGGCCTTGTCCTAGCGCTCCTTCCGGACTGCCACCAGCTCTTCGCTGGCAGAGTGTGGTGTCGTGGCTAGGTAAAGCACCAAGGGCTCATGGGGCTTCGGAACCACCATTACCGGCGGGCTAGTGAGGTATTTCTTGAGGTCTTCGAATGTTGCATCGGCCTCAGGGGTCCAGTCAAACGGGCCTTTCCTTTTCATCAGTTTGAAGAAGGGAAGGGCACGCTCCCCCAGCTTGGAGATGAAACGCCCGAGCGACGTCAAGCAGCTGGCCAGCTTCAGCATTTCCTTGAGGGTCTTCGGTGGAATCATGTTTTCTATGGCCTTAACCTTCTCGGGGTTAGCCTCGATTCCTCTGTGCGAGACCAGGAAACCCAGCAACTTGCCTGATGGGACGCCGAACACATATTTCCCCGGGTTGAGCCGCATGTCTACCTTGCGTAGGCCGGCGAAGGTCTCTTCCAAATCTTCAATGAGGGTCTTGGCCTCCCGATATTTTGCCACGATGTCATCAACGTAGGCCTTAGCGTTCCTCCAGAGCTGCTCGCCTAGGGCGATATGCATTAGCCGCTAGAAAGTTGCTCCTGCGTTCGACAACCCGAACGGCATACAAGTGTAGTAGTACACCCCACACGGGGTGAGGAAGGCGGTCTTCTCGATGTCTTGTACCGCCATATTGATTTGGTGGTAACCCGAAAAGGCATCCAGGAAGCACAGCAGGTCGCACTCAGTGGTGGAGTCGACAATCTGGTCAAGGCGCGGCAGTGGGAACGGGTCTTGTGGGCAGGCCTTGTTGAGGTTGGTGAAGTCAACATACATGCGCTCCTTCCCCCCTTTCTTGGGCAAGACTACTCGATTTGCCAACCACTCTGGATATCGCACCCCGCGGATCACGCCAGCTTCTTGTAACTTTCGAGTCTCTTGTACGATAAAAGGCTGCTTCTCAGTGGACTGGCGCCAGGCCTTCTGCGTTACTGGGTGCACGTTGGGGCATACGTTTAGGTGATGCTCAATCACCCCCCTTGGGACTCCTACCAGTCCCTTTGGTTCCCATGCGAACACCTCCTTGTTGGCACGCAAGAAACTGAGCAGCGTCTTTTCTTGAGCTGGTGGAAGGCCAGCGCCTATGGTGAAGGTGGCTCCCGATGCCGTATCTTCATCAACCAGCACCTTCTTAGTCTCGCCCGGTATTGAGAGAAAAGTTGCTTCTTTTTGGCTGGCACAACCCCGACGGCCTCCGGAGCTGCTTCGCTGGCCAGACATGCCACCGCCGCGGCCCTAAAGGCGAGTTTGCAGGCCCCCAGGGCCTCTTTGGTATCTCTGGCCACCGTGAGGACACCGTTGCTCCCCAACATCTTCATGACATTGTAGGCTGGGTGAGTTGCCGCCATGAACTTGGCTAGGGCTAGGTACCAGAGAATGGCATTGTACGGGAGGCCAATGTGGGCGATGTCGAAGTCGATAAGCTCAGTGCGGTAGTTTTTGCGGGTGCCGAAGGTGACGGGGAGGCGGATCTGCCATATGGGGCAAGCGGAGCCGTCGACGACCTCAGAGAACGTCCTGGAGGGGCAGAGCCATTCTGGCGACACATGGAGCATGCCGAATGCTTCTGGGGAGATCACGTGTAGTCCGGACCACCGTTGATGAGGGTCTTAGTTACCGCCATGTGGCAGATGGTGGGGGTGCAGAGCATCGGGAGCACGCCTGCACCTACGGTGACCACCGGGTGATCTTTGGAGTCGAAGATGAGGTCGGCCTCAGGCGCAGCCCATCCTGGAGGGGCTCCCTGTGAGGCCCGAGTTGAGCCCAGTTCACGGAAGAACTGCTAAACATGGCGATCTGAGGGCGGCGCCTGAGAGCCGCCAAGGAGGGTCGCGAGGACGTGAGGTGCCGGCGCCGCGACGCGTGCGGTGAAGAGACTGTGTAGCTCCTCCCAGGAAGCCACAAATGACTCTGGCAAGCCGAGAAACCAAGCGCACGGTACGCCGGTGAGTGCCATGGGGAGCCAGCTGGCCATGACCTTGCTATCATCGCCGACTGCCAAAACGGCCTCCTCGTAGGCCTGGAGGGAAACAGTTGGATCTGCCGCTCTGTCGTAACGGGGTGGCACCTCCGGCCTAAACCTGAGTGGCCACTGCACCTATCGCAAGGCAGGGGTGAAGGCTTGGGGGCCTGGAACGCTGCAGCGCGCCCACTGAGCCGGTCGAAGGAGAGGCGCCCGCCATGGGAGCCTGGCGGATGGAGAGTGAGGTGGACTGAGAGGAGGATCTTTGGCGCACCCCTACCTGGCGTGCCAAATGTCGGATTTCGGGTTCCGCAAACCCTTGAAAGGCTCGAACTCTGGGGTGCACACGAAGAACATTCTCTCCCCAGCGCGCTCACCCTATGATTCCACGGCCTAGCTCGACGAACATAAAGAACAACGGACACAGAGGATTATACTGATTCAGGCCACCCTATGGTGTAATTGTGGGGACCCCGACTTAAGAGTCGAGATCACCGAATGCACGTGTACAGTGATCCCAGAGATCAATGCTCACTGAACACACAGAAGCTGAATAACAAGAGTCTTACATCCATACATACCGTCTTACAGAAATTATGACCATTATGGCCAAGTCTTACATAGATAAAGCCTCAAGGGCTGAATAGCAAATAAACTCGAATAGCGGATGTCTTCGTAGACAAGTAGAACCCATGCCATCTGCCTTAACCCTATAGGCATTCTGACTGGGAAAGCGTCCTAGTTCGCATGTTCGTCTCCATAGAATTCTTCTTCAAATTCCTGCTCCTCCATGCCTGGCCAATTAAATAACCAGTGGCAAGCCAATGAGTACTTTGAATGTACTCACAAGCAACTCATGATTTGGTTCAAGGTAACAATGCAATTGTACAACAATGAGAAACCTAGCTACAAGCTAGATTAAATATTCTACCATCATGTAACATGCATCAATAAATTTGGGTAACCTCGAAGACATGTTACAGATATCAACATGAACACAGTTTAATTCAACGAGTCAAGTCACCACCTTGACTCAACACACATACTTTCACCGAGATTGTAAAATTATGGACATAGTTTAAGTAGAACCACCCAACTGTCCATGACCGTGGACACGGCTATTCAAATAGTTTTACACTCTGCAGAGGTTGCGCACTTTACCCACAAGATACAGGAAGCTTTCGTGTCACCCACGATCCCGCAGTACCTCAAGTACACGGGGGAAGCACCCGGTCATTATCTTTCCCTAGACGACGCTAGCATAGGGTCCACTCGTTGGTGCACGGCCCTCGAGTACAAACAATAGATCATGGGACTTGCCCTATTTTCAATGTCACGCGTACACGAAGGGACCAACGGTGTGTCCGGTGCCCTGTGAAAACAGTCATGGTCGCCTATCCAAGCACGACCCCGTCCTGGGAGTGACCTCAAGTCTTTCCCGTCACTAGTAATGTTGGCACCATGCTAGTATCAGCCTAAGTAATCAATAATGCCCCGTCCCATAAGGGGCAGAGTGGTTGCACATGTTTGGTTGGGACGGTAGTCACACATAAATCTAATCCATCATTTCACCCACACACAAGATCTTTATTGGCACACCACTTCTTCCTCAAGTGATGACCTAACTCAACATCACCCTCGGGCATTAGGGGCACCCGATGGTTTTTTTTGAAAAGAATGCAACCACGAAGGTTTCATGGCACACATGCATCACTAAGCATCACTACTAATCATTGCATCTAAGCATATAGCAAGATCATGAGTAAGGCATGCATCATGTGGTGGCTCTCAACTAGGTCACCACCGTCACTCTTATCATCATGCATTCGGAAATAAATGGGTTCCGAGGAACACAAGGGTATCATGGTCAAAGGCCTGCTTGCCTGGATTGGCTTGGTCTTCAAGGTCTTCAAATCCTTACCCTCCTTCTTCTTCAGCAACCTCGTCAAACACGGTATCTAATCGTCGCAATAAACAACGGAAAAATAAGACCACAATAAAAAAACAGAAAAACCAAAGTGCTCAGAAAAATGTCAACTTATTTTTATCAAATACTAGAGGGAAAACTAAGATGGCAAAAATTCTTAGTTTGAGATTTGGAGTGACAGAATGGGGTACATGAATTTTTGAACAGGGTTTTTAATGTTCAAATGTGAATTTAAATTTGAACAGAACAGAAAAGGTCCATGGATATGGGTGAAAGTGACATCATTAAATAGGTTGGATTTTTACAAGTTTTTAGGAACTGGAATTAATTTATTTGGATAAATATTTAATCCTGTGGAATTATTTGAAAATCTTACGGCAAAGAAAAAGAAAAAGGGCCCTGTGCAACTGGGCCAGAACGGCCACAGTGCAGCAGGCCCAGGGCGAAACAGCCCACCGCACGGGCGCCAGCGCGCGCACCAGGTTTTCAAACCTGACGGGCGGGGCCCGGCGTCAGTGAGAGGAGAGAGGGGCGAGGGCGAGGGGAGGCTGACAGGCAGGGCCCGCCTGTCATCCCTAACCCTCCGGCAAAGGGCCGACGAGCTCACCTGCGACGACTCGGGGCACGGCAGGGAGAGCTGAGGGCAGGGATGGATTCAGCGAGGTGTCGTCGATCTAGTGGAGGTGAAGTGGGTCGCCGGAGTGGCCTGGTTCGCCGGCAGCGAGGTCACGCGGCGGAGGAGCTTCGGGTGGTGGTGGTTCCGGCCGTTTCCAGCAGCTGCAGAGAGGGGAAACGAGGGGAAAGTTATCAGTGGAGGTTTGCGGTGCTAGATCGAGCGAGAGGAGTGGCTGGGACGGCCTGTACCGGGCGGACGACGGCGAGCCGCCGCGGCGGAGCTCGAGCTCGATCTCGAGCTAGGGCCTGTCTTGAGTGGGGTGAGCGGCGCAGGGGGGAGATTGAGTGAGTGAGAGAGAAGTTGGTGAGGAGAGGAGGAGCACGGGGGGTCCTTTTTTAGGCGAACGGCGAGGTGCCGTGGACCTATGCGCCGGCGAGCTTCTGCTCGTTGCCACATAGCTCGGGAGGAGCTGGGGTGGTGTCTGCGGAGTTACTGGATGCAGTCCAGGGCCGGGGAGAGGAAGAGAGGGAGCGGGGGAACCATCCAGAGCCGCGCGCGTGTGAGGCCGAGGACTGGAGCTCGCGGGCGGCCGACGCGCGTGCGAGGGCATCCACAGGAGGGAGAAGGAGGAGGGGACAGCGCCGGGGGGTGTCGCGGACGCCGAGGCGCATCGAATGGCGCAAGGGGGAAGCACGAGGTGGTCGGGGGCGGCTAATTGGAGGAGGCTACAATGCGGGTGTGCACTGTAGCGCGCTCTGGAGCACGCCTATTGCATGCCATGGCATGCCGTTGGCTTGCTGGGCGCGTCCACTTTGTCTGGGGGGTCATGCACGGAGTAAACAAACGGGCCATGGCCTTGGATGCCTTGGTTATCCAATGGAAGAGGAGGGAGGTTGAGGGAAGGTGAAAACTGGGCTGTCCAGCAAGGTAAAATGGGGTTTTCACCCCTCAATTATTGAGCTCTGGCCATGGGGAAGTTACTGGAGGTGCAAGGGGACCTGGGGGAGCTGTGGTAGAAAGTTGGGCTCAAGGAGAACAGGAGAAAAGGTGAAAATGGTAACTTTAGAAAATCACCAGAAGGTGTTTGATGTGGTTTTGAGCAGTCAAATGATCTCCACTAGCCCTGACACTTAACAGGATTAAATGGCATATGGAAATAGGGTGTTTCACCAAGTTTGGGCTTATTTGAAGAAACTTGCCAATGTAACTTTGGTGAACCCTAGAAATCAACAGAAATGGTTTCACCATGTTTGAGTCAAGCTAATCATCCCCCCTTGATGCACCACTTGGTGTAGTGTCATCATTTGGGGTTGTGATCATGCCCACAAAGATTGAAGCCCCAAGTAAAAAGTTGGTAATGTAAAGTTGTTCAAATTTGAATTTGAACAGAAATAGTTTTGGGGTACTCTGATCAAGTTACCCTTCTCCAAAGCTTGTGCCATTTGGTCTAGATGCCTTATTAGACCACTCTAGCATGTCTACCAAGTTTGGGAGTATTTGGACAAGTTTGGCAATGTGAAGTTGCTCAAACTTCAGATATGGACATAATGGTTTGGAGGGGTTTTGATGATGTTTTCTTGCTTCCCAAGGCATGGGGCTTGGCAAGATCATCAAATATGTCATATATGACATGATAGAATTCCCCTGGAATTTTTATAGAATATTTCCTTTGTAAATATTTCAAAAGCTTGAAATATCCAGAAAGGGTTTCTCAGGGATTTGACCAATATTTTGAACATGACCAAGTGTTGAAACTCTTATATATGGACAATATATGTCCTATGAGTCTCCCTGAATTTTGGCAAATATTTTTGAAATAATTAAATAGTTTTTCCCTTTTAAATACCATTTCTGGCCTTAAGAAAAAGCTTTTAAATAAAATAGGAAAATAACTTTTAAAATTATACTTTTGTGGTTTATGGGAGTCCTATATCTACTAGGTTCCAAATATACTTTTTGAAATAATTTTCTCACCCTAAATCAAGCACTTGCAGTGCAAACCTCAATTCAGGGGTTTTTTGAAAATCTAATGTTTGAAAATACATTTTGGCCAAATTAATTTTATAAGAAAATACTATACTGCTATAAACACTTGGTATGATCATTGGGCAGAAGTTTTGGGCAAGGAGATGAATTATGCAAGAGGGAGTAGTCGACTTTAAAGAGCACTTGAAAGACACAGGGAGAAAAACTTAATTCCAAATAAAAGCCAAATGAATGCCAAAAAAATTTACTGGTCCAAATTTTCATGCTCTAATGATACAAATGACATGATAAAAAATGCAGGGTGTGACAGTAATACCCTACTCCAGTATGTGTAGTGGATTGCCTTGTATGGTTGAGGATGAACTAGTACAAGGGATGAACAACCTCCGGAGGAGAGGTGTTCTTGGGCTCGGATGAGCTTGTGATATTGTTTGGGTGGAATGAATCTGATCTCCTCTATGGTGGTGGCTAGGTCCTATTTATAGTGTCCTTGGTTCTCTTCCAAAATATCGGCGAGAAGGGATCCCACAACGGCCAAATTTGAAGGGGAACAACTAGTACAAGTTATCCTCACAAAAGTAGTCTTCGCCTACCAAAGGCTTTGGTGGTGACACCGCGCCGGGCTCCACGATGACCTCCGTTCTGCAGCCCTGATGGTCATTGGTCTTGATGCACCGATATAGAAATATTTGCCTGATCCCTCGGGACTCCATGCCTGCGCTTGCAATCTTATCACCAAAGAGGAAACTGGTACGCTGTGCCCGCTGGCGCCCACCTGGCCTTGGTCGTCATGGCTCACGTCACGTGAACCTCGCGAGGTGCACCTTGCATAGATTTCCCCGCTCCACGGGAGCCAGCCCAGAGAGACTTCCCCCAGGGAGGTCCTGCTATCGCCCACCTCGCGAGGCTTGGCCCCACGTGAGGGTCTTGAGTTGCGGTCGCTGAAGCTGGGCCATACTAGGCCGCTGATGGAGCCACATCACGGGCCACATGCAGGCAAGTCTGGGTACCCCCGTTTCCAGGACACCAACAGTAAGCATGTCCTGTGTATTACCACCTGGTTTATTATGATTATTGGGAGCTCGCATATAATTAATATCGCCAAGCAGAAGCCAATCCTGCCCATTAGGGATGTGAACATCATACAACCCTTGACTGAACGCATCCCGATCATCCCCAGCGCATGGCACATAAAAATTTCTAACGTCCAGTTTTGAGAGGATTGTGTGCTGACGAAGTTGATTACTAACGCAAAAATATCAGACCAAACTATCGGACCTGAGAACACAACACTTTTCTAGATCATAAGCAACCCACCTAAAGAGCCACGCGATGGAACAAACGCAAAACGATCAAATTGTCTAGGGTAACAAGTTTTAATAAAAGCAAAAGTGACATCCGACATCTTAGTCTCCTGAAGAGAAACATTTGCACAAGCACTGGTGATAATTGCATTATTAAGATCTAGCTGCTTCTTCTCTGAGCTAAGGCCTCGGATGTTCCATGAAAGCACATTCCAGCAGCTCAAAAGTGGCATACAGAGAGACGACGATTATGCAATGTTGGGGGAGAGATCATCTCCCTGCTCTTCCATAGAGGGCTTAGTTGAAGAAGAAGCAGGCGCTGTAGTGGATTCAGCTAATAGAACTTCAACTGACAATTCAGATTCAGGTATAGCACACCTATTGATCCCAATGGACTACAAAGTGGCAATAGGAGTTGGGGGTGGAATTTAGCCTGAAGTGTGAGCGGTAGAACTAGAGGAGCCAACAAAGGGTATGATAGGAGGCTTAACTTTGGAATTGGTATTGCGAGTGTCAGAAAGAGGGGGTACCTTAAACCTATCATATTTGTTGGAGCATAGGCTGCATCTCACATCAGAGGTGGAAATAGGAGCGGCAGATCTTGTGCGTCTGGTACATGTCCCAGTAGGAGCTTGAGGAGCCAAGACCAACGGTGATGTGATCACAGGGAGGTCTTGATGATTCGGTAGTGTTGGGGCTTCAATAATGTTGTCCTCATTGGCAGTCAGGTACCTCCTCGATAACCACTAAAGATGGGACTAGGGGAGTGCCAAGGCTAGATTGCTGAGAGAAATTGAAGCTAGCAGAGTCATGTGTGACCAAAATAGAGAACTGCGCAAAGTTGCTTCTCAGTCCATACCCTTCTCTCCATGGACCAAACGAAGCAATCAGCGGGCTAAAATAGCTTGGAAGATGAAGTTATTCAGATTCTGGCGTGGGATTGGGTCATTCAACAGTCTGGAGAGGATCTCATTTCCCTGTGCAGATAAGCCAAACCTGATGCCTTGATCGTGCACATCCAGAGAGATAGCGAAAGACTCAGAATTCAGAGATGTGTGTGCCACAACCACCTGGAGATCTTGCAGAGGATTCAAAACAGACTGTGTTGAGCTGGAACTGTCAGACAAAGTAATGGAATAATTCCAGGCCTGAAAAGCATTATCAATAAGATAATCTTCCGGGATAAGACCATCTTGCACTATCAGTCCTTGGGCAGCCAACCAAGCTTGATAATAGACAAGGTGCGGCGATATAGGAGAAAGGTGTGGGGCAGCAGGTGCTGGCCATGCCGCCCAACCTGCGTTGGCATTGCCCTGATGTACGGGAGCACCTTTACCAGCACTAGCATTGTTGCATGCACCAGGAACACCATTCTGGACCAGCTAGTTGTGCACTTGCTGCTGGTAGAGTTGCTCAGCAATGAGCTCAGGGCCAAACTAAGGATGTTGGTTGCCATCCGGTGGTGGTTGCTCTTCACCAGCAGTAGGAACCTCAGGGAGCACACCATTCCAATCGTTACTGCGAAGAATTGTTCCATGGACTGTCCAGCATTCACGAGCACCTCCAAGCTGCCAGGCGACGAAGCACTTGGGGACTAAGCGCAGGTGGATGACTTGTACCTTCAGAAGGATAAATCAACGATCCTAACGCGGATTGCACCATGAAACCAGGGATACATAACCCCCCAAGTGCTTTGTTGATATAGTAATCTGTCTGGTAAACATACAGAAAACCGAATATCATCAACTGGACCTCTGGCAAAAATGAGGTGGTGCGCCTGTTCAGAGCCACATTTTGAGGAACAAAACTGATCAGCAAATCCTCGTCTCAAGCTCGAGCGGGGTGTTCACAGTAGAGGGCGTCTCTCATGAAGGAGTCCATGAATCCAAAAACCCCAATACCAAAGGGATGGTCACTGACCTCAGTAGTGAACAGTTGCGATTCATGGAGGAGGGCGACGATCTAGTTGCGGATAGTCACGCGGCGGTGCAGAGGCACATAGTGACTGGCTTCAGCGATGGCCAGGAAATTGTGATTTAGAGGAGCAATGGGGCCGACCACCATGCCGCTACGCACGAGACGGTCAGCCGGGCCCGGCTTGACGGCAAACCCCGGTGGGAGGAAAGGCACTGGATTCAGTGGGTAGTTCGCCATTGCCGCGGAGCAGGGGGGTGAAGGTGGAGACGACGACAATGGAGGCTGCGGCAGTGGAGGCTGTGGCGATGGGACGGGGCAGAGCGAGGTCTGTTGGCTTTCGAGGCGGAAACCAAAGTGTGAATGGGGGAGGTGGTTGGCAAAGTTGCCTTCAATACCCATTTCCATTTCCTTCGAAATTTTAGGTTGCGGCATAATCTCGCCATGTGCCCGTAGAATCCACAAACGATGCATCGGACGGTTCTTCTTGCATTAGCATTTACGGGACGTGGTGTTTTGTAATGACCCAGAAATCCAGATGAATTGACGATAGTCGCCTGATTTGACTCGAGCGGGGCACATTGGGCTAGGGGGGCACGTTTGTGACAATCCACGGTTTTCTGCTTGGGCCCGGAGCAGTTAAAGCAAATGAGGCGTGCTTGGCAGGTTATCTTACAATGCCCCCCATTGAAGGCATCTCGAGGAAAGAATGGCCCAGTTAGTGGCGAGAGTATTGCTTTCCTCCACCGAATAATCTGGTTGAGCTAAATCGGCCTTACGCCCTGCGCTAAGAATGGGGGGGGGCACAAGTCAAGGGGTGGGGCATAACGAAAAGTAGAGTTTAAAAAACATGTCGGTAGCGGGGGGTAAGGAATATTCACCTGTGTGATGCTGGATAATCAAGCTACAGTGAACCTGTGCTAATGATGCCACGTCATCTCATTAGTGATGCTAATCTCGTGTTAGTCCTAAAATGTTTCAAATTCAAATTGAAAATTTTAGCAAACAGTAAAAGTTTTCAAACGTTAACAAAAAAAATGTTCGGGATATGCCAAAAATTGCATATGTAATTATGGTGGAGAAAACATATTTTTACAAAATGCCTAGGTGCTCTAAACTAAATAAAACAGAAAAATAAATATAACTAAAAGAAAAGAAAATACAAAACATAAAGGAAAAGGAAAGGAAAAGCCCCCCCCCCACACTGGGCCAAACGTGTCCCAGTTGGCCTGCCCGACTGGGCCAAGACCCAGCCACCCCCTCCCACTCCCCCTTAACCCCCGTGGGCGAGAAAACCCTAAACCACAGACACCCCACTTCCCCCATGCCTCTCTCTCGCCTCCACCCCCGATCAAGATCGGGATCGGGGAGAACACGCCCCCGCCCCTCTACGCAAACGCCGGACCGCTCCACCGCCGCCCGGAATGTCGTCCCCGTAGACCTCCCCGCCGGACTGCCTCCCCGTCTCTTACGCCGTCATCCCCATCACCTCCCCAACGGCTCCATCGAGCCTCGCCGCTTGTACCCCTGCATCAGAGGGTGAGGAACCCCAACCTCCTCTCCCCATCCGCGTCCGCCGCTCTGATCCGCCTATAGTCGCTGCACGCTGCCACTGCCGCGGCTCGTATTGCTCGCTACAGCCCTGTGCCTAGCCTGTACTAGGCGCGTCGCTCGGGACTGCGCCCGCGACCACCCCTCGCCGGCCACCGTGACCCGTGCCCCTGCTCGCCCGCCTGCGCACTACGCCGTGCTCGCCCACCATCCCGCCTGTGTCGTCCAGAGCAGCACCGCGGCCTCCCACGCGCACCCGCGGCTCCAGTCTAACCCGCATGCTACTGCTTCTGCAGCTGCGCCCGCCTCGCTCGCCTCCGCCGCAACCTAAATCCCCTGCCCACACGCGCGCACGACCCTGGTCGCGTCCGCGCCCGTGACCCCCTCCGCTCCGGCTCCGCTCACTTCCGCCGGCCCCCTGCACCACGCCGCTCGCCCGTGGCCTGCTTCACCACGCCGGTCGCGCCTGCCGGTGAGTGCGCGCCCCGCAAGCCACCCTCCCCCGTGTGCCGCTCCGCCCCCCTCCAGCTGCCTGCCGGCCGCCACTCCGGCCGCCTGGCCGGTGCCATGGCCACGAGCCTCATCACGCCGCTCCCTGTGGGCGAGCACCCGCACCCATCGCACAGTGCCCTGCGCCCAAATCGCCCGAACCCGTTAAGGCCCCCACGGGCCTATGAGAAGGGGGCCCCACGAACCAGAATTTTTATATAAAAAAGATAAAATAAAAATAATATAAAAATAAAATTAATTAATTAATTAACTTTATTAATTCTGCTAATTAAATCTTAAACCTAATTAACCTACTAACTAACTAATTAAATAGTTAGTTACTTAGTTAGACAATGACATGCGAGACCCACACATCAGCTTGACCCAGTCAACACCTCTATTAACTGCTGATGACCCACAAGTGTAGGGGAACTATCGTAGTCCTTTCGATAAGTAAGAGTGTCGAACCCAACGAGGAGCAGAAGGAAATGATAGGCAGTTTTCAGTAAGGTATTTTCTGCAAGCACTGAAATTATAGGTAACAGATAGTTTTGTGATAAGGTAATTCGTAGCAAATGACAAAAGGTAAAAGTAAATAAGGTGCAGCTAGATGGCCCAATCCTTTTTGTAGCAAAGGACAAGCCTGGACAAACTCTTATATAAAGGGAAGCGGTCCTGAGGACACATGGGAATTATCGTCAAGCTAGTTTTCATCACGATCATCTGATTCGCCTTTGGTACTTTGATAATTTGGTATGTGGGTGGACCGGTGCTTGGGTGCTGTCCTTACTTGGAAAAGCCTCCGATTTATGATTAACCTCTAATGCAAGCATCCGCAACTACAAAAAATTATTAAGGTAAACTTAACCATATCATGAAACAAGTGGATCCAAATCAGCCCCTTACGAAGCAACGCATAAACTAGGGTTTAAGCTTCTGTCACTCTAGCAACCCATCATCTACTTATTACTTCCCAATGCCTTCCTCTAGGCCCAAATAATGGTGAAGTGTCATGTAGTCGACGTTCACATGACACATCTAGAGGAGAGACAACATACATCTCATCAAAATATCGAACGAATACCAAATTCATATGAGTACTAATAGCAAGACTTCTCCCATGTCCTCAGGTACAAAAGTAACTACTAACAAGACGTAATATTGTTCATGATCAGAAGGGTATTAATATGCATAATGGATCTGAACATATGATCTTCCACCAAATAAACCAACTAGCATCAATTACAAGGAGTAATCAACACTACTAGCAACCCACAAGTACCAATCTGAGGTTTGGGTACAAAGATTGGATACAAGAGATGAACTAGGGTATGAGAGGAGATGGTGCTGGTGAAGATGTTGATAAAGATAGTCCTCCCCAAGATGGGAGAGTTGTTGGTGATGACGGCGGTGATGATTTCCCCCTCCCGGAGGGAAGTATGCCCGACAGAACAGCTCTGCCGGAGCCCTAGATTAGTTTCCGCCTCGAGACGGCGGCGTCTGGTCCCGAAAGCCTGCTTATGATTTTTTTCTAGGTCAAAACACCTCATATAGGAGAAGATGGGCATCGGGGGGCTTTCGGGGGGCCCACGAGACAGGGGTCGCGCCCAGAGAGGGGGGGGGGGCGTGCCCCCCACCCTCGTGGACAGCAGGTGGCCCCCCTCGTGATCTTCTTTTGCCAGATATTTTTTATATTTTCTGAAACGGAATCCTGTGAAGTTTCGGGGCTTTTTGAGTTGTGCAGAATAGGTTTCCAGAGTTTGCTCCTTTTTTAGCCCAGAATTCCAGCTGCCGGGATTCTCCCTCTTCATGTAAACCTTGTAAAATAAGAGAGAAAAGGCATAAGTATTGTGACATAACGTGTAATAACAGCCCATAATGCAATAAATATCAACATATAAGCATGATGCAAAATGGACGTATCAACTCCCCCAAGCTTAGAACTCGCTTGTCCTCAAGCAAAAGCCGATATCGGAAAATATGTCCACATGTTTGGACATAGAGGTGTCGATAAAAATAAAATACGGACATGAGGGCATCATGATCATTCTCATAACAGCAACATATATATATTGTCATATGATTCTTATGCTAAAGTAACAATTCATTCACAATATCACGCATGAATCAGAAACTTCATTGAAAACTAACAAACTTTGATCTCGGTCACTGAAGCAATTGCAATTTATCGTAACATCGGAAATAGTCAGGATAAGAGCTTTTCAGCAAGCATACATACTCAACTATCATATAGTCTTTCACAATTGCTCACACTCACGCAATACTTATGTTTCTGGAGTATTAATCGGACATAGAGAAAGATAGGGGCTTATGGTGTTGCCTCCCAACCTTTTACCTCAAGGGTAATGTCAACAGTAATAGATCATGAAAACTTACATCCAATTGGGTATATATGTCAGGATCTTTCCAACACAAGGTGCTTGCCAAAGGATAAAATGTAAAAAGGAAAGGTGAAGATCACCATGACTCTTATAAGGTAAGAACAATAGATAGGCCCTTCGCAGACGGAACCAGAGGTTGTTATGTGTTTTCATGGTTGGATGCACAAAGTCTTAGCACAGAAGAACATCACTTTATATTGCCGCTTGTGATAAGGACCTTTATTATGTAGTCAGTCGCTTTTATTACTTCCATATCACAAGATCGTGTAAAGCTTATTTCCTCCACACTAAAAACTCATACATATTTTAGCGAGTTTACAACATGACAACTTACTTGGAAGGATCTTTCTCAATCCATAGGTAGGTATGGCGGACTCTCATGGCAAAACTAGGTTTAAGGAAGTATGGAAGCACAAGTAGTATATCTACTTTGTGCGAGGAGTTTTGGCTAGCATGAGGGGGAAAGGCAAGCTCAACATGTTAGATGATCCATGACAATATACTTTATTTTGGATATAAGAAGACATAACCCATTATGTTGTCTTCCTTGTTCAACCTCAACTCTTTAGCATGACATATTTTAATGAGTGTTCACAATCATAAAAGATGTCCAAGATAGTATATTTGTATGTGAAGCCTCTCTTTCTTAATTACTTCCTACTAATTGCAACGATTACCAAAACCATGTTTGTCAACTCTCAACAACTTTTATTCATCATACTCTTTATATGTGAAGTCATTACTTCCCGTAAGATCAATATGATCTCTTTGATACAATTTATATTTTCTTTCTTTTTGTCATGACCAAAGTGAGGAAATCAAGCCCTTGACTCAACACTAATCTTTATTATATAGCTCACGGACTCGATTACGAAGGGTAAAGATCATAAAGCAAAAGCTCACAACTAGATCATGCCAACTTTATTCTACTAAGTCAAGATACTACCAAAAGGATCGAACTAAGAAAAACGGTAAAGGTAGGAGTGTTGGTGGTCACTCCCCAAGCTTGGCAGTTGCCAAGGGAAGTGCACATACCCATATAATTATGTATCCTTCTTCGGGGGTGGTGGTGATGGCTTCTTCCTTAACTTGCGCATAAGGGTAGAATTTTTCTCCGGTAGGTCGTTGACCTCCTGCTCAAGGTTTAATACTTTCTTGCATAGTTCCTCCTTGTTTTCCTGCAAGACTTCGTTTTCGTGTGAGCTAGTCCAGTCCCTTCCTTTGGGATCATGGTCTTCTTCTTCCTGCGTGGTCCATCCATAATGCTCCCAGTCCCCATAGACCTTAGGGTCAGCAAGGGAATCAGCCACATAGCTTTGTCCCTCTGAATCCTGGGACGACATGTTGCTTTTATCTGCGATAGAAACAACTCGAAACAAAAACAGAGGATTTTTGCGTGATACAGAGGTCAAATCCTTCGGGAGTATATATAATGAATTTTTACCGACCAAAAGGAGTATCATACAAGAAATTGGAGTCCGGGAGGCACACGAGCTTCCCACGAGGCAGGGGGCCGCGCCCAGCGAAGGGGGGCGCACCCTCCAGCCTCGTGGACGGCTGGTTTCTCTTCCGGACTGCTACTTATTTTTCTATTTTTCTAAATATTCCAAAACAGAGAAAAATTGCCTTTAGAACTGCTTTGGAGTCAGTTTACTTACCGTACAACATACCTCTTCCTTTTCGGAGTCTAAGTCGTTCTGGAAAGTGTCCCTTATGTATTCATCCGGGGTTACGGTTTCAATAACATTGGTTTCAACATTTATAGGGTTACCTGAGATATAATGTTTATTTCTCTGGCCGTTCGCCACCTTCGGATTTGTGCCTTCGAAGTTGTCGATTTTTATGGCATCGGAACGATAGACCTCCTTGATAACGTAAGGTCCTTCCCACTTAGAGAGAAGTTTTCCCGAAAAAAACTTAAACGAGACTTGTATAGCAAGACATAATCACGTACGTTAAACTCACGCTTTTGTATCCTTTTGTCATGCCATCTTTTAACGTTTTCTTTAAACAACTTGGCATTCTCATAGGCCTGCATTCTCCATTCATCTAGAGAGCTAATGTCAAATAACCTCTATTCGCCGGCAAGTTTGAAATCATAATTGAGCTCTTTGATAGCCCAATATGCCTTATGTTCTAGCTCAAGAGGTAAGTTACAAGCCTTTCCATAGACCATTTTATATGGAGACATACCCATAGGATTTTTGTATGCAGTTCTATAGGCCCATAATGCATCATCAAGTTTCTTGGACCAATTCTTCCTAGACCTATTAACTGTCTTTTGCAAAATTAATTTCAGCTCCCTATTACTTAGTTCTACTTGACCACTAGTCTGTGGGTGATAAGGGGATGCAATTCTTTGGTTCACATTATACTTAGCAAGCATTTTACGGAAAGCACCATGAATAAAGTGTGAGCCACCATCAGTCATTAAGTATCTAGGGACTCCAAACCTCGGAAAAATAACTTCTTTAAGCATCTTAATAGAGGTGTTATGATTAGCACTACTAGTTGGAATAACTTCTACCCACTTAGTAACGTAATCAACATCAACTAGAATATGTGTGTACCCATTAGAGGCAGGAAACAGTCCCATATAATCAAAGCCCCAAACATCGAATGGTTCAATAACAAGTGAATAATTCATAGGCATTTCTTGACGTCTACTAATATTACCAATTCTTTGACATTCATCACAAGATAAGACAAACTTACGGGCATCTTTGAAGAGAGTAGGCCAATAAAAACCGAATTGCAATACCTTATGTGTAGTTTTATCTCCATCATGGTGTCCTCCATAAGCTTCGGAGTGGCACTTGCGTAGGATCTGTTCCTGTTCATGCTCAGCTACACAACGTCTAATAATTCCATCTACTCCTTTATAAAGATGTGGGTCATCCCAGAAGTAATGTCTCAAATCATAGAAGAACTTTTTATTTTGCTGGTATGTGAAGCTAGGAGGTATAAACTTAGCAACAATGTAATTAGCGTAATCAGCATACCATGGAGCGATACGAGAAGTATTTATGACAGCTAATTGTTCATCAGGAAAGCTATCATCAATAGGTTGTGGGTCATCAAGTATATTCTCTAGCCTAGACAAGATATCTGCAATGGGGTTCTCAGCTCCCTTTCTATCAATGATATGCAAGTCAAATTCTTGTAGCAAGAGAACCGATCTCATAAGTCTAGGTTTAGCATCTTTCTTTTCCATAAGGTATTTGATAGTAGCATTATCAGTGTGAATAGTTACTTTAGAATCAACAATATAAGGTCTAAAATTATCACAAGCAAATACAACTGCTAAAAATTCTTTCTCAGTGGTGCATAATTTTTCTGGGCACTGTTTAGAGTTTTACTAGCATACTGGATAACATTTAATTTCTTATCAACTCTTTGCCCTAAAACAGCACCTACATCATAATCACTAGCATCACACATAATCTCAAAAGGTAAATTCCAGTCAGGAGGCTGGACAATAGGTGCAACGATCAAAGCTTTCTTAAGTATTTCAAATGCCTCTAGACAATCAACATCAAAGACAAAAGGAATATCTTTTTGTAAGAGATTAGTCAAAGGCCTGGAGGTTTTGGAGAAGTCCTTAATGAACCTCCTATAAAACCCGGCATGACCAAGGAAACTTCGTATACCTTTGATGTCCTTGGGGCACGGCATCTTTTCAATAGCATCAACTTTAGCCTTATCAACTTCAATACCTGTTTCAGAAATTTGATGTCCCAAGACAATGCCTTCATTAACCATAAAGTGGGACTTCTCCCAATGCACGACAATATTAGTGTCTTCACATCTCTGCAAAACTCGATCAAGGTTGCTTAAGCAATCATCAAAAGAAGTTCCGTAAACGGAGAAATCATCCATGAAAACCTAAACAATCTATTCACAAAATTCAGAGAATATAGCCATCATGCATCTTTGAAAGGTAGCAGGTGCATTACATAAACCAAAAGGCATATATCTATAAGCAAAGGTACCGAAAGGACAAGTAAAAGTGGACTTTTCTTGATCCCCTTTTTACACAGGTATTTGAGAGAAACCAGAATAACCATCTAGAAAGAAAAATAAGTATGTTTGGATAACCTTTCTAGCATTTGATCAATAAAAGGCAAGGGGTAATGATCTTTCTTAGTAGCTTTATTTAATTTACGGAGAGCACTTAGCATCCTATAGCTTGTAACAATTCTTTGTGGGATCAAATCATCTTTATCATTAGGAACAACAGTCATACCTCCCTTCTAAGGGACACAATGGACAAGACTTACACACTGGGTATCAGCAATTGTATAGATAATACCTGCCTCTAGAAGCTTTAGTATTTCCTTCCTTACCACTCCTTTCATCTTAGGGTTTAACAGTCGTTGATGATCAATAACCGGTTTAGCATTTTCTTCCAATTTTATCTTGTTTTGGCATAAAGTGGGATTGATGCCCTTAAGATCATCTAGAGTATATCCAATAGCAGCACGGTGCTTCTTCAGAGTTTTCAATAATTTTTCCTCTTCCTGCTCTGAAAGGTTAGCACTAATAATAACAGGATATATCTTCTTTTCATCAAGATAAACATATTTAAGATTATCAGGTAAAGGTTTAAGTTCAAACACGGGATCACCCTTGGGTGGAGGAGGATACCCTAGGATTTCAACAGGCAAGTTGTTTTTCAATACGGGTCCGTGATTAAAGAATATTTCATTTATTTCTCTTCTCTCATTCATATGCAAGTCATTATCATGGTCTAGCAAATATTATTCTAGAGGATCATTAGGGGGCACAACAATAGAAGCAAGAACAATAATTTCATCCTTACTAGGTAGTTCTTTATCAAGGGGTTGTCTACGAAATTTAGCAAAGTTAAAATCATGAGACATATCCCCTAAACCAACAGTAACGATATCTTTCACGCAGTCTATCTTAGCATTAACGCTATTCAAGAAGGGTCTACCAAATATAATGGGACAAAATTCATCTTGTGGGGAACTAAGAATAAGAAAATAAGCAGGGTATTTAACCTTCCCACACAAGACTTCAACATCTCTAACAATCCCAACTGGTGAAATAGTGTCTCTATTAGCTAGCTTAATAGTAACATCAATCCCTTCTAACTCAACAGGTGCAATATCATGCATAATTTCTTGATATAAGGTATGAGGGATTATGCTTGCACTAGCACCTACATCACATAAACCATGATAGCAATGATCTCCTATCTTAACAGAGATAACAGGCAAGCCTACAATAGGTCTATGTTTATTTCTAGCATTGGGTTTGGCTATTCTAGCAGATTCTTCTTGGAGGTAAATAACATGTCCATCTAAATCCTCTACCAAGAGATCTTTAACAATAGCAACACTAGGATCAACTTTAATTTGCTCAGGGGGTGTAGGTGTTCTAGTATTACTCTTACAAACCATAGTTGAAGCTTTAGCATGATCCATTAGTCTAACAGGGAAAGGTGGTTTCTCAATATAAGAAGTAGGAACAATATGATCAACATTATAAATGATAGTATTTTCTTCAACTTTAACAGGTTCAACTACTTTTACATCAATGGGAGGATCATATTCAAACCACTTCTCCTTGAGAAGATCAACATGAGTAGCGAATGATTCACAGAAAGAAGCTACTATCTCAGAGTCAAGTCAATATTTAGTGCTAAACTCATGGAAAACATCGGTATCTGTCGGGGATATACCCCGCGATATAACTCGGCTGGAGTTATAACCCGGCGGACTCTAAACCATATGATAAATCGGCTGACAGTTAAGAAAGATCTTAAACGAGATCATAAACCGGCAGACAATCATAAACTAGCAGACCGTGATAACTCGGTGGCCAGGGTTTATGAAGCCTGAGACATTATGAATCCCAAGACGTTGAAAGCCCGTGAAGAGAAGTCAGGATAGTTAAGTTTTAAAGTCCGAGTTGGACTCTACATGTAACCTTCCCTTCAACATATATAAGGAGGGGCATGGCTCCCCAAAGAGTGACAAGTTCTCACAAGTTAGAGGCAAACAGCAAACAATTTCAAGGGCTAGACACAAGAGCCGGTTTACCGGCGACACCATGAGGGTCATAATGAGATCTGGCCTCAAACAGCATGTAGGGCTATTATCGGATGATGTTTCCCGGGGCCCGAAGCTGTCTAAATCTTTGTCTTGCGCGTTGCTTCTCTCGATTCCGCTCAACCCCTCTCAAGCTACCACATAGATGCGTTGGCCTCGCGACTAAGTCCTTACCCTAGGACATCTGCCGTGATAATTCCACGACAGTATCCATAAAAGCTTTAACACAATCAAACTTAGGGGTCATACCTGACTCCTTATCTTCGTCGAGATCCCAATCTTCAGAGTTGCGTTTAATTATTTCCAATAAATCCCATTTGAACTCAATAGTCTTCATCATAAAAGAGCCAGAACAAGAAGTGTCAAGCATGGAGCGATAATTGAGAGAAAGCGGAGCATAAAATTTTTGAATAATCATTTTTCTTGAGAGCTCATGATTGGGGCATGAATATAACATTGACTTAACCCTTCCCCAAGCTTGAGTGATGCTTTCTCCTTCGCGAGGCCAAAAATTATAGATATAATTATGACCACGATGAACCTGGTGCATAGGGTAGAACTTGTGATGAAATTCCAACTTCAGACGATTATAGTTCCATGATCCAATATCATCACATAGCCTAAACCATGTCAATGCATCTCCCTTCAAAGATAAAGGGGAGACCTTCTTCTTGATAACATCCTCAGCCATACATGCAAGCTTAAATACTCCACAAACTGCATCAACCTAGATTAGGTGTAAATCGTGATGTAGTGTTCCATCTCCTGTAAAAGGATTATCTAGTAGTTTCTCTATCATACCCGAAGGAATTTCAAAGTAAACATTTTCAGTAGGTCCAGTAGGTTGAGGAGAAACTCTTTGCTCTTCTGGTCGGGGTGAAGATACCTCGAACAAGCCCCTAAAAGGATTATCAGCCATAGTAACAAGTGACAATAAATTTCAGCACACTATATAAATTTTTCCTTACCAAAGGCGCTTCACTCCCCGGCAATAGCGCCAGAAAACAGTCTTGATGACCCACAAGTGTGGGGGATCAATCATAGTCCTTTCGATAAGTAAGAGTGTCGAACCCAACGAGGAGCAGAAGGAAATGATAGGCAATTTTCAGTAAGGTATTTTCTGCAAGCACTCAAATTATAGGTAACAAATAGTTTTCTGATAAGGTAATTGGTAGCAAGTGACAAAAGGTAATAGTAAATAAGGTGCAGCAAGATGGCCCAATCCTTTTTGCATCAAAGGAAAAGCCTGGACAAACTCTTATATAGAGGAAAGCGCTCCCGAGGACACATGGGAATTATCATCAAGCTAGTTTTCATCACGATCATCTGATTCGCGTTCGGTACATTGATAATTTGGTATGTGGGTGGACCGGTGCTTGGGTGCTGTCCTTACTTGGACAAGCCTCCCATTTATGATTAACATCTAATGCAAGCATCCGCAACTACAAAAGAAGTATTAAGGTAAACCTAACTATAGCATGAAACAAGTGGATCCAAATCAGCCCCTTACGAAGCAACACATAAACTAGGGTTTAAGCTTCTGTCACTCTAGCAACCCATCATCTACTTATTACTTCCCAATGCCTTCCTCTAGTCCTAAATAATGGTGAAGTGTCATGTAGTCGACGTTCACATGACACCACTAGAGGAGAGACAACATACATCTCATCAAAATATCGAACGAATACCAAATTCACATGACTACTAATAGCAAGACTTCTCCCATGTCCTCAGGAACAAAAGTAACTACTCACAAGACATAATATTGTTCATGATCAGAGGGATATTAATATGCATAATGGACCTGAACATATGATCTTCCACCAAATAAACCAACTAGCATCAACTACAAGGAGTAATCAACACTACTAGCAACCCACAGGTACCAATCTGAGGTTTGGGTACAAAGATTGGATACAAGAGATGAACTAGGGTTTGAGAGGAGATGGTGCTGGTGAAGATGTTGATAAAGATAGTCCTCCCCAAGATGGGAGAGTTGTTGGTGATGATGGCGGTGATGATTTCCCCCTCCCGGAGGGAAGTATGCCCGACAGAACAGCTCTGCTCGAGCCCTAGATTGGTTTCCGCCTCGAGACGGCGGTGTCTTGTCCCGAAAGCCTCATGATTTTTTCCAGGTCAAAACACCTCATATAGGAGAAGATGGGCATCGAGGGGCCTTCGGGGGGCCCACGAGACAGGGGGCACGACCATAGAGGGGGTGCGTGCCTCCCACCCTCGTGGACAGCAGGTGGCCCCCCTCGTGATCTTCTTTCGCCATATTTTTTTTATATTTTCTGAAACAGAGTCCTATGAAGTTTCGAGGCTTTTTGAGTTGTGCAGAATAGGTTTCTAGAGTTTGCTCATTTTCCAGACCAGAATTCCAGCTGCCGTCATTCTCCCTCTTCATGTAAACCTTGTCAAATAAGAGAGAAAAGGCATAAGTATTGTGACATAATGTGTAATAACAGCCCATAATGCAATAAATATCAACATATAAGCATGATGGAAAATGCACGTATCAACTGCTGACATCATGCTAACATCATGCTGATGCAATATTAATAATTTCGAATTAATTTAATATTAATAATTTAGAAAATGATTTAAAACTTTAAAAATTAATATAAAATAATCAGTAACTCGGATGAAAATACTTTGTACATGAAAGTTGTTCAGAATTTCGAGACGAATCCGAATACGCAGACCATTCGTCAACCACACTTCCCTAGCATAGCGAACATGCAACTTTCCCCCTCCGGCATGTTTGTCCGAAAACGCGAAAAACTAGGAAAGTATTCCCGGATGTTCCCCCCTTCGCTAGTTTCACCCGGTACTACGTTAGGGCACACCTAACATCGTTCATATCATATCATGCAATGTCATGCATCTGTTTGCATTGTATTCATTGTTTCCTCCCCCTATTCTATTTGGTATACTACGAAACCAACGCTCCTGCTGCCCCGATTGACTACATTGTTGACGATCCCACCTTTGCTGCCGAGCTTCCAGGCAAGCCCCCCATTGATCAACATGATATCGCCTATTCTTCTCTCCACTGCTTGCATTAGATTAGTGTAGCATGTTACTACTTACGATTGGTCCTACTCTGCTGCATAGCCCGTCATTGTTGCTACAACTGTTGATACCTTACCTACAATCCTAAATGCTTAGTATAGGATGCTAGTATACCATCAGTGGCCCTAAACCCTTGTTCGTCTGCCCTGCTATGCTATCGGGCCATGATCACTTTGGGTGTGATCACGGGTATATAGTACATACAAATGATACCTGATACATGTTGTGACTAAAGTCGGGTCGGCTCGTTGAGTACCCGCGGTTGATTAACGGATTGGGGGCTGAAAGGACATACTTTCCCGACGACCCTCTGAGTGGATCTTTGTGGTGGAGCAACAGGGCAGGTTGATACATCCAGTCGAGAGGTGGCCTGGCCCTGGTCTTTGTCCGCGGTTATTTCATAATAACACGCTTAAAGAGTTTGGATATTTCATCTTAGTCGGGTCGTTGGCCTATACGCACTAACGAGCTACGTGGGAATAGTTATGGGCTCTCAACGCCATGGTATGAGCCGAAGCCTTCTTGACGTCAGCGACTTAGCGGTGTGCGCCGGGTTGGACCGTGTAACGCAACTTCCTTAGTAACGGAGCTTGCTAGGTCTACTCACCAGACGCGTACGCAACGTGCAGGTGTGCGTTGGGCGATGGTCCCGGACCCCTGCGCGCTTTGGATTTAGACCGGTGTTCTGACCTCTCTGCAGTGCTTAGGTAGGGTTGCGATGTGTTGATCTTCCGAGGCCGGGCATGATCCAGGAAAGTGTGTCCGGCCAAATGGGATCGAGCATGCTGGGTTATGTGGTGCACCCCTGCAGGGAAGTTAATCTATTTGAATAGCCATGTCCCTCGATAAAAGGACGACCCAGAGTTGTATTCCGACCTCATGACAACTAGAACCGGATACTTGATAAAACACACCCAGATGAGTTCCAAATATAACTCGGTGATTTCTCTCTCACAGGGTGATGTGCGGGAGGATCGCCAGGTAGGATTATGCTATACGATGTTACTTGGTGAACTTACCTTCTACTCTCTTCTACTGCTGCAAGATGGAGGCTGCCAGAAGCGTAGTCTTCGATAAGATTAGCTATCCCCCTCTTATTCTCGCTTTCTGCAGTTCAGTCCACAGATACTACCGATATCCTTGTTACCATTGCATATGTAGTATAGATCCTTGCTTGCGGGTACTTTGGATGAGTACTTGCTACTTCTCGAGCTTGCGTTGTATTCCCTCGAAGAGGAAAGGGTGATGCAGCACAGTAGCATAAGTATTTCCCTCAGTTTTTGAGAACCAAGGTATCAATCCAGTAGGAGACCAGGCGCGAGTCCCTCGCACCTGCACAAACAAATAAGAACTTCGCAGCCAACGCGATAAGGGGTTGTCAATCCCTTTACGGTCACTTACGAAAGTGAGATCGGATAGATAGGATAGTATAATAGTTTTGGTATTTTTGATATAAGAACAGAAAGTAAATAAAGCAAAGTAAAGTAGATGAAAGATTAATATGTTGAGAATAGAGTCGAGGGCCATAGGTTTCACTAGTGGCTTCACTCATGATAGCAGAATTCTACGGTGGGTGAACAAGTTACTGTCGACTAATTGATAGAAACGCGAATAGTTATGAGAATATCTAGGCATGATCATTATATATAGGCATCGCGTCCGTGACAAGTAAACCGAAACGATTCTGCATCTACTACTATTACTCCACACATCGACCGCTATCTAGCATGCATCTAGTGTATTAAGTTCATAAGAACAGAGTAATGCTTTAAGCAAGATGACATGATGTACAGGGATAAACTCAAACAATATGATATAAACCCCATCTTTTTATCCTCGATGGCAACAATACAATACGTGCCTTGCTGCCCCTGCTGTCACTCGGAAAGGACACCGCAAGATTGAACCCAAAGCCAAGCACATCTCCCATTTCAAGAACTATAGATCTAGTAGACCAAACCAAACCAATAATTCGAGGAGACTTGCAAAAATATTATAATCAGACATAAAAGATTTCAGAAAAGAACCAAATATTTCTCATAGATAACCTTGATGATAAACCCACAATTCATCGGATCTCGACAAACACACCACAAAAAGATTACATCGAATAGATATCCTCGAAGATCGAAGAGAACTTGGTATTGACATCCAAAAAGAGAGAAGAAGCCATCTAGCTAATAACTATGGACCCAAAGGTCTGTGGTAAACAACTCACAACTCATGGGTGAGGCTATGGTGTTGATGTAGAAGCACTCCGTGGTAGACCCCCCCCCCCCTCCGGCGGAGCTCCAGAACAGGCCCCAAGATGGGATCTCATGGGAACAGAAGGTTGCGGTGGTGGAATTAGGGTTTTCTCTGTTGCCTTGATGTTTTTAGGGTACATGGATATATATAGGAGGAAGGAGGGCATTGGGGGAGCCAGAGGGGCCCACGAGGATGGGGCGCGCCCTGTAGGAGGGGGCGCGCTCTGGACCCTCGTGGTCGCCTCCTTCGTTCCCTCGCGTGTACTCCAAGTCTTCCATGAAGATATGGTTCGAAAAATACCTCTCCCGAAGGTTTCATTCCGTTTGAACTCTGTTTGATATTCCTTTTCTACAAAACCCTGAAATAGGCAAAAAACAGCAATCTGCACTAGCCCTTGGGTTAGTACGTTAGTCCCAAAAATAATATAATAGTGTATCATAAAGCCCATTAAACATCCAAAACAGAATATATAATAGCATGGAACAATAAAAAATTATAGATACGTTGGAGACGTATTGTCGGGGGAAACTGTCCACCACGAAAACCTATGGGACCGGAGCCCCTTTTACATTGCGGTAAGGGAGCGGACGGAGCACGAAGAGCAGATCGAAGAGCACATGCGGGCAGTTTACCCAGGTTCGGGCCGCGCGGACGCGTAAAACCCTACTCCTGCTTGGTTTGTTTTGAGTTTGTGAGCTCGGGAGCTTGAAGAGCTAGCTACACCGAGCAAGAGAGCTATCTAGGTTCCGAACCCTTTCTACGTTGTGCATGGGCCTCCTTTTATAGCTCAAGGGGTCACCGACAGGTGTCAACGTAGAGGAGGGTAAAAATGTAACTTTGGTGGTAGTTGTAACAGTGCGGGAACAGTGCATGAACAGTGGGTGAACAGTGGTCTTCACCTAACTTTGACAGTGGGGGACAAGGGCCTTAAATGCCCGTCACCGTCGACCCCAAAAGCACCCGTCCATGCGCCTCCGTTCGCCACGGCGGTAGCCTCATCACCGTGGAGTGCCACCGTGTCCCCCAGGCTGCACAGCCATCCGCCACGCGTCCCTGGAAGGGCCCCAGGGCGATGCGTGGGCCGATGAGCTGGGGCGCGGGCAGACAGCGCAGGCTTCCCCCGGCAAGCACCTTGCCGGGGTCTTGATCTTGCCGGGCCCGGAAGCTTGTCGCTCCCCGGGGCCTGCCTGGGCGCAGGGTGCGCCGAGGCATGTCTTCTGAGATGCAGCCTTCTGGTCTTCCTGGCAATCTCCTCTTGCCAGGGTCTTGTGTTAATGCGATAATCTTGAGCCTGGTGCGGCCTTCCCGGCAAGCTCCACTTGCCGGGGCCATGATCTTCTGACTTGTATACTTTGTTTTTGAATGGCTTTATGGGGACCAGAAAGGTCTCCTGCGAGCACGTGGTAAACCCTGCCGCGGGAAGCTGCTACTGCCCGTGCACAAGTTGGGGTACTAAGGTACCCCTATCTTAGTACACCGACAGGAGCCCCCGGGCCTGGGCCATACACGGTGCCGAGCGCTGTTGGGCCAGGCCCAAAACAGTGCACGGGCAGGCGCGGCCCACGGCACGCCGAATCCCCTTCCGCATCCGCCGCGCCCCTCCCTAACGGCACGCGTCGATTGCGGCATCGTGGGAGAGATCGTGGCCTCGTTCTTTAATGGGAAATGCGAAGCGTCCCCCACTCCCCCCTTAAAAGCAGAGGAAGCAGGGTCAGTTTCCCTCCTTCGTCTTCATTGCGCCTTCATCCTCCAGAAAACCTCCGCTGCTCTTTGCCTCCACCCCTCCTCCGCCGTCTTCCGCATCCGCGGCGCCGTCGAGCTCCTCGCCCCTTCCCTCGCCGCCTCCGCCATGGCTCTGAATAGCGAGAAGGCGAATGCGGAGAAGACCAAGAAGGAGAAGTCCGAGCAGGCGGCGAAGCTTGCCGCCCTGCGGAAGAGGAACGTGGTCTTCGCGCCGAGGCTCAGCGCGAGGGAGCTGTGGAACAAGTACTACCTCTTCTGGTCCGGGGAGACCAAGGCTCATCCCCGCACCAGAGTCTTCCCCGCCGTCGCCAGAGATCTGTATCACGGCGGGTATTTCTTCTTCGCTGTCTTCTTCCATTGTGGGTTGTGCCCTCCGTACTCGGAGTTTTTCTGTGACATTATGAACACATACGGCCTCCACCTCCTAGACTTCACCCCCAACGCCATACTTACGATGGCCGTTTTCGCACATCTGTGCGAAAACTATGTGGGGATCCATCCAAACGTAGAACTCTTTCGCGTGCGAAAACTATGTGGGGATCCATCCAAACATAGCACTCTTTCGCCATTTCTTTATGCCTAGAGTAGAGGTTGGCGCTCCCCTCTCCGACGGCATCTCCTGGATCTTCCGGTTGAACAAGAAGGATTCATACATGAAGGGAGAACTCCGCGGCAAGTGGGAAGAATGGCGCGCGGATTGGTGCTGGGTAGTGGAGGATAGGCCGGAGCCCTTCACTGCACCGCGCACAACAGCCATAGTGTGCGGCAGAGACTGGAGCGAATTGGCCCCGGAGGATGGCAAGCTCAATATCGCCCTCATCAGGATACTTCGTCTCTGGGTAGCCAAACTGACCATCGGAGAGGTAGGGGCAGATTTCCTCCGCCGCCGCATTCCCCCTTTACAAGAAAGGAAAAGGCTAGCATGGGAATTTGGCAATGCGGCGGATATTATGAGGCTGCGCCCGGGATTGAACTTCAACTTCACTGCTTTGGAGCTGAAGGGGATGGTCCGGGAACTCTTCAAGCATGACCCGGCCCATCCAGAGTGGTTTAGATCTCCCCGGGGAGTGGTGCCACTGTGCAACAGCACTGCCCGGGATTCCTTGCGCGCGATGATGCCCGCGTGCGATTCCCACGGCGTCGACCCCACCTGGATAGAGCCTCCGCCGGATGCAATACTGAATTTCTTCGACAATTTGGTCGAGGTGCCCAAGAACACCGAGGAGAACAAGGGTCTCACCCGGGCCACCACGGAGCGGGATATAGCCTATATTGCTTCCCGGATGGAAGAGGCCGCCGCAGCCGCAGCGGCGGGAGACTTCGGATTCATCGTCGACGAGGCGCAGGCCACGGACGAGGCATGCCAAGCAGAGGAGGCAGAGATCCGCAGGCTGCTCAAGCTTCCGCCCGATGAGCTTGCCGGGGTTCCTTCCCTGAGGCATGCCGGGATCCCCGGGATTGTGAGCGAGGCCGCCGCAGGAGGCGAGGTTGCCAGAGGGAACAGAGGTGCCGGAGGGAGCGGAGCCACCAGAGGGAGCGGGGCCGCAGGACACAATGCTGGACCCAGCGGGCCTGCCGGGGAGGGAGAGGAGGACGCCGAGGCCGATGAAGACACCGGTGGATCTCTGGGACTTGATGACGATGCCTCCTCGTCCTCAGAGAACTCCCCGCCTCCGGCAAGTCCTAAGCAAACACCGTTGAAGCGCCTCCGCAGGGCGGCTACAGCGACGAGGACGCAGGCGCCCCGACAGCAGCCTGTTCGCCGGGCGACGCGCGCCACCAGGGCGAGCCAAACCGCGACGGGGGCGCCCCGCGCACCAGCGCCAAGAGGAGGAGGATCCTCCCGGAGCGAAGCGGCCGCTCCACCTGCTCCTCGGGCCTCGGCGTCAACGGAGGCTGGGCCTTCGCAGCCCCCAGCCCCGGAGACCGCCAAGCGCCCGAGGGAGCCTTCTCCTCCTGCTCCTCGCGCGGGAGCAACTCAGGTGGAGTTCGACTTCTCCGCCCTCAGCTCCGACGACGACGAGGAAGAGGAGTAAGTATTTGCTGCTTGTAACTTCTTCGATTCTGCCTTGATTCTTTCTCTGATGATTCTGATCTTGTTCTTGCTTTGCTTGCAGGACCCTGACCCAGCGGATGGCGAAGAGGGCCAAGATCCCTGTGGTTGAGGTCGAAGACGACTCGCCCGCCACGGCGACCGGAGACGCGCCAGCGACAGGCTTGCCGGACCAACCTGCTGCTCCGAGGAGCAGCCCCCAGCGTAAGTCTGGGTTTTGGATTTTTTGTTCGTCGGGCGCGCTTGAGGTTTTAGCTTGTACTAACATCTTGTTGTCTTGTTTGTCTTGCGCAGAAGTGGAGCCGCAGCCACAGGAGCAACCGGAGGTCACCCCCGAGGAGCTGCAGGTTCCGCCCTCCCCGCCAAGGGCGAGCTCCCCGGCTAGGGAGAGCACTCCGCCAAGGATGGGTACTCCGCCAAGGGCGAGTACCCCGCCAAGGGCGAGCAGCCCGACAAGGGTGGCCACCCCGCCAAGGGAGGGCGCGGGCGGCCCTCCGCCAGCAGGGGCCACCGCTCCACTGCCAAGGGAGGACTCCCTGGCGAGGGAGGCTGTCGTCGAAGAAGTCCGCGAAGGTGAGTCTTGTAACTTTATCTTCTTGGACTTGTCTTTTTGGATATTTGCTTGAACTTTTCTTTCCTTTTTCTTCCGATAGATCCTCCTGCGCCGGAGCGGATGGAGACTGATACCGCCGGCGAGGAGGGCATGCAAGGCGACGGTGGCAACGCCACTGCCACTAAGGGCATGGCTGGAGCCGACGAGCCTGCCGCTCAGGAGACCGCGCCGACCGCAGACGCCGCGGGCGAGGAAGGGACCGGCGACCGCACTGCTGGCCCGGAGGCAGCAGGAGCGTCAAGCGCTACGCCGGCCGCCGACCCCTCCGCGTCCACGGAGCGGTCGGGCGTCTGTCTTGAAGCGCCCAACGGAATCTTCATACAAGTTCCGTGGGCATCTTCGTCGCGAGCCCCCGTGGAGCGAGAGACCTACGACGGAGAGGTCCTTGCCTCCGCGGGGTTGAAGGTTGTTGAAGCGCTTGGTGGGAGTGACTAGCCCGAAGAGGAGAAGCTTCTTCGCTAGCTCCTGGCCCTTTACCGGGCCAGGCAGGCGAAACTGGAGTCCCGAGAAGCCCTCACCGCCAAGGCTGGAGCAGACTTGGAGAAGCGCGCCGCGGAGCTCCGCGCCGCCAACCAGGCGGCCCTCCGCGACCTGGCGGAGGAGCGTGAAAGGCTTGCCGGAGAGCAACAAGAGTTCCTCCTGGAGAAGGCTGAGGCCGAGGAGCAGCAGCGACTGGTTGGTGAAGAGCTGTCCCGGCGAGAAGGAGCGCTCAACCAGCGGAAGGTCGACCTCGACGCCCACGAGGACGACCTCACCGCCCGGGAGCAGGCCCTTGGCGGGGCCCTAAAGGAGGCGAAAGCTGCCGCCGCCAACGCGGAAACTGCCAAGAAGGATCTTGAGGCCAAGGTGGCGCAGCTAGAGCAGTACCTGAAGGCGAGCGCGGACAGGATCACCGCACTCAATGTGGAGCGGGAAAAGGACGCCCACACCAATTCTGATCTACAGGTACGCCTCTCCAAGAAGGGCGACGAGCTTAAAGCCGCCAAGGATTCAATTGCTGATTTGGAGTTGAAGGTCTCCACGTTGACTGACTCGCTGGACGCCGCCCGGGATCGCGAAACGAAGCTGAAGGACGAGCTCCGCAAGGAACGAGGCCTGGTGGAGAGCGCCGCCACCTCAGCGAACAACTTCAGCCGGGCGGTGGAGCAATGGACTGACGATCTGGTCGCTTCTGCTGCCAACATCGACAAGGAGCTGATGGCGCTGAGGGTGGAGCACCTCGTGTACTCTCCGGACCAGAATCTCCCCCACAACGCCAAATTAAGTCTTTTCTTCAGGGGAATCGCGCCGGCGCTTGCACGGCTGCAGGAGAAGCTCCCCGCGCAGCTGGCCGAGGAGTCGCGTCAGCTCTGCGCGGGTACCTTGGAGCGCGTCTTGACGAAGATAGTCTACCGCAACCCTGGCATCAATCTCGTCAACGTCCTCCGCAGCTTGCCGGCCGATGCAGATCAGGAGGCGTTGAAGGCGCAGGTCGCCCACATCATCGCCAAGGTGAACAAGATCTCAAGGCGTGAAGGCGACCACGTAGACTAGGCCTCTTTCTTTCTGTTTCCTTTGCTGCTGCAAAGTGTGTTATGAACATGGATCAATTAGTTATTGCGACAAGTTATCTCTGTAATATATTATCTTATTTTCGAGCAATTGACGCATTGTTATCTCCCTTTTTTTTGGTCCTTTACTTTGTATGCCTCTTTCCCTACGCTTTTAGGGAACTTGCCGGCAAGGGGCCCTTGCCGCGAGCGCTGAGTGCTGGACTCTGAGCAGCCTGCTGGCAAAGGCCTTACCGGCAAGTAACCTTGCCGCAACTAGCCGCAACGCACTTAGCTTGCTGAGCGAACTCGAAAACGAAGTAAGGGCGCGACACTTCTCGCAGCTCACTTAAGCCGTTGAGCGTACTCGAAAACAAAGTAAGGGTGCGGCTAGCCACGGGTAGGTTCCTCCGCGCACAGGTTTACCATACAAAGTGTGGTTGTTCAAGGAAGATAACTAAAATTTAAAAAAAATTGAACTGCTCAAATTCTGGTAACTTAGCTTTCATAATCTGTTCGTTCTCCGGCAAGCTTCTCTTTCTTGAACAGCACTTGGTTCGTCCTCCACCTCCTTCCCCCCCGGCAAACTTGTGCGCGAGGAATGTTCCTTCTGCTTAAGAGGGAAAAAGGAGAAGAGAAAACAAGTATAGGGCTTCTCGGCCCATTAATGCTTACCGGAGATGCGCGTTGCACAAGATGCCAAACAATGCATGCAAATAACAAAGAAAAGCATGGAAAATGGCAAATAGTGTGAAACACAAAAGCTTTACTGATGCACGGGATCTGCGCCCGGTTTTGTACAAAGGTTTACATGCGACAGCGGCAAAACCCGTACAAAAGGTGGTTGCCGGAGCTAATCACGGCAACCGCGCCTTATGGGTGAAACTTGCGAAGATGCTCTATGTTCCAGGAATTGCTCACCGGTAAGCCTTCTTCGGTCTCAAGGCGGACAGCGCCGGGCCTTGTGACTTGTCTCACCCGATAAGGGCCTTCCCACTTCGGCGTCAACTTGTTGGAATTCTTGGCGGACTGAACACGCCGAAGAACAAGGTCGCCTTCCTCGAGACTCCTGGCATTAACCTTGCGGCTATGGTAGCGGCGCAAGGCTTGCTGGTATCGAGCAGCTCGTACAGCAGCCTGGAGACGTTCCTCCTCGAGGAGCAATGCATCATCTTGTCGCAGTTGCTCTTGCTCGAGCTCATCATAAGCGAGCACTCGAGGAGATCCGTATACGAGTTCCGTCGGGAGAACTGCCTCCGCTCCATAGACAAGAGCGAAGGGTGTCTGTCCGGTGGCTCGACTTGGTGTCGTTCTGATTGACCAAAGAGCCACCGGCAACTCCTCTATCCAGTTTCTTCCGCACTTGCACAGCCTGTCGAAGGTTCTTGTCTTGAGCCCGCGCAACACTTCAGCATTGGCCCTCTCCGCTTGACCATTGCTCCTCGGGTGAGCAACAGAAGCGAAGCAGACCTTGGCGCCAAGGTCTTGGACGTACTGCATGAAGGTGCGACTAGTAAACTGCGTGCCGTTGTCGGTGATGATCCTGTTAGGGATTCCGAAACGGCAAACAATTGACCTGAAGAACCTGACTGCTGACTGTGCTGTCACCTTTCTCACTGGTTCCACTTCTGGCCACTTTGTGAACTTGTCGATCGCAACGTACAAGTACTCAAAGCCCCCGACAGCACGGGGGAAGGGGCCGAGGATATCGAGCCCCCAGACCAAGAAGGGCCAGGACAAAGGGATCGTCTGGAGAGCTTGAGCTGGCTGGTGAATTTGTTTGGCATGGAACTGGCATGCTTCAAACTTGGTTACTTGTGCAGTTGCATCTTGGAGGGCTTCTTGCCAAAAGAACCCTTGCCGGAACGCCTTCCCGGCAAGTGCCCTTGCGCCAATGTGGTGGCCACATATGCCTCCATGTATTTCTGCCAATAGCTTCTGTCCATCTTCTCTGGAAATGCACTTCAACCTGATACCATTGAGCCTTCTTCTGTACAGTTCATTGTCCACGAACTGGTACATACTTGACTGCCTGGTTATTTTCTCTATCTCTGCTGGGTCGTCGGGAAGTTCTCCAGTTTGCAGAAAACGAACGATCTGCTGTGCCCATGCCGGAGCCCGAGGCTCAATGGCAAGGACTAAAGGCATGAGGGCCGCTGCGAGAACCCCAGCTTCTACGGCAAGAACCTCTGGTTCTGCCGGAGCTGATGGTCCCCCGGCAAGCCTGCTGGGGCAAGGCTTGTCGGGAACGCTTGCTTCAACTGTACAGACCCTTAGATCTGCAGGAGCAAACTGTTCCTCAGCGTTCTGATTGTTGATCTTGGGGACCTTGGCGGCGGCCTCGGGGAGATCCGCCGGCAAGTAGTCGCCGGAGACCAACTTTCTCTTCTTGTGCTGCCCAATTGATGGTGTAACGGATGGCTGAGTCAACTTGAGCAGGAAGGTCCCTGGTTCCACAGGTAACTTCATTGCAGCACACTTTGAAAGGCCATCTGCAATATCATTCTGATCTCTCGGGACGTGCTCCATTTGCAGACCTTCAAAGTGCTCTTCAAGCTTCCTCACTTCATCTACATAAGCTTCCATCAAAGGGCTCTGGTAATTCTTATTTACTTGTCGGACCACCAACTGCGAATCTCCCTGCACAATAAATTTCTTGATCCCAAGTTCAGCTGCAATCCTGAGGCCGGCAAGTAGACCTTCATACTCAGAAGTATTGTTTGTCGCTTGTTCCTTGGGAAAGTGCATCTGGATAACATACTTGAGGTGCTCTCCGGTGGGCGCTATGAGTACCACGCCGGCACCGGCGCCTTGCAGCGAGAAAGCACCATCAAAGTACATCATCCATTCTCTTGTCGCTTCTTGTACGGGGACGCTTGTCTCTGGAACTTCTTCATCGGGCGTTGGAGTCCATTCAGCTATGAATTCTGCCAAAGCTCTGCTCTGTATGGTTGAAGTACTTTCAAACTTGAGACCAAAGCTCGACAGTTCCAGTGCCCACTCGACGATCCTGCCTGTTGCTTCTGGATTTTGCAGTATCCTCTTCAACGGAAAGCGAGTGACCACTGTTATCTCGTGTGCTTGGAAGTAATGGCGCAGCTTTCTCGAGGCCATGAGGAGACCGAAAAGCAACTTTTGCACTCCAGAGTATCTCGATCTAGCCCCCTGCAAGAGGGAACTTACGAAATACACTGGGCGCTGCACCATCTTCCTTCGCACTTCTCCTTGCTCCTGCGTAGAGTTGTCCTTGTCGGGGCCAGAGCTTGTCGGGGAAGCCCCCTGCTTGTTGCTGGATTCGCTTGCCGGTGGTGTAGATTCCTCATCTGCCTCCCTCTCCGCTACCAACGCAGCACTAACCACTTGATTGGTTGCTGCCAAGTACAGCAGCAACTTCTCTTGTGGTCTAGGTGCGACAAGTATTGGAGTGGAGGATAGGTATCCTTTCAAGTCTTGCAGCGCCGCCTCCGCCTCCGGAGTCCATTTCATAGGACCTGCCTTCTTCAAGATTTTGAAGAAAGGAAGGGCGCGTTCTGCGGACTTTGAAATGAACCTACTGAGGGCAGCCACACAACCTGCAAGTCTCCTTACGTCCTTGACGCGCTTCGGGGCTTCAATCTGCTCGATGGCTTTTATCTTGTCGGGATTGGCTTCAATCCCCCTCTGGGACACGAAGAACCCGAGAAGCTTGCCGGAGGGGACTCCGAAGACGCACTTCTCAGGGTTCAACTTGAGCTGGATCTTGCGCAGATTTGCAAATGTCTCTTCTAAGTCTTGGATCATGGTATCTTTGCTCTTGCTCTTGACCACTATGTCATCCATGTAAGCTTCTACATTTCTGTGGATCTGTGGCTCAAAAGCAGTGTGCACCACCCTTGCAAATGTTGAGCCTGCATTCTTCAATCCAAAGGGCATGCGTATGAAGCAATATGTGCCACATGGAGTAATGAATGCAGTCTTCTCTTCATCTTCCTTGGCCATAAAAATCTGGTGGTAGCCTGAGTATGCATCAAGGAAGGAGAGCAGCTCACATCCAACAGTGGAGTAAACAATCTGGTCAATGCGCGGCAAGGGAGATGGATCCTTGGGACATGCTTTATTCACATCAGTGAAGTCTATACACAGTCTCCACTTCCCGTTGGCCTTACGCACGACAACTGGATTTGCTAACCACGTCGGATGGATCACGCCTCTAACCAGGCCCGCTGCTTCTAGCTTCTTGATCTCTTCGGCAATGAATTCTTGGCGCTCCACAGTTTGCTTCCTGACCTTCTGCTTGACGGGCCGCGCATGAGGACAAACAGCAAGCTTGTGCTCAATTACCTTCCTGGGAACGCCGGGGATGTCAGATGGTTGCCACGCAAACACATCGACATTCGCCCGCAGGAAGGCAACGATCGCGCTTTCCTATTTGTTATCAAGTGTAGCACTGATGGTGAAGGTACCACCAGTGCCGTCCTCCTTGGCGGACACCTTCTTGGTTGCCGGTGGAGCGGCCATCCCTTTCTTGCACTTGCCGGTGGAGCTCGATGGAACGTCCTCGACGGCAGCGCAGCACTCCGAAGAGGTGCGTTTGCCGGAGTGGGCCCCAGAGCACTTGCCGGACTTGGTCTTGGTCTTCTTCCCCCCGGGAGCTTCAGCGGCAAGTGTGTTGCTCTCCGCCGCGGCTGCTGCATCCCGGTATATCTTGTCAGCGCAGATAAGCGCGTCCTTCTTGTCGCCAGGGACAGAGATGACGCTGCCATGAACTTGGCGAGGGCAGGACGTCCAAGTATCCCATTGTATGGCAATGGGATATCGGCAACATCGAAGGTTATCCTCTCCGTCCTGAAGTTGAGCTCCCCGCCAAAGGTCACTGGCAGAGTAATCTTCCCCTTCGGCTTGCTCCTCCCCGGGTTTATTCCTTGGAACGAACCGGTTTCTGCGAGCTCGCCGTCTGGGATCTGGAGTTTCTTGATCACAGCCGAGGAGATCAAGTTCAGGCCGGCCCCGCCGTCAACCAACATTTTGGTGACCTTGAGGTTGCGGATGGTGGGTGAGACCAACATCGGCAAGCACCCGACCGCAGTTGTGCGGTCAGGGTGATCCTCAAGATCAAAAATGATGGGCGTGCTGGACCACTTCAGCAGCCTGCGTGACTCAACGGGCGGCTCTGCTGCGTTTACTTCCCGCACCCACTGCTTGAGTTGGCGGTGGGAAGTGTGCAGAGAGGCGCCTCCGTCGACACACAGCAATTCTGTGGCCTTCTGGAACTCCTGCTCGCTGGTATCACCTTCCTCCATGTCGTCGTCGTCGTCTTCTTCCTCGTCCTTGTCGCGGCCCCGGGGAGGTCGATCACCTTGCCGCTGCTTGGCCTTGCCGCGGCGTCCTCCCCGGCCGTTGAATGGCCGTTTCTTGCTTGGCTCTCCTCCGCCACCTTGGGCCTTCTCCTTGTCGCGACGCTCGTATTCAGCTTTCTGCTGCTCTACGAGGTACTCGACTCGCTTGCAGTTCGAAAGGTCGTGGCCCTTGGTGCGGTGGATCTTGCAATATTGCTTGTCGGAGCCATCCTGCTTGTCGGCTGCCGCTACAGGGGCAGGTTCCTTGCCGGAACTGCCAGCATGTGCTGTCTTGGCGGGAGCCTCCTTGCCGGACTTCTCGACAACCAGCACCTCCTTGCTCTTCTTCTTTCTGTTGTTTCGCCGCCGGCTCTTCTTTGCCGGGGCGGCGTCCTCACTGTCGCTTCCCCCTGCGCCAGCATCCTCTCCGGGGAGTCTCCTCCCCTCCTCGGCGCGCGCGCACTTGTCAGCCAGAGCGTAGAGCTCGCTGACATCCCGTATCTTGGTCATGTCCATCTCTTCCCGCATGCGGCGGCTACGCACGTTCTGGTGGAACGCGCTGATAACCGCGGCGGGGTGGACGTCGGGAATGTTGTGCTGCACGCGGCTGAATCGTTGAATGTACTTGCGCAGGGGTTCTCCTTCCTTCTGGGCCAAGATGTGGAGATCACTCTCCTGGCCGTGGGGTTTGTGGCCGCCCGTGAAGGCACCAACAAACTGGTGGCATAAATCTGCCCACGAAGAAATGGAGCCTTCCGGCAAGTGCATAAGCCAAGAACGGACGTTTGGCTTAAGCACCAGCGGGAAGTAGTTGGCCAATATCTTCTCGTCGCGTCCCCCGGCAGCCTGCACTACGATGGTGTAGATGCTGAGGAACTCCGAGGGGTGCGTCTTGCCGTCGTACTTCTCGGGTACGTCGGGCTTAAAGTTTTTCATGCTGGGCCACTGGATGCGCCGCAGCTCACGGGTAAACGCAGGGCAACCTGCCGCGTACGGCAGGTCGCCTGGCTCACCGGGCGCGCGCGTGTCGACAGCGGTCCCAGCGCGCTGATCTAATTGTCGCCGGGCTTCTCGCCGGCGCTCGATTGTCGTCCGAGCATCTTCTTGCCGCCGATCGTCGAGGACTTGGCGCTGGTCCCGACGAGCCCGCGGATTCGACGACGCCGTGGAGTCGTCGTCGATGTTAATCCGGCGGGGAGGCGTCTTCTGCTTCCGCGGCGGGGAGTGCATGGTGGTTGCACCCCCGGCGGTCTTGTCGCCATCGGCCTTCGTCTGGTTGACTTGCCGTGGCCGCGAGGTCGCCGGCTGCTGTGGCGTGTCGTTGTTGGCGAAGGCGATGAGGCTTTGGATTGTCGCCCTCCAGTCTTCGGCCTTGTCTGCCGCTGGAGGAAAATCGAGGAGCAGTTGCGCTCTTGCGAGAGCTTCTGCTGGAGAGGAGGGGAGCGGCGGCGAGCGGTGCGAGGAGCGAGATATGCTCGGGCTTCTAACAGGGTTAGAAGGAGCAGTCTCTCGCCCCGGCGACCGCGCCTTGCTCGTGCCAGGACGATGGCCTTGAGCGTCCCGCGATCCTCCGGCTTGTCCTTGCCCCAGCAAGCGAATGGTAGCTCCTGTACCACGACGTTGCTGGCCTGTCGTCTGCTGAGAAGGACGTGATGCGTCTACGGAGACCGAGGATTTGGAATTTGCCCGGTCGTCCGTCCTGTCTTTAGACTTGGCGGTGCCGTGAGTTTCCTCGCCGGCGACCACCCTTCCGCCGGCGTCTCCTCCACCCACCGTTGGTTCTGGTGGGGGTGGAATCGACGCAGACGGGCCTCCGACCTCCGAAGCCTTCTTCTTCGGGGCCATGTTGCTGTTGCTGATGAAGTTGATGAAGCTGGAGAGGTTGATGAAGAATGCGCCCGCGTGAGCACCGGATCAGGTTCGCACAACCTCGACGCCCCCTACCTGGCGCGCCAAAGATGTCGGGGGAAAGTGTCCACCACGAACACCTATGGGACCGGATCCCCTTTTACGTTGCGGTAAGGGAGCGGAGGGAGCACGAAGAGCGGATCGAAGAGCACACGCGGGCAGTTTACCCAGGTTCGGGCCGCGCGGACACGTAAAACCCTACTCCTGCTTGGTTTGTTTTGAGTTTGTGAGCTCGGGAGCTTGAAGAGCTAGCTACACCGAGCGAGAGAGCTATCTAGGTTCTGAACCCTTTCTACGTTGTGCATGGGCCTCCTTTTATAGCTCAAGGGGTCACCGACAGGTGTCAACGTAGAGGAGGGTAAAAATGTAACTTTGGTGGTAGTAGTAACAGTGCGGGAACAGTGCATGAACAGTGGGTGAACAATGGTCTTCACCTAACTTTGATAGTGGGGGACAAGGGCCTTAAATGCCCGTCACCGTCGACCCCAAAAGCACCCGTTCATGCGCCTCCGTTCGCCACGGCGGTAGCCTCGTCACCGTGGAGTGCCACCGTGTCCCCCAGGCTGCACAGCCATCCGCCACACGTCCCTGGAAGGGCCCCAGGGCGACGCGTGGGCCGATGAGCTGGGGCGCGGGCACACAGCGCAGGCTTCCCCCGGCAAGCACCTTGCCGGGGTCTTGATCTTGCCGGGCCCGGAAGCTTGTCGCTCCCCGGGCCCTGCCTCGGCGCAGGGTGCGCCGAGGCATGTCTTCTGAGATGCAGCCTTCTGGTCTTCCTGGCAAGCTCCTCTTGCCAGGGTCTTGTGTTAATGCGATAATCTTGAGCCTGGTGCGGCCTTCCCGGCAAGCTCCACTTGCCGGGGTCATGATCTTCTGACTTGTATACTTTGTTTTTGAATGGCTTTATGGGGACCAGAAAGGTCTCCGGCGAGCACGTGGTAAACCCTGCCACGGGAAGCTGCTACTGCCCGTGCACAAGTTGGGGTACTAAGGTACCCCTATCTTAGTACACCGACACGTATCAAGCATCCCGAAGCTTAATTCCTGCTCTATATTGGCATGAATGTTCAGATCCGAAAGATACCAAACAAAACTCTATATTGGCATAAGAATAATAATACTTCAAGCATACTAACAAAGCAATTATGTCTTCTCAAAATAACATGCCCATTGAAAGTTATCCCTACAAAATCATATAGTCTTGCTATGCTCCCTCTTCATCACACAAAATATTCATATCATGCACAACCCCGGTTTCAGCCAAGCAATTGTTTTCATACTCAAATTTTTTCAAAACTTTCAACTTTCACGCAATACATGAGCGTGAGCCATGGATATAGCATTATAGGTGGAATAGGGTGGTGGTTGTGGAGAAGACAAGAAGGAGGAAGATAATCTCACATCAACTAGGCGTATCAATGGGCTATGGAGATACCCATCAATAGATATCAATGTGAGTGAGTAGGGATTGCCATGCAATGGATGCACTAGAGCTATAAGTGTATGAAATCTCATCAAAAGAAACTAAGTGGACGTGCATCCAACTTGCTTGCTCATGAAGACCTAGGGCATTTCAGGAAGCCCATTGTAGGAATATACAAGCCAAGTACTATTATGAAAATTCCCACTAGTATATGAAAGTGACAAAACATGAGACTCTCTATCATGAAGATCATGGTGCTACTTTGAAGCACTAGTGTGGAAAAGGATAGTAGCATTGTCCCTTCTCTCTTTTCTCTCATTTTTTTATTTTTTTGGAGGGGCTCTTTTTTTTATTTAGCCCCTCTCTATATTTTTTTGGGCCATCTTTTTTATTTGGCCTTTTCTCACATGCAACAATGCTATAATAATGAAGATCATCACACTATTATTGACTTACAACTCAAAGATTACAACTCGAAGCTAGAACAAAATATGACTCTATATGAATGCCTTCGGCGGTGTACCGGGATGTGCAATGAATCAATGGTGACATGTATGAGAAATTATGCATGGTGGCCTAGCCACGAATACGATGTCAACTACATGATCATGCATGGAAATATGACAATATGAAGCGTGTCATATGAACGGAACGGTGGAAAGTTGCATGGCAATATATCTCGGAATGGCTATGGAAATGCCATGATAGGTAGGTATGGTGGCTGTTTTTAGGAAGGTATATGGTGGGTGTATGGTACCGATGAAAGTTGCGCGGTACAAGAGAGGCTAGCAATGGTGGAAGGGTGAGAGTGTGTATAATCCATGGACTCAACATTAGTAATAAAGAACTCATATACTTATTGCCAAAATTTACGAGTCATCAAAACAAAGTAATCAACGCATGCTCCTAGGGGAAGGGTTGGTAGGAGTTAACCATCGCGCGATCCCGACCTCCACACAAAGGATGACACTCAATAAATTCCTCATGCTCTAACTTCCTCACATAGCGGTTCACCATACATGCTTTCTACGGGAATCACAAACTTTAACACAAGTATTTCTCAAATCCATAATTACTCCACTAGCATGACTCTAATATCACCATCCTCATATCTCAAAACAATCATCAAGTATCAAACTTCTATTAGTTTTCAATGCACTTTATGTTAAAGTTTTTACTATACTCATCTTGGATGCCTATCATATTAGGACTAGTTCTATAACCAAAGCACATTACCATGCTGTTCTAAAATACTCTCAAATAGATATAAGTGAAGCATGAGAGATCAACAATTTCTACAAAATAAAACCACCACCGTGCTCTAAAAGATATAAGTGAAGCACTAGAGCGAAACTATCTAGCTCAAAAGATATAAGTGAAGCACATAGAGTATTCTAATAAATTCTAAACCATATTTATCTCTCTCACAGGGTGTGTCCAGCAAGGATGATATTGGCAAACTAAAAAGCAAAGACTCAAATCATACATGATGCTCCAAGCAAAACACATATCATGTGGTGAATAAAAATATAGTCTCAAGTATAGTTACCGATAGATAAAGACGAAAGAGGGGATGCCTTCCCGGGGCATCCCCAAGCTTAGGCTTTTGGTTGTCCTTGAATTTTACCTTGGGGTGCCTTGGGAATCCCCAAGCTTAGGCTCCTGCCACTCTTTGTTCCATAGTCCATCAAAGCCATACTTAAAACTTGAAAACTTCACAACCCAAAACTCAGCCAAAAATCTCGTGAGCTCCGTTAGTATAAGAAAACACACCACCACTCAAAGGTATTGTAATGAACTCATTCTTTGTTTATATTGGGGTTAAACCTACTGTATTACAACGTCGCTATGATTCATACTCCCCAATACTACTCATAGATGCATCGAAATAAGCAAACAACACACGAAAAATAGAATCTGTAAAAAACAGAACAGTCTTTAGTAATCTATAACTTTCGAATATTATGTATCTCCAAAAAAATAGAAATAAATTTTTAAACGTGAGGAATTTGTCTATAAATCATCCGCAAAAAGAATCAACTAAATATCACTCTCTAGTAAAACCTGGTGGCTAATCTCGTGAGAGCTAAAGTTTATGTTTTACACAGCTTGATCATATAAACTTCACACAAGTCTTCCCAAAGGTTCTACTTGGCACAAACACTAATTAAAACACAAAATCACATCCAAACAGAAGCTAGATGCAATATTTATTACTAAACAGAAGCAAAAAAAATAAAATAAAATTGGGTTGCCTCCCAACAAGCGCTATCGTTTAACGCCCCTACCTAGGCACGATACAAGAATAGATCTAGGTAATGCCATCTTTGGTAGGCAATCCATAAGTGGCTCTCATAATAGATTCATTAGGTAATTTGATTTTATTTCTAGGAAAGTGTTCCAAGCCTTTCCTTAACGTAAATTGGAATCTAATATTTCCTTCCTTCATATCAATAATTGCACCAATCGTTCTAAGGAAAGGTCTACCAAGAATAATTGGACATGAAGGATTGCAATCTATATCAATAACAATGAAATCTACGGGCACATAATTCCTATTGGCAACAATAAGAACATCATTAATCCTTCCCATAGGTTTCTTAATGGTAGAATCCGCAAGATGCAAATTTAAAGAACAATCATCAAGCTCATGGAAACCTAACAAATCACACAAAGTTTTTGGGGTCGTAGAAACACTTGCACCCAAATCACACAAGGCAAAGCATTCATGATCTTTAATTTTATTTTTAATAGTAGGTTCCCACTCATCATAAAGCTTTCTAGTGATAGAAACTTCTAATTCAGGTTTTCCTTCATAAGATTGCATCAAAGCATCAACTATGTGTTTGGTAAAAGCCTTATTTTGACTATAAGCATGCGGAGAATTTAGTACGGATTGAAACAAGGAAATACAATCTATCAAAGAGCAATTATCATAATTGAATCCCTTGAAATCCAAAATAATGGGTTCATCACTATGCAAAGTTTTAATATCTTCGATCTCACTTTTAAAAATTTTAGCATCAAGATCTGAAAACTCTGAATCATTTGGACGTCTTTTGACTAAATTAGACTCATCTCCAGTACCATCTTTATCAAGATTCATACTAGAAAACAAAGATATAATAGGAGACACATCAATAACTTTCAAATCTTCATCTTTATTTTCATGATAACTAGAAGAACACGCTTTCATAAAGCACTCTTTTTTAGCATGCATCCTAGCAGTTCTTTCTTTGCATTCATCAATGGAAATTCTCATGGCTTTGAGAGACTCATTGATACCATGCTTGGGTGGAATAGGTCTAAGTTTCAAAGAATCAACATCAAGAGTAATTCTATCCAGGTTCCTAGCCAACTCGTCAATCTTAAGCAATTTTTCTTCAAGCAAAGCATTGAAATTCTTTTGCGAAATCATAAACTCCTTAACACTAGTTTCAATTCAGAGGGCATTTTACCAAAATTTCCACAAGACTTATTGTAGGAATTACCATAATTATTAGAGGAATTACTAGGAAAAGTCCTAGGATTAAAGTTTCCTCTATAAGCATTGTTACCAAAATTATTCCTACCAACAAAATTAACATCCAAAGATTCATTATTATTTTCAATCAATGTAGATAAAGGCATATCATTAGTATCAGAAGAAGCACTCTTAGTAGCAAATAATTTCATAAGTTCATCCATCTTTCCACTCAAAACACTAATCTCTTCAATAGCATGCACCTTTTTACTAGTATATCTTTCAGTGTGCCATTGAGAGTAGTTAACCATAATATATCTAGGAGTTTGGTAGCTTCTCCTAAGGTAGTTTCCATGAAAGTGCCTCCCGCGACCGAATCTAAAAGATTTCTAGAAGCAAAATTCAAGCCAGCATAAAAGTTTTGTATAATCATCCATAAGTTTAAACCATATGTAGGGCAATTACGTATCATTAATTTCATTCTCTCCCAAACCTATGCAACATGCTCACGATCTAGTTTCTTAAAATTCATAATATCGTTTCTAAGAGAGATAATCTTAGCAGGAGGAAAATACTTAGAGATAAAGGCATCTTTGCACTTATTCCATGAATCAATACTATTCCTAGGCAAATAGGAAAACCATGTTTTGCACGATCTCTAAGTGAAAACGGAAATTGCTTCAATTTAACAATATCATTATCCGTATCCCTCTTCTTTTACATATCACACAAATCAACAAAGTTGTTTAGATAGGTAGCGGCATCTTCACTAGGAAGGCCGGAAAATTGATCTTTCATGACAAGATTTAGCAAAGCAGCATTGATCTCACAAGATTCAGCATCGATAATAGGAGCAATAGGAATGCTAATAAATCATTGTTGTTGGTATTGGAAAAGTCACACAATTTGGTATTGTTCCAAGCCATAGTGACAAGCAAGCAATCCAACACACAAGCAAACAAGAAGCAAGGGAACGATAAACACACGGCAAAAAGAAGGGCAAATAAAACGGCAAGGGTGAAGTGGGAGAGAGGAAAACGAGAAGCAAATAAATGTAATGTGAAGGATAAGGGTTTGTGATAGGTACTTGGTATATGACTTTTGCGTAAGCCTACCCGGCAACGGCGCTAGAAATTCTTCTTGCTACTTCTTGAGCTTGCGTTGTATTCCCTCGAAGAGGAAAGGGTGATGTAGCACAGTAGCGTAAGTATTTCCCTCAGTTTTTGAGAACCAAGGTATCAATCCTGTAGGAGACCACGCGCGAGTCCCTCGCACCTGCACAAACAAATAAGAACTTCGCTGCCCACGCGATAAGGGGTTGTCAATCCCTTTACGGTCACTTACGAAAGTGAGATCTGATAGATAGGATAGTATATTATTTTTGGTATTTTTAATATAAGAACAGAAAGAAAATAAAGAAAAGTAAGGTAGATGAAAGATTAATATGTTGAGAATAGACCTGGGGGCCATAGGTTTCATTAGTGGCTTCTCTCATGATAGCAAAATTCTACGGTGTGTGAAATTTTTTTTGTCGAGCAATTGATAGAAAAGCGAATAGTTATGAGAATATCTAGGCATGATCATTATATATAGGCATCACATCCTTGATAAGGAGACCGAAACGATTCTGCATCTACTACTATTACTCCACACATTGACCGCTATCGAGCATGCATCTAGAGTATTAAGTTCATAAGAACAGAGTAATGCTTTAAGAAAGATGACATGATGTAGAAGGATAAACTCAAGCAATATGATATAAACCCCATCTTTTTATCCTCCATTTCAACAATACAATACGTTCCTTGCTTCCCCTGCTATCACTGGGAAAGGACACCGCAAGATTGAACCCGAAGCCAAGCACTTCTCCCATTGCAAGAACTATAGATCTAGTAGGCCAAACCAAACCAATAATTCAAACAGACTTGGAAGGATATTATAATCATACATAAAAGATTTCAGAAAAGAACCAAATATTTCTCATAGATAATCTTGATCATAAACCCACAATTCATCGGATCTCGACAAACACACCGCAAAAAGATTACATCGAATAGATCACCTCGAAGATCAAGGAGAACGTGGTATTGACATCCAAAAAGAGAGAAGAAGCCATCTAGCTAATAACTCTGGACCCGCAGGTCTGTGGTTAACTACTCACAATTCATGGGTGAGGCTATGGTGTTGATGTAGAAGCACTCCGTGGTAGATCCCCCCCTCCGATGGAGCTCCGGAACAGGCCCCAAGATGGGATCTCACGGGAACAGAAGGTTGCGGCGGTGGAATTAGGGTTTTCTCTATTGCCTAGATGTTTTCATGGTACATGGATATATATAGGAGGAACAAGGGCATCGGGGGAGCCAGAGGGGGCCCACGAGGGTGGGGGCGCGCCCTGTAGGAGGGGGCGCGCCCTGGACCCTCGTGGCCGCCTCCTTCGTTTCCTCGCGTGTACTCCAAGTCTTCCGTGAAGATATGGTTCCAAATTAACTCTCCCGAAGGTTTCATTCCGTTTGGACTCCGTTTGATATTCCTTTTCTCTGAAACCCAGAATTGGCAAAAAAAAACAGCAAACTGCACTGGGCCTTGGGTTAGTAGGTTAGTCCCAAAAATAATATAAAAGTTTATAATAAAGCCCATTAAACATCCAAAACAAAATATATAATAGCATGGAACAATCAAAAATTATAGATACGTTGGAGACGTTTATGTACTCACGGTTGCTTTGCTCCCCCTTTTCCCCCTTCTGTTCCTTCTACTCGGATGATGCAACCAGATGGTGGAGCATAGGAGCTAGATGCCACCTACGACGACTCCTACTACACCGGAGGCGCCTACTACTATGTGCAGTCTGCCGACGACGACCATGAGTAGTTTAGGAGACGCCACTTTGATATGTATCCCAGTTTGTTCTAGCCATCTTATGGAAACTTGTTTAACTTTATGTCTATACTCAGATATTTGTTGCTTCCGCTGACTCGTCTATGATCGAGCACTTGTATTCGAGCCCTCGAGGCCCCTAGCTTGTAATATGAAGCTTGTATGACTTATTTTACTTTTAGAGTTGTGTTGTGATATCTTCAAGTGAGTCCCTTATCTTGGTCATACACATTTGTGTGCATGATTAGTGTATGGACAAATCGGGGCGTCACAAGTTGGTATCAGAGCCGACTGCTTGTAGGAATTCCCTTTCCAACTCCTTGGCCGAAGTCGAGTCTAGTCATTGCAAAACTTTTACTAACATGGCTGTGTGGCTTACGGTCCCACGTCGCCATTGGGTGGTATTAGGATCTTTTATTCCTCGTCTTTACTCCGGGACTCTGATCTCTCTTCTATTCGGGTTAACCGATTTTGCAAAAAAAATCTTAGTTTAGGTTCTCGAAAAATACTTTCTCCCGGAGAGCCCCTTAAGTCAAGATGGTCGCCTGCTTCGTAAGAAGATTCTGAGGATATCCCTCGATATTTTCCTGAGACCCTTGTGCTGATCGCCTTTACAATTCACTGCCACCGATATATCCCTATGGATATCTGCATGCACTTGTCATTCTCATGATCATCCCTTGTCGCTCTTGTTTTTATAAGATGGCTCGAGATATTCTCCGTTGTCCCGAGAATCCTTTGAGTTTACAGTCTTGTAGTTTTATTTCGCATGAAAACCCTTACGGTTATTTCCTCACATTTATCGAGGATCCGTTCTTCTCAATTGTTCATGTGTCTCACAAAACTCTTCGGAATACTTTTTGAGATTTCGAAAATCCTCTGCAGCCTGTTACTCTTGAAATTCTTGCCTGCTTGCATTATGGTTAATTCCATATGACTAGTAGTCTTCGTTAACATCCCTTGTCTTAGACATTTTGAGCCTATTGATTCAATGTGTGCGTATGCACGCAATCATCAGGTTATCCTTTTTAAAATTGTCTTTCCGGCTCAGACGTCATTCTGGACATGAGTTGGTTCTCGACAATTCAAACCTTTATTGATTGTCCAACTAAGTGTTTTCAACTTATCAATCCTTGATCAGAGCGTCTGCTTCTGATGCTTCATTTTGGAAACCATAATTTCTTTCTATTTAAGCATCAGACTAATCAGGTGATTCTTGAATCTGATGCCTCTGCACTCTTTCTTCCTCTGAGTGAGTACCGATACTCACATCAGCTCCGTTGTGGATCGCCCGATCCATTGTTGGATTGTTATCCGACAGTGTCCTTCATATTCAATAACCTTGTGAGTTCTTCCCCTGATACATAATGCCTTTGGTGAATTGTATCCTCTGCTTGGCCAACCATGCTCTACTTTCGAGCTTGTGTATTTACTTTTGAAACTTGTGGTATATGTTACTAAGATGCCCGATGGGTTGATCCTATGCATTCCCCTAATCCGTGAGAACCCGAAAGTTTTCATAAGTCATACTCTTCCGATGTTCTACCAGATAAAATCCCAACACTACAATTATATCTAAGAGGGAGGTGAATGAAATGATATGCATTAAAGAAGTGGGAGTCGACCTTGAACTTTGTGTTCATGCCCATGGACCCGATGTTGAACTTATCATGGAAGCTTCTTGGAAAATATTTAATCATTTGGGTAATTCTTTCGGTGTCATTAAATTGGATACCTTGCAGTTATGGTTCTGACCATATTGTTCTTCTTTGATTCCATTTCTCGGGCAAGTTTAAGCACTTGTCTTCTGCAGAGCAATACCCCAGTCCAACCTCTACTTTGATCTACCGTCGAGTATTACCCTTGGTATATTGAGGGTATTACAGAACTGCTTTACTCCTTATGAGTTCTTCACCATGTATTACTTCTGACAAATTTCAGTTGTTCCCTGAGTTTGAGTTGTTCGTCACTCGAGAAATCCGACAAGTTACTCGAGTCCATTTTATGGCTCACTACTCATGGTAATTTTGCTGGGGAATTTCAACTCGATCATGTCATTCCTAGCCTCCTCGGTTTTATCATTATCGTGCCGATTTTAACTATGCTACATGTTCCTTCTTCATGGAGAAAATTATTCGGCGACGAGCTAAGCATACATCGAGCTTTCAACATCATCTTGTTTGTCTTGAGAGACAACTTTGATTCTGACATTACATCTTATCTATGGATATAATAACCTTTGGCTCCACCATTCCTTTTGCATGATGCAGTCGCTGTTCGATTGCTTCTTCATGAAGCCTCTTGACAAAATTTGTCGTGATCATCATCAACATTTTGACTCCTTTAGGATATCCATGGAATCCATGATGAGAAATACCATTCTTGACCCTCAATGAATTGTGTTATCATCGACAACTTTATTGCCTTACCTCCAACACAAACTTGTTCATGATTTGTGTTGAACCTTGAGTTCCTTGCTATCCAACTCCTGTTATGTCATACATTAGAGTATTACCATCTTTTACGTGGTTGTCATGAGAATTACTCCACATGTTAATTCTTGATATAGTAATATTTCTTGCCATCCCCGTTCATATGTTGGTCCCGGTGTTGCTTCTAACCGGACCGACCATTGAACTGTGATGTGTGAATTCCAAAACTTCTGGCAACCCTATTGATTTGAAGTGAATGGTTGCTAGTTTCATTCATAGTCTTTTGATTATTAAATTACCATTGTAACATTGATCGTGCTACTTGATCCATATTTCTAGGCACATTTTATTCCATGTTTTATGGATGTTCTCCTCGAACATGCCCCATTATATGCTTTGGTGTGTCCAATGCGATCACCTTGTGCACTTAACTGTGTAAAGCCATCTTGTTGGAATTCTCGATAAGTTGTCGCTGAGTCCATTAGCCACATCCGCGTCTTCTCCTTGGTTAATGATGAAATCTTATATCGGAACTTGCTTCCTTAATTCATTTCCCGAGAATCTTGCAATGTCATCTCGTCAAATTAGGTCACACCTTTTTCTTGTCAGGCGTTTTGAGTCTGAGGTATCCTGTCACAAATCGGATCTAAACCTCGGTCAGATATGATGGTTGGAACATATTTCCAAGAGTTATAACGTTAGTCTTTTATATGACCTGTTAGGTGATGGCATGCCTAGCACACCTAGCCGGAGGACCTATTGTTATAGTTTCCTTTTTGACAAGGTTAGCCATTCTTCCATAAGGAAATTATAAGACTTATTCTATAAGTTGTACCTAATGAATCATTTGTGTATCCATTAGTGCGACCGTTGCTTGAAGACCATGTCAATGTTATCTCGAAGCATGATTGTGGTACTCCGATCTTCAATAAGAACATTTAAAGAAATATGCTAAAAGTTTCCATATCAATTATCCAAACACTACAGTATGGGTAAACCTCATTAAATCCTTGCCCCTTCGTCTAATGGTTACATATTTGGAGCCCTATCATTAATATCTTGATCTTCCTTTACTTGGGAAAGATATACTCCAATACTTGAGTATAAACACCTTTTCCTTTCCATTGTTCTGGTTAACCTTTCTTGTGACCTATATGATATAAGCAGTAATATTTCCCTACTTATGTAAACACCTCGGTGTACAATTTAATCAGTAAAACCCTGTTACTATTGTTGATAACATTGCGGTAACCACCGATGGACGATAACTTTGCCTATTGGTCCGCCTCGTTTCAACGAGCGGGAAATGATTCTCTTCGTTCCCCGTCTTGGTACCGACATTGTTGCCGACATAGCTGACAAGCTATCCACTGACATGCCTCCCTGTCGCGGCTGTGCAAGATGTCACCACCCTTCCTACTTTCAATCCACATGGTGGGCCCATAACCCATAGGTCCCCTGGATCAAAACCTGACTCTTCCTTACAACTTGGATTCTAACATATCCTTTGCACCTGGCTTCGTATGTGATTCACGAGCTAAATTATACACCATTATTCATTCTGGAATCAAACACCATGTTATTCTCATTGTTCAGGCCCCCATTCCAGCTTCTGTCTAGGCATCGAATGATTGCCTACCCATTTGAAACTTTGGTCCCATCGTATATTGCACTCAACAAATTCACTGAAATACAACTCGTGGGGTACCTCGTGTATTTCCCATTGAGTTCACCGTCAGATGCCCAGCTTTGTGGAGATGCGTTCTTCCAGAGTTTCCCCCCTGGTCGTGTTCCTAGGACGATGGAGATCCCGAAGAAAGGTTGACGACTTGATCACGACGACTTGAAGCAGAGAAATGAAGACATCAATGAAAGGGATCAACCTTTTCAAAAGGGCAGCCAAGACCGAGAAGACTCGTTAGGTTTTTCTACCAGCATTCCCCCCCCCCCTTACTCCACCGCTTAAATCTCGGGACGAGATTTCTTGTAGTGGAGGAGAATTGTGACGCCCGGATAATCAAGCTACAATGAACTTGTGCTAATGATGCCACGTTATATCGTTACTGATGCTAATCTCATGTTAGTCCAAAAACGTTTCAAATTCAAATTTAAGATTTTAGCAAACAGTAAAAGTTTTCAAATGTTAACAAACAAAATGTTCGGGCTATGCCAAAAATTGCATAAGTAATTATGGTGGAGAAAACATATTTTTACAAAATGCCTGGGTGCTCTAAACTAAATAAAACAGAAACAGAAAAATAAGTAAAAAAATACAAAACATAAAGCAAAAGGAAAGGAAAAGGCCCCCTCACTTGGCCAACCGTGTCCCAGTTGGCCTGCCTGACT
>LR738713.1:44810076-44825106 GCA_902687465.1 Secale cereale | reverse complement strand
CCCCCCCAGCCGCCCTCCACCGCCACGACCATGAAGCCAGCTTGCGTGCGTGGGCGCAGCCGGCAACAAGGAAGAGTAGTACACGGTAGGTCGCCACCGCTCCTCCACTCAGTCGACGCCAAGCTTGGTGGGATAAAAATCGGCGGTCGATTAGCCGCTTGACGGCGACGTGGAGGCGGAAATCTTCATAACCTTGTGCTCCGGAGGAGGAGGTTATCGAGTCGGATAAGCAGGAGGCAAAGGCAATGGCCGGCTTTCTCGGGTTCATGGCCGGACATGGTGGTCGGGTCCCGACGATCGTTTAGATTAGGTTTACAGTAGGTTTTAGTACGGTTTGTGTGAAATATGTAATGAATTTCGTCCAGTTTATAGGAAAAGTTCACGAAATTTAATGAATTTCATCCGGTCAATTTGAAACTTGCTTTGCTTGCATGAATTTCGTCCGGTTAGTTCATATAGTTGTCGAAAGGTATGCGGGAAGCACTGGATGGCATCCATCAATGTCCTGGGACAGATGCCGATGTAAATTTGAGGGCCAGCGCTGGAGATGCCCTAACTATCATTCTATAATCGCAAACAGTGCTCCATTATTCGCAGGGAACGGTTATCCCTCGATCAAAATCAGATCCGTCGTGTTTCGCACTCTTCCCACGTAAGAGTGTAGACTCTTGCTTACATAAAACGGGAGCAAGTGGACGGCACTGTAGCACGTCATATAACTCAACCTAGCCCGCCTAACGCGCGGGAAAGCACCGCCCTCATAATTTTGTTCTGGATTTCTATCAATCGATCGCACGAAAATGTTACTCTTTGCAAGTTCAAAAGGAAAAGGCGGCACACTTACAACTCGTACGCGTCGCGTCCACGTCGCACCCCCGACAGTCCGGCTCACACGTCGCTCACCAGAGGGGACACGCGTCGTCTTGCATTTTCACTGACATGTGGGACTGCAATTGAATAAACCGTCGAAAGCCGAAATCTAATCGCTCGGCGGGCGTCGGCTGAGAGGAGAGAGACAGGAGAGGGAGAAGAGATCGCCCGCCCGCCGTGCACGGACTCCAAGAAATATGTGGTGATAATGTGTGGTGGGCCATGCAGGAGTCCGCACCACTTCCAAGCCCGCTTCTTACCGCCCTGGCCCACCAGAACCCCTCCCCCACCCCACCACTTCCCCGCGCGCGCTCCCCCTCAGAGGCCAGCTGCCCCCATTCATAGCAAGTAGTACCAGTAAAATTCTGGCCTATAAAGGGCATGTACAATGGTTGATAAGATAGTCTTATCATAAGTCTTGCATGTAATTTAGAGAGGACAAAAGAACATGTGTACAATGGATGATCTCTTATCCATATCTTCAATAACTAGTTATTCCTAAAAACATGGTGAAACATATTATGCTAAGAGATCATCTTTTGTCTTCTCGACAAGCCCGCTTATGTGGAGGAGAGAGAGGCATTGACAAAGTCAAGGAGTGGGATCTGCAGGAGCCCGTCTCTACACGTGCTCCTAGGTATAAAAAAACTAATTCCAAAATAAGAGGCATAAAAAACAATAGTGTCTAAAAAAGAAAGGTTAAAACCATTTGAGAGGAAATGGATAGAGAGAGAGTGAGAAAAGTTGTAACCTTATAGTTAACACTATGGTAGTATTACATGAGGAAGGAGGGAGTGGTGCACATGTCAAGTTCACTGGGTTGCCGTGTTTCACACTCCTCCGTCGTAACAGTGGAGACAATAGGTTTCATCAAAAATAAACAATTAATACTCGTTGCTCGTCCACTATATCGGAAAGAATACTTTCATTCGCCGACATGTGGGACGTCGACCATCCTGGTCCACCTGCCATGCACAAAATTATCCTAGTCCACCTGCCATGCACAATGTTAGTCGGACGAAGGAACCATCATGACTTCGTTGAATTCCGCTTCTTCATGAAAACTGACTCTACCCGCAGTACTGCTACCACACGTGAAGACTGGATGGCACTGTACCACGTCATATCACTAAAACCCATTAGGCCAAACTAGCCCTCTTAGGATTTGTACTCTCTCCGTTTCAAAGTTAGTAGTACAAAGTTGACTCATCTATTTTGGAATAGAGGGACGTCTCTGTACTGCTATGATTTTGTGTTGTTCATCTCTGTACTTTTGCTACGATTTTCCTACCCAATGAACCAAATGAGGCATGAATGTATCCATGTCGACTATTGTCTGATCGATCGCTAAGCCTACAATTCTAGGAGCTTGGGCTATTGGCCGATCGACGATGGATCAGTATAACCGTACCACGAGTTCATGAGCCCCAACATTTCTCTTCAGTGAGTGTTTTGCAAGTACTATAGCTTGCAAAGTAGCTAGCCTACTAACACCAAGAATCATCAAATAAGCCCTACTGATATGATAAACAGTTCAAACTTACATCTAAGCATGCCATATATTACATCAAAAGCTGGTGAGGATACATCTATTTCCCTAACTCGAAGAGGGTTCACATGATTCACTATCAAACAAAAGTAGCAATACCACCCACACAAGACTGTGCACTAGCCCTAAGATGGTTTGATAACACGCATCGTTCTGGTAATCAAACACAGGGCAATGCAAACTACCCTGAAGGATTAGCGCGACAAACTATTTCTTGTCATCGATCTCTCGGGCAATGACCACAACACAGACAGCGGAATGGGAATCGATCTCCGGGGCGATGTCCACAGGATGGACATCGGCATCGGAATCGATCTCCGGAGCGATGCCAACAGGACGGACCGCGACATCGAAAACGATCTCTGGGGCGTTGTCTACAGGACGGGCCGCGACATCGGAATCATCAAGGACGTCCACCAGAACCTGCACAACCCTAACATATTATCCAGCACATTGCAAATAATCGAAAACCACAACTTTCGGTAATAAGCCATTATTTTTTACCTTGTGCAGCTCACCAGGGGATCCCATCCCTCCGGGGGCCATCTCCTCATCCTCGATGGGGGCCATCACCTTGCTAGGGGAATACTGCTTCTCAACGGCGACTATCTCCTCTAACTCGGCCTCGAGCCTCGAATAGGTTGCCATCAGAGTTTCTGGGGTAGGCACGGTGGGGCCCTTGATGTTCTTCCAACTTTGTTTGAGGAGTTCGTCCGCCAACGTCGTCAACTCTTTGGCCAGTGCTTGTTTCTTGGAGTTCTTCATCTCCATGGATTGGCCCGCCAACATGGTCAACTCATTGGTCGGTGCTCGCTTCCTGGAGATCACTGTCTCCAGTGGGTTGTCCGCCGGCAACTCTTTGCCTAGTGCTCCAGGATCCATCAATGAACTGACAAACAAAAAGCAATCGAAAGGAAACCACAATCACAATGAAAACGGGAAAATAATCGGTCGGTGCTTCGCAAAAATAAGATTTTTGGAATGAAAATATAGCAGCATCACTGATTCGCCCACCTTTCCTTCGACGGTGCAGAAGAAAAATGGCAGAAGTGAGTAGTCTAGAGTGAGGTTTTCTTCAAGAAAGGGGAGAAAGGGCTTCAGCGAGCGTTCCTGTGAAATGATGGTTGCTTTGTCCAGTCCAACTTCGAGGCCACTTTACCACTGTTGGTAAAGGTGTGGGTTTGGTGATATGACGGGTCATGACGGCCGCACTAGGGTGACCATTGATTTTCGACTGTAGCACCTCGCTGTGATTTGGTGGATGGCACTCGGGCCCGGATGCTTTGATGTCCAGCATGTAGATAGAGCGGCTAGTCATAGGAGTGGTCAATATTGTGCACCGCGACCAAGGTGGAGAGGAAAACGAGAGAACTATGTAATTAATGCATGAGTTTAATTAGGGTAGCTTTGTAAAGTACGAGATACATTCATCCAATCGCAAAATGCCTTGGTTGATGAGATTTGAGATTTGAGCCCAATAAACCAGAAGGGAAATTTGAGATTTGAGATTTGAGATACTGCATGCAGTGTAGTCACTTGTTGGAATCTCTAGAAAGACATATCTGCATGATTCTTTGCTTCTTCTTACTACTACCTACTACTTCGTCGACATGTGGGACAGCCAGCAGCATCCGAGTCGATGTAATACGTGTCATGCACCAGATTTGAGTGCGGAACGGAAGGGAGGGAGAGGACGAGAAGCGTTGAGGAAGTGGGGAGGGATCTGCTGTGGGGAGAGCAAGAGAAAAATATGTTTTTAGTGTCCCGAGAAGAACTAACCCAAATAAGCACCTCTTGGGTGGGTTAGATTTTATTTGGGCTAGTTGAGTTCAAACTGTTGGAAATAAGAGCAAATTACTATGATATTTAATCCGAATAAACAGGAAATAAATCATGACAGTAGTAACACAGATTATACTAAACATGCTGACTAGCATAGTAGATGAACAGATCACATCTAGGGCATATACTAGAAACATGAATTCTACCACGAACTCGAACAGGAAGGATAGAAACACGTATGATGCAGCGGGAGCAGCACCGCCGGCGCCAATGTTGTCTCCCATGTTGTTGAGGATGAGGTTGCCGAGGTCGGGGAAGAAGTCGTCGTTGGTGAAGTCGTCGCTGCCAGCAATCGCGCAAGTGCGCTCCCCAAAAACCTGATCGCCCCTCTCCCGTATAGGATCACAAGAGGTGGGGTTCCGGAGGCCTGCTGTCCTTCTTGCGGTGCACGCCGGAAGAAGGGATGGAGAAGACTTGCGTGGCATGCTACTTCTCGAGCTTGCGTTGTATTCCCTCGAAGAGGAAAGGGTGATGCATCATAGTAGCATAAGTATTTCCCTCAGTTTTTGAGAACCAAGGTATCAATCCAGTATGAGACCATGCGCAAGTCCCTTGCACCTGCACAAACAAATAAGAACTTCGCAGCCAACACGATAAGGGGTTGTCAATCCCTTTACGGTCACTTACGAAAGTAGGATCTGATAAATATGATAGTTTGATATTTGGTATTTTTGGATATAAGAACATAAAGTAAAAGCGGAAAAGTAAGTAGATTGTAGATTGATATGTTGAGAATAGACCCGGAGGCCATAGTTTTCTCTAGTGGTTTCTCTCATGATAGAGATATTCTACGACGGGTAAACAAATTACTATCGAGCAATTGATAGAAAAGTGAATAATTATGAGACTATCTAGGCATGATCATTATATATAGGCATCACGTCCGAGACAAGTAGACCGAAACGATTCTGCATCTATTACTATTACTCCACACATCGACCGCTATCCAGCATGGATCTAGTGTATTGAGTTCATAAGAACAGAGTAACGCCTTAAGCAAGATGACATGATGTAGAGGGATAAACTCAAACATAGTGATGTAAATCCCATCTCTTTATCCTCGATGGCAACAATACAATACGTGCCTTGCTGCCCCTATTGTCACTGGGAAAGGATACCGCAAGATTGAACCCAAAGCCAAGCACTTATCCCATTGCAAGAACTATAGATCTAGTAGGCCAAACCAAACAAATAATTCAAAGAGACTTGCAAGGATATTAAAATCATACATAAAGAGTTCAGAGAAGAACCAAATATTTCTCGAAGATAATCTTGATCATAAACCCACAATTCATCAGATCTCGACAAACACACCGCAAAAAGAGATTACATCGAATTGATCTCCTCGAAGACCGAGGAGAACTTGGTATTGAGATCCAAAGAGAGAGAAGAAGCCATCTAGATACTAGCTATGGACCCGAAGGTCTGTGATAAACTACTCACAACTCATGGTGAGGTAATGATGACGATGTAGAAGCACTCCGTGGTAGATCCCCCCTCCGGCAGAGCTCCGGAACATGCCCCATGATGGGATCTCACGGGAACGGAAAAGTGCGGCGGTGGAACTAGGGTTTTCTCCGTTGTTCTGATAGTTTCGCGGTACGTAGGTATATATAGGAGGAAGGAGGGCATCAGGGGCCAGACGGGGTGCCCACGAGGCAGGGGCGCGCCCCCCACCCTCGTGGACGCCACGTCAGCCCTACTCCGTCGTTCTCAAGTCTTCCGTGCGTATTTTTCTCCCAAAATATCTCCCCCGAAGGTTTCATTCCGTTTGGACTCCGTTTGATATTCCTTTTTTGTAAAACCCTAAAAAAGGCAAAAAAAAATAGCAATCTGGACTGGGCCTTTGGGTTAGTAGGTTAGTCCCAAAAATAATATAAAAGTGTATTACAAAGCCCAATAAACATCCAAAACATCATAAATAATAGCATGGAACAATCAAAAATCATAGATACGTTGGAGACGTATCAAGCATCCCCAAGCTTAATTCCTGCTCGTCCTCGAGTAGGTAGATGATAAAAATAGAATTTTTGATGTGGAATGCTAACCAACATAGTTTTTCAATGTAATTCTCTTAATTGTGGCATGAATGTTCGGATCTGAAAGATTCAAGACAAAAGTCTATATTGACATAAGAAATAATAATACTTTAAGCATACTAACAAAGCAATCATGTCTTCTCAAACTACTATGGCTAAAGAAAGTTATCCCTACAAAATCATATAGTCTGGCTATGCTCCCTCTTCATCAAACAAAATATTCATATCATGCACAACCCCGATTTCAGCCAAGCACTTGTTATCATACTCTATTCTTTCAAACCTTTCAACTTTCACGCAATACATGTGCGTGAGCCATGGACATAGCACTATGTGGAATAGAGAGGTGGTTGTGGAGAAGACAAAAAGGAGGGAGATAGTCTCACATCGACTAGGCGTATCAACGGGCTATGGAGATGCCATCAATAGATATCAATGTGAGTGAGTAGGGATTGCCATGCAACGGATGCACTAGAGCTAAATATGTATGAAAGCTCAACAAAAGAAACTACTGGGTGTGCATCCAACTTGCTTGCTCACGATGACCTAGGGCATTTGAGGAAGCCCATCGTTGGAATATACAAGCCAATTTCTATAATGAAAATTCCCACTAGTATATGAAAGTGACTAAACATGAGACTCTCTATCATGATGAATATGGTGCTACTTTGAAGCACAAGTATGGAAAAAAGATAGTAGCAATTGTCCCTATTTTTTTGGGCCTTTCTTTTTTTTGTTTGGCCTTTCTTTTCTTTTACTTTTTTTTTCTGGAGGGGCTTTCTTGATTTAGCCTTTCCTCACATGGGACAATGCTCTAATAATGATGATCATCACACTTTCATTGAATTGCAACTCGATACTAGAACAAAGTATGACCTATATGAATGCCTCCGGCGGTGTACTGGGATGTGCAATGAATCAAGAGTGACATGTATGAAAAATTATGCATGGTGGCTTTGCCACAAATACGATGTCAACTACATGATCATGCATGGCAATATGACAATATGAAGCTTGTCATATGAACGGAACGGTGGAAAGTTGCATGGCAATATATCTCGGAATAGCTATGGAAATGCCATGATAAGTACGTATGGTGGCTGTTTTGAGGAAAATATATGGTGGCTATTTTGAGGAAGGATATATGGTGAATGTGTGGTACCGGCGAAAGTTGTGCGGTATAAGAGAGGCTAGCAATCTTATCTTATCTATACTTATACTAATTACAGACTCCCAAGAAATTACCACGTTAATCAGAAATTAGCAACCGTTCATTTGGTGGGACCGAGTTATTACGGTAGAGATCCACCCATTAAAAGATATTTTTTCTCTCAATCCAGATCGTAATAACTTAACTATTGAATCCATGCAATTTCTCTACCAAAGCAGCCTAGGATTTACGTGGTGAAAAACAGGCTTAGTCTACACGTAACAAACACCCAACTTTTTCTAAAAAAATATATCCAAACTTAACACCCACGTTACAAAGGTCCATCCGGCCAGCACGCATGTATCCAGGGTGAGAGTCCATTCATTTTTAAAAAGGTGAGAGTCCATTTGTATATTTTTTAAAGCAAGAGTCCATCTCACGTACGTTCGCCATCTCTCCTAATCCTTCTATGCTTCTATATGTAAAATAATCTTCATGCCTGTAGATGTGCGTCAATACATGCTTCGGTCCACAACAGCACATCGTGTCCTGTCCTAGCCTTTCATCGCCTTATGTGGTCAATTTTCTGGCTGCCACTTTTTTCCTCACGTACTGGCAAAAATATGTATCGATTGTTCATTCTATACGGCCGCATTACGCCGACGCCACGAAGGCATGCAACACCACATGGAAGTGGTGCCATCGATCTAGCTGATCACCCCGCTTATGACTTCCTACCACATCTAGATTCCTGTTGTACTAATTAACGACAGTTTTTCCCTAAGAAATTAACGGCAGTTTGAATTTGATGTGCATGCATCGATTAATACCCAGGTATGTTTGCATCTTCAATCAATCCCACCGGATTCCTATTTGCTACCTTTTGCGATTTTCTTTGTATTTCCAAAATCATAGATATTAAATAGACATTGCTGATCCAGGTCATAACAGGTCCATCCCAGGCAAGCCATGCTGATCGATGTGAAAAAGTAGGACCAGAGAAATTGCAAGCATGCCCTAGATGAACAAAGCAAGGAGAGCGGACGGGCCGCCAACTAACAATCCTCTAATATTTTTATTTCCAAAGCCTTCGTTCTCTTTCTAAAAAAACATTTGTAACTTTTAAAACACAGTTCATAGTTTATAGTTTCCCGCAAAAAAAAAACAGTTTATAGTTCGTATAGGGTGGATGCATGAATGTATTCTGATTATTGTTAGGTCAATTACTTATATTCTAGGCGAGAGTAATAGTGATAACCAACAGGATGCTCTACGATAAATAGTCTCATGGTTGAAAACTATCTTAATAGGCTGTGAGGTAGATCCTAACACAAACAAGATGGATGTCGCCCCCATGACATGGTATTACATATGGACTATTCTCACGATATGAATATGACACATGGAGTAATGGATGGTGAACAAAAATAAAAAGATGCAGCGATATATGGATGTTATCATCCCGGACATTGGAAGAAGAAGCTGGCTAATGAGGTGGACTTGAACGTCATTGGCACACCGCCAGTCATGACGATGTCTAGAGGGAAGGAAGCAACTGAGGGAAAAGGCAACATCGAGCAGTGGCAAGGTTGTCATCACAGAGTAGTCATGTTGCTGGACTTGCCCATGAAAAAAAAAACACTTCGACAAGGTTTCAGTTGAATACAAAGCAGTCATTCGGTATCTTTACGTAATAATAAAGCACGGAACGAGTCCGTCGGGTTCACCGTCACAATACGCTTTCTTCAAGTGAATTTACGCTTTCAGTTTAAATTCAGAGCATATACGCGAGGTGGTACTAATTCGGCGAACCACGTCGTGTGCGTCAAACGATACAAACGATGCCGACCCGTGCACTTCGGCCCAGTAAATCAGGCCCACATACCCGTTTGCGGCGGTTTTACCAAAAAGTCCCTTTGCTTTTCGGAAATATAGCCCACAGTCTCTTCTTTAGTGAATCTGGGAAAATGCTTCGGTTTTTCAAAAAAGACCCTACGTTTGTTCGATATTCAGTTTGCCATCCCTGATTCATCTTATCCAAAACTCCTCCCTTTCCAGCGAAGGCAACGACGGTGGAGCACGAGCAAGTGAGGGGCGGCGCCTTCGTCAGACAGCTACAGCCGTGGCGGAGGAGAAGGTGGACGCCATGGGTGCGGCTACGGGCGAGGCGAAGGAGAAGGCGGACGCCATGGGCTTGCTGCGCGGCTACAGCCGAGGCGGAGGAGAAGGCGGATGTCGTGGGCTTGCTGCGCTCGTGGGCGTTCATGGAGGATGGTACGCCAGCCGCCGGCGCCGGCCGTGCCGCCACCAGTCCTCTCCGTCCTCCGCCGTGGTATCCTTCTCAACCTCCGCTGCTCCTGTCGTGATTTGGATGGAAAATTGGAGGCCGACCGTGTCCTTCTCCAACACAAATTGATGTAGGGCCCGACCCGGATTTGATTTGCTTCTATAAGAAGCAAGGGTCCTCGGCCGGAATATCCATCAGGTTTTGCCCTTCGACCATAATCTCCATCATCTTCCGGGTCGACGCCTACGGGAACGTGCTCTACCTGCACGCTGACGCAGCCTGACATCCACCACTGGTTCCCCTGCGCCAGTAAGAACAATTTACTTACCTGTTCCTCTCGCTTGGGAGGTGTATGTCCGTCTTCTGGGATGAAACCTGATGTTGGGTCTTCATCGAGATTTGCAGGAGGAGGGACGACGGTTCAGAGCAACCTGCGGATCATGCAGCTGCAGGCGTCCAGGAAGAAGCACAACAAGCTGGAGTTCCTCAAGTATTTCATATAGGCTTAATTAATTTGGCTGGAAAGAGTACTTAATTCTGATTAGGAAATGATTATATGCTGAACTGTCAATATATAAAATATTCAGATTCTAGGCTTAATACAGAGGGACAGAAGGATTAGCTGTACAATGAAGATAATCTGAAATTTAGTTGTGTGTTATGAAGAAACAACAAATAACACACTACATCTGAAACGTCATCTGATTTCATTGGCTCACACCACAATCGGCAAATATTAGATCATCTAAACTGGAAAAATCAATAAAGCCTCATGTACACATAGAATCTGAATATTTTATACTTTGACACACAGCTATATTTTTCCCTGTCAGCCCGCACGGTGATGGACGTGAGGATGTTCTTGCACACTCTGTGTTGCTGCTGTTTGTAGGTTGCAGAAGTTTTTAGGAGTTAGAGTAGCTTCCACATCTATAGTTAGGGCAGACGATTGTGATTTTGGGCCTTTACTGAATAATTTTGGGAGCGACTGGGTGATTACAAGCCAGGCAGCTGAATGAGTCCTTTGGCCGCTGGCTAGCTAGCTGTTCTTATCTTACCATTATATGTCGTCCTCAGTACTGATTTGTGAATTATTTCTTTTTTCGAACTACGAAGGAGGACTGCATGTGATGAGTTAAGCCACAAGAAGAACTATGAAGGAGGAGTGGAGGACTGCAGTAAGTACACAACCAATCAACAATGCATTTTCATGACCCAGGCTTCTGAATTCTGACTGACAGGCTTGCTGGCACAACTACATGATCTCATGCATTCAAATTGCTAGCTACACAAAATATGCCCAGATCTACGAGTAGAAATCCAAGGTAACACTTAGTGCCTCCAAGTATTTACTTCATTTTTTATCTTTATGTAAAAAGAGAATGCAAGCTGAAATATACAGTCTGCAGACTCCTCCTGTATGTTCAATTTTTAGAATAGGAAGAACCAGACCAACATCCCTTTAACTAGATTGGTTGAAGCAGCATACATACATATTACAATTTTGCATTTTAAATTTGAAGACCAAGGCAACGCCCGATCGATGTAATTGGAGGTGAATGTCTGTTTTCTTGTTTGTATTTAATCTTAGAAAACAGAATCTCATCAAGTGAAAATCCGTAGGCATTGTAGTCTAATTGTTCTAGGGATTGGAACCAGACGTATGACTGAAGACTGCTTGGAACATGTGATTCTGCAAAGTTTACGTACATGCACCTTCTAGGATGTTACAACTTCTCTATGTTTGTACCTCCTCGTCATTCAAATTTTACAAACTTTATGAGTATAAAGTAGAAAGTAATGTTCACACTTCTCTTTTTTGACCTTCATTATCTCAGTCTGAACAACATCCAGGAGATGTACCTATGTAGCTACTGTTAGTTCAAAAGCTTTATTTCACAAGTAGGCAACACAATATTCAGGTAGTTAAGCAGGTCTTATAGTTCTAATTTACTTTCATCTCAGAACAATTGGTCTCATAAACAGTAGAGACTGCAGCCCTATGTTGCTCATTGCACACTTATACTTATTCTGATTTCTCATGGCCTCCTAAATTCGAATTATTGTCTTGATGTCAGGTGGAGGACCTTTGCAATCTTATCAAGCTTTACCCAAACTGGCACTCTTACTTGATCCCGTATTACTCCTTCGAACAATTTGGGCGCAAAGTTGAGGAAGGTTGGGGCCATTAATCATGTTAAAATAAACTTCTTTCTACCCTTAAGAGTTTGTTTCCATACTTTGGGGCAGCAAGATCTGGGTCCCACTATGAGGGATCGACCTTGAGGGATCAGCTACAGGCATAATACTGCCCCCGCAAGGTAAACCCGCCATTTATCTTGGGCACATGCTATCAACACCGTTGTCCCAAATTGAAGTGTTTGTCCCTCTTCATTTGTTATTAGTCTCTGTGATTTCATTCTTTAGCATCTGATGTGGTAGACCATTTAATCAATTTTCGCGGATAGTCTAGCTCATGTGTTTCTGATCTAAGTGGTGCGACATGTTTCTTCATTGATCGGTAATGAGATTGTTTCTTATGAAGCCTCAAGGAAGTTGGATTCTTCTCCGTATCTTTCAATTGGTTGTTGATTGATGAACAAAGGTTGATTTGAGCCGTCTATATCTGTAAGTGCTCACTTGCAATCTTAAAACCTGTCACAAAATTGTTTTGGTCCATGTACGGCTTAAATAACCTACTTTGTATTTAACTATTGATGTGTATATGCAAAAAAAAATTAAAAAAAATAAAACAAGGCAAAAGATTTGCCATTTTCATTAATTAAGAAGAAGGTTTAGGAGTTCTGGCCAAAGGCCGAATTACAAAGCATTACTTTCGTGGCATTACATTACTCAATTTTTATGCCCCTGCCAGGCACCACATGGAAGTCTTCTCTTTGATTTAGCAACAATCACTCCCACTGGCACCGCGGTGTTGCGAAAACACGAGCATTCCTCTCCTTCCGAATTTCCTAGGGGATAAGCATCATTAAAGAGTATGGTAGTTCTTCTCTCCTCAAGTCTCAGATCCGTTTTCCATCACCCTTTGGTATGTTTCGTGGGGATCTTTTTTATTCAGTGCATAAAAGCTAATCCGTTCATGTGTTTAGAAGTAAGAGGTGCAGCATGCTAGGCGTCCTCGAAGGAGTAGTAGAGCAGAGGATCTTCTTAGTGATTTGGATGTACAGAGTTAATGATACAAAGACCTATTTTATTTTTGTACTTGCTCTTGAATTTTCTCCTTTCTATCTCCTATACTAAGATGCCCTAAGTTGCTGATGTTTGAACTAAAAACCATAGAAAAGACCTGTGGGATCTTGAACCATGTGTTATTTTTTCCCGTTGCAACGCACGGGCCTTTTTGCTAGTTTGAATTTTAAGTACCTAAATAAGATTGCATGCAAGCAGGAGAGGAGTAGCCCATGTTTAATTATGTTGTCATGTTCGATCGCAGGCAGCAAGGAAGGTAGATATGGTCTGCAAGCAAGAGGCGGAAATTTATTTCTACGTTAGTGATGACTTGCCCATGGAGAAAATCACACTTAGACAAGGTTTCAGTTGAATACAAAGCAGGGATTCGATATTTCAATTTTAAGTACGTAAATAAGAATGCATGCAACCAGGAGACGAGTAGCCCATGTTTAATTATGTTGTCATGTTTGATCGCAGGAAGCAAAGAAGGTAGATATGGTCTGCAAGCAAGAGGCGGAAGTTTATTTCTTAGTGAGTGATGATTATAAAATAGAGGGTTTCTTGCATTTTTTAGTGCTTGCTATTCATATTGGTAATTTACTTGGGGCAATTTTTGTTTTTCTTAATGTTAATACATATGATGCACATTGCATATCTCGAAAATTACGGAATGATTCTAACAGAGGTGATGTTCAGAGTATTGCATTAGTTAGTTACGTACTAACCTACCGACTACTGCATACATTTCGACTGCCATGTCAAGTTACTACCTATAATCTAATAATTGAATGTACTAAGAACTTATATTATATTTACTACATATATTATTAATTTGTTGTGTCATGTTCGAGTAAACATTCAAGGATACGTGTAGACGTTCTATTTCCATCTCTAATATTCTATAAAAATTATTTCTTTATATTATTTGTTTCCATGTTGGTTGCAGAGGCAATCAGGACCTCTCTCATTTATGGCAATCACTAATCACAAGGTAAATAACGTTCGGAGGGAGCACATACATAGATGCTCCATTTTTATCTAAATCTTTTTTAATCTGGTAGCATTTATATTGGTGATCAAAATACAAATTTATCTCTATTAATTATACATCACGGTTAGTTACGATAGATAACAATTTTAAGTGGACTCGATTGATTTATGCCATTTCTGTATAATATATTTCTATGTCACGTGAGATCTCTGTCTCTTATTCACAGTAGTAGCATTATTCTATGTACTGAATTAAATTGTACCGTAACGTAAACAAAAAATAGTTCTCGCTGAGTTTTTTTATTAAGATTACTATTGACTAAAATGCTAATGCATATATCTTTATATGTTTGTCTTTTAATAGTTAGGCTTTAGTGGTATTAAACGTATATGTATGGTTTGACGTCACTCTTTCCCATCTTTGATAGTAAATATGATATACACTCACATTCTAAATATATGATAGTCAATTTGTACAATTAACCATATGTTGCATATATACAAAGTTTCACATATATTTTCAAGAATATGGCATCTCATCTTTTACGTGTGAACTTGCAAAATTCGTAAATGAAAATATGATATAGCTCCATGTATAATGTAAATAAACTTTTAGATTCAAACAAAACAGTCCATAAAAAATAAATGCTAGCCCGTGCGAACGCATGGGTTGACGACTAGTATTTACTAATTGGAGGCACCAACCGAGCCTCCACGTTGATCCTTACAAAACATAATAATTAACCGTCAGATATGAAAATTAGATATTTACAGCCATCGGATGAAGTGCCTCAAGAGTCCTTGCCATCTATCCCACGTACATGTGTTAAGAAAAAAAAACTATCCCACGTAGTACTAAATTACATCTATCCCACATACATGTGTTAAAGAAAAAAAAAAGGGAAAGTTGTGGCTACTCTCGGGTGTAGGTACATCCGAGTTTGCAAATTTTTGAAAAACATGATCAAACAATGTCGAAAAATCTGCAGTTTTGGGACATGAAACTTCATTAAATGTTCAAGCTTTTTGCAAAAATTCAGCTAAAAATAACATCAGAGGAGCTCTCAAAAAAAAAATCAATGCTCAAACAGTGCGCAAACATAGAACATTG